>CM047817.1:66096730-66480682 GCA_026214975.1 Gentiana macrophylla
CTCAATATGAGAGAGTTATTCCAAATAGTGTAAAACCAGAATTAATACAATCCTTTTTAGAAAAAGGTGGCTTAACTAACGAAAGAAAGATAGAACTAGATGAATTCTTAAAAGAAAGAGCTTTAGCTTTTATTTAATTATATTATCCTTGCTTTCTATCGCAAATACTGAAACACCAGTATCGAGTAAACACCCTGGGACTGAGTGACAACTGGTCGACATATCTACACCCGTATCTTGATTCCAAACGGGGAATCATCCCAGCAAAGGCTCGTAGCCACTACAAAGCAATTTAACCTCAGAAGCTACTTTGCCGTTTAACCGGAGAAGCTCACTAGTGAAAGTAAGTAGTGCAACGAAGGACAACTGCATCAATCATTATCCAACTATAGAGCATCGTGGAATGAACTAAAGATCAGCCTTTCAACCAGCCCAACCAATGAGATAAGGCCTGCCATGGATAACGAAGAACCTTATTGGTTAGTCTGGTGATTACCCTACGAAGTAGAGTACGCTTTGAATAGTCCCTTTCGTGGATTGAAATCCTTTGGTATAAGACGAACCTCTGGAAGCTCTACAAGGCAAATTTCATATAGAAAGCTAGTTTGGTACCCTTTTCAGGGAATCACTCATGAGGGTTGGTTCTCGTACGATTTATCTATTGGGCCAATCCCATGTTGGCCTGTTGATCCAAAGATACGAGTTGCTTGAGAGCAGCTTTGGAGGTATGAGTTTCACTCTTTAGATAGGATAGCCTAAAAGAAAACAAGCAGTTGATTACTACAGGTGTCAGCGATGACCCTATTCGTTTAGTCGTTTAGCTAAGTAGAACCTTATTTCGTATGAGAAGAAAAAGAACACCCCGGTAGCTAGAATGGAACACACAAGGCAGGGATCTAGAGGTCTCCCAAGAAGGGCTCGCTTAGCTAGCGAAAAGTATGAAGAGGCGCAAAAGCAGAGCATTTCAATGACTAAGGAAAACAAGGGATATTCGAACATTGCTGGATTGTCCTATCTATATTTTTCCTACGAGATCCCTATCTCATGGGTGATGGATAAGTTATTCGAATCTGGTATTGATGCATGGAACATCGAATCCCGATGGAACAACACCGGACTGGATAGAAGACGGAGGCGGAAGGTGGGACTCTCTCACAAGGAATAAAGTTCCGTTCGGGTTATCTTGATCGCCATTTAACCTCTGTGAGGTTAAAAAAGGGGGATCATTGAGAAGATCCACTCTAAAATGGATTCGGGGGAATTGGGCTTCAACCTTCAAGACCCGGAAAGCGTGAAGCTGGGGGTTGAAGTCTTCTTCGAGGACGACTCACCGCACACTTCCAACGTACAAAGGCTTAACCGCCTTAATCGGGTGTTCAATAACATCAGAAAACCTAGTAGTCCTTTGTGGCAAAAACTATTCAAATTAATAAGGGATTTTGAGCCTAGGCCTAGCTAGGTCTGTCCCGTGTCCACTCTGGATTTTGAATAGATGGACAAATATGTTCAGATTTAAATGAAAGCGGCATTCTCCCTTAACTCGATCTTGAATTAAATTATGGAAGATTTCTTCGATTTTTTAGGATGATCAAATCCACCCCTCGACGAAGGGGCTTCTAGCGAGGCGGAATCACTTAAGGTCCATGCATCCTCTGAGGCAGATTCAGATAAAGAGCTTTTTTATACACCGGTGCAATCCGTCTCGTCTTCTCCTACCTCGACTCCCGAGAGTGCTGCCAGCACCGACGAAGAGGTGTGCTTTCTAACTCCTGAGGAGAAACAGAACCTCATAACTGACTTATGTAGAAGGTTAAATGAGGAAATAGAGGTAAGGAGGATTTTCACGCACACTAAAGTAATTCCTCAGGAGGAAATCGTTAGTGGATTGCGTCTGGAGTCACTACAGACTTTAACTGACTTTGCAGAAATCGAGAAATGCTTTCTAAAAAGTGGCCAACTCGGGAGGATGCCGATAGAACCTCTATTTATTCTCGCATATGGGAACTTCTGGAAAGGTACGAAGGACCAGAAGAGTAGTTCTATTGAAAGAACCATTTATTCCAGAATAGGGAGATGTATGAAAGTGCCAAAGAATGTAAAGTTGTCTCCCAGCTTTGCTATTTCTTATTCATATTTCAGTACCAGAAAAATCTTTTTCATTTTTCCTTTCCGCAGGGACCAAGAGATTGTATCTAGCCGTAAGAAGATTTCTCAGTCTCTCTAGATCGACCTAGGAGTCTTTGCTGCATCTTTTATTCACTTGTCCTATTGCCCAACAGGTTTGGAATCACTTCCTTCCGCAATTCGGCGTCTCTCTCCGTGGGCGCTTAGGTTAGCCGGTCTTCTGGTCGAGTTTTCCCTCTGTCGAGTGGCTATCGCTCCTATCAGAAGCTAAGAGAAAGAAAAATGGATAGAATGGGGAATATCATGTCCCACACTCCTATATAGTTCTCTTAAAAAACAGAAAAAGTCACATTAGTAGGAAGGGGGGACGCTCCGCCGAATTCACATCAGAAATCACCAAAAAAATGAAATCTTTAATTACGTATAGAAACAAAAAGAACCACTTCTATTCTCGGACTCGAGGTGCTAAAGAAGAATGGCTTTTTGGTCCCTTTAAATCGATGGTTAGGACATCGTCTTTTCATGTCGAAGACACGGGTTCGATTCCTCTAAGGGATAGGTTCTCATTCTTGGTCGCTTCAACTTAGTGTTCATTGCTGATAGATCGCTTGCTATCCGGTTGGAAAAGAAAAGGTAGTCCGGAAGCTTCCTCTCTCCTATCAAGCAAGACGAGATCACCACTTCTCTCAGTACTACACTTCCTTTACTTCGTAACCTTAGTCTTAGATGTCCTTTCATAGATTCTCGAACCTCCGACAGACATAATCCCCATGTATGCCTTCTTTATCTCCTCCCCTCAGCTATACATCTTCCTCTGACGAGCGGCTTACGCACCTCACACATATAACTATGAGATACACGCCTACGGGAGTACTTCTCACTATGTCGTCGGATACTATCCTGTGCAGGGGCATGGTAACATCTCACATTCGTTCGCTTCGGTAATCCGACCAATGACATCAAGAATTACTCTTCAAGCATTATAGTACCCTGCGGTAAGACCTTCGACCAAGTCCTTTCCGGATCATTGCTCTTGATGAGTGGGAAGTAGCGTACCTTACCCAACCAAATTCATTCATTTCCCTCATGAAAAGGAGTAAATCAAGATTAAGACTGCAAATCGAGGTACTGACTGAATGCATGCCAGTGGAAACATTGACTTAGACATAAATGCTCCTTCCCTTTACGACAGCAGAGAGTGAGCTGCAAGAAGTCCTGCATACTGCCAAAGAGCTGCATGCCGCAAAAGAAAAGACAAATAGAAATCTTCGAACTTTCTTGGAGACCAAGAAATCCCTTCCCGCAGGTGCAAGTGAGGGGTAAACTCTGACTGTGACAGAAATACCGCTACCTCTGCTACTTGACTCTCCCAGGGCGAATGAATTGTTTTTCCATATAGACTATCAGCTTTTTCCTTGAATTGGGACGGGGTCCCTTTCTCCGTTGTGAGTGACTTCGCCGGCCAGAGGCCAGACTCCTTGTGTAGATGGCATTAGCTTTCTTTCTAGATTTACATGCTATTTATCTATCAGCGGTGCCACTACTGTGTCAGTAATATGCCATTAGGACCACTACTGAGTACACATAGCCCGTGTCAAGTGACACACAGACCTACCATCGCTAAGTAGATATAGGTGTGCGTTCCATGCCATACCAAGTAGTTTGTGTGCGCGTTCAAGTACTGAGTGCGCCAAGTCACACTACTGAGAACAGTATACGCGTTCCGCCACTACACGATACTAAGAACAATGCATTCTGTATAAGACTATGGGCTATTACTATATAAATGACTATGTATGGGAACGAATGCTATTACTAACTATTATTGACATACTGGATAGTGATCAATTGCACGATTGCCGATTCACTGTGCCTACCTATCCCCAATCACACAGGAATGTTCGCTTGGCCGCCTACCACTCACCTGGGAAGCATACAGACTCAGTGAGTGAACTAGCCATCTCTTCGAGGGTATTGTTAAAAGATCATCAATTCATAATGAAATGGATGTAGCGGTAGCTTGTTGGAAACCCAGCGTTTTTACTTGATTCAGTATGTGGGCCGAAGTGATCTATTAATCGACTAATATAATAAGTCGTTTCATGGCAGTTCCGTCTATCGATTTATTGTGAAAGACCAGATTGGCCCGTTATACCATAAGTACTTCCATTTTATGCTGAGTAGGATTCGACAATAGGTTTGGGTTCGTGATTGGCCTTTCTCGATCTTGATTTGCATAGAATTTTCGGAACTATAATCCTAACTGAACCGGAGAGTAGGGTGGTTGGGTAGGGCCCGCTCACTTATAGTTTTTTCTCTTATTCATCAGATATTTCTCTATGGTCCTTCATCAGCGCCATCGACTCGTAGAACAAGTTCTCTCTCATCAACGCGAGTGAATGGATTTGGTTGGGTCAGGTAGGGTAGATCTAAGTGCTATATAATTTCCCGTAGTCCACGACTACTGTCAGTCATAAGAAAATATCTAGCAAGAAGGGAATGTATTGCTCTCAAAGTATATGACTATAATGAGTTTAGGGTATGCTAAACTGGTATAGTAGACTATACCAGGGAATGTCAGACATTGCATCTTGAGTGAAGGCCAGTTTCCTATACCTATACTCCATTAAGGAGTCAGGAATAGCTTATACTTCTACTTTTTCTTCTGCCTCCTGTGCTGGTTTGATAAGAATCTAAGTTTAGAGATCGCTTTGAGTAGAGGAGGTTTCTATAATTAAAATCTTTCTTACTAAATAAGTCTAACCGGGGTCAGATCTGCCTCTCTTTCAACCGATGCTTTTTTTATTTGACCTTCTGCAGATAGGCCTTGATTTCGATCTGCTGCGGCATAAACTGAATATGGATATGAATCGCCTGGTGGGTAATCAGCTACTAGTGCTGGTGGGTGGGCTGGTTTGGATTCAACTGCTTCTTATATAAGGTCTTCTTCTTCAGTGATCTATACGGGCGTACTATCATTATATTTTTTCACTACTCGAGGAGAACTATGGGCTAATACATTCTTTACTTTAAGTTACTAGTTAGTTTAGCTTTCCTCCCCTACTTCGACAGTTAACGACAAACCCGGATAACACCGTTGAGTAGTTGCTTCGCTTACCGCCGATGAATATACGGGAACACTTCCAGAAGTGAGCTATGGGCTATTCACTCTAAAATCTGTTTATCGTGAACCTGCTAACTACTTGACTGGTGAGCTACTTTATATAATTGAAACTTGAAAGAGATAGATAGTACGGCTATCCTTGTCCTCTCCCTCTACGAGCATTAAATCCTCTGGTCGAGTCTCTTTCAGAACCTTATAAGTCGCACCTCTCACATTCACTCTTCTTCTTTACTCAAAGAAAGAGATTATGAACAACTATAGTTGTTGACGAGGAAAGACTCGACGCCTAAGTAATTGCCGTTCGTAAGGCTCGATTCCTACCATCATCCGCCTCACATGACGGTGTCGGGGACATGGAAAAGTGTTAATGAGGTGTAGAATCGGCTTTTCTTTCTTGCTATACGCAAAGGTAGACGCTCTTTCTTGCTATACGCAAAGGGAAAAGGTACATTCGGGTGATGCCCCTACTAAAGCCATTGATCCTGCTACAACTCAAAAGCTCCGTAGATGTATCCAAAGGCATAATGAGAAGTGGCACTAAGGCCCTAAGGGTTTTCTAGCCATATCGAGTTGAGCCTACTCTTCCCTCCTTGTAAGAGGAATTACCATGTCAAAAGAAATCGTGAATTAACTCTTCCGGCTTCACGCCATTGAAGCAATCCGAGATCTTTAATATTTCCTTTTGGCATAGTACACTGGTGTGACCATCTTGATAGTGGGGCTAACCTCTCGGAGCATGTATCGAAAGAAAGTGATAGCGGAAAAAGTGCATTTTTGGCTATTCCAATCAGTATGGAAGGATGATTTGACTTGCTATGGCTATTGATGTGCTAAAGGCTTAAAGCTCTGTTCCAAAAGAGATATTCCGTCCGAAAGGGAGGGGCAATAAGCAACGCAGAGGAAATGCAACAACGGGTACCAAAGAGAACCATGGGACCTTTGCTCCTCTCCTGTAAGTCGAGTGACTGATGTTGAGCATTAAAATCCTTATTGCTTTCCTTCTAGGGATCTTGCTCGCCGAGCTTTGTCTTAGGAGTTCATGCATGTGGGCCATACTACAAGAAAAGATAGAAAGCAAGCACGGATTTACGAAAAATAATCACTTGGCCCACTTCAGATTCGCTAGCTCGTTATAACATTCCCCGCCCCAAATCCCTCACCGGACATTCTTTACTTTGGATCCATGTGGAGTGTTAAAATAGAGTCGTTAAAAAGGAGCAAAGACTCTCTCCCCACCATTCACAAGATAGTGTTGATCCTTTCATCGAGCACCATTTATTTTAGATCGAAAGGTGTTCGACTCTATTGGATCAAGTCATAACCTAAGTAGTATACTACTATGGATGAGACTAAGCTCTATCTCGAGATTGGACTTGATTAGCTCCTACTAGTAAGAAGTTGGTTCCATGGATCCATGTGTTCCTAGTCGGGCCTAAATTGATGAATGAAGAAGGGTAGACTTCAAGAGCTCTTGCTCGCCTATCCTCCTACTTGGGGTTCATAGAAAGATCTGAATCCGCCTACTCCCTACCATTATATTGAATAAAATGAACTAATAAAAAAACAGCCCCTTCATTACCTACTTTGACTTATTTCTTCGGTATACCTCAATACACGACAAGCACATGAAAGGATATTCAATTGATGATCTATCGCTCCTCTTAATAGCAGATGCCCATGCTTTGATTCGAAAGCCCTAGCTGACCCGGAAGATCGGAGTCTTTATTTCCTCTTCCTCTCGTTTTAATCCGTCCCAACAATGAACACCTTCCTACTACAAGGTGAGGCTATGCCTTTCCCTAGAATCCATTCCGGGTCGGAGGAGCAAGTAGTCCAACTTCTTGAGCGGCCGAGATATTGAACAACGAGCATTTGATTAAATTCATGATACTAGGTCGCTTCACATAGATTTGACTCTAATCTGGACCCGATCTTGAATCATAAAGCGGTTAATGATGCAATGGGATAACTTTTGTCATTTTTCATCAATCTTTGGGCGATCGAGGCTCGTCCATGCCAAATCATTCATCAGTTCCAACTAACGGGAGACATGGTTACTAATCGCAGCAGGCGTAAAGCCTTATGGGACGGGCGTAGAAGGTTTCTGCTCTTTAGATGACGGTACTTTCACTATATATATAAATATATAATATTGTATGTAATAGTGGGAGTGTACGATCACATGACTTGAGAATATTGTATGTAATTATGGTATGGTACTTGACTTTCTGCTTTTGGATGGTGATCGTAAGCTTCGTGACTCTCCATGGCGTATATGCGATTGCTCAGTGGCTATCTATTGATCCACTTCGTAAGCTTACTCGTTACTCTTTCAGTAAACGAATATAAAAATACCAAGAAGAAACCACCATAAAGATAAATAGACTTTGAACATCTAGGCAAGGAGGCCTTGATTGACACGCACGTAGCTTCCGGTGGGCACATAGACATCTCACTCCGTGCCATGAATAGCATTGAGTCGATTCAGCATAACAGGAAAAGTGAAGACCGCTATTGCTTTTTACGCCTTACTAATAGCTATACCACACTAACTCCGTCTATTTCTCCTATAGGTTCTACGGAATCGAAACTCCCTTTAGATAGAGAAAAGAAGAATTTAACGTCGCTCGTCCCTTCTAGCCAAGAAGAATCCAATCCGCAGATTAGTCTTGGGATCAATGCTTCTTTCCTTTCTGAATCAGAATAGCCGACTCGTGTAATTTCCCGGCTCAAAGGCGATGACTAGTAGATTCGTGGGTACCTAGAAAGTGAACAAATGTTCCCACGGTCATGATTGTTGACTAAATTGCCCTTTCTCCGATTCCCTTGCCGACTCGAACGAACTCATGCTTGAATGTGAACAACCGATAGTACGGAAAGTAGCATTCTATTATACCGATTTGATTACCTTCTTCCTTCCAACTATATAGTAAGAATTCTCTCGAACGCATCCTCCGCGCAAAGGGAGCATCACGTTGGTGAAAGCCTTGTTCCGTTCAATCCATAAACACGCAATCCCGTATAGTAATTTTTCTCGCCAAAGCTCAAAAGAAAGGGAGATGCCAACTCGAAGGCTTATTCTATCAAAAAGAAGGGCATCCACCCTCGGTTAACTTAACTTAAGAGATAGACCTAACAAACTCACTAACGAAATTTGAGATGAGGTCCCCGAAGCACACTTATTCGCTCTGTTGAACGAACGGAAGGAGCCTACTAAACAAAATGTATTGTTATGGAGTGCTTTTTAAACTCTTGTTCAACAAGGAAAGAGAAGAGTTGGTTCTATGTCACCGGTTTGCCACCCCCGTTATTTGTACATAAACGAGCCTATAGATTTGGTTTAGAGTCGAGTGATGAACCTTATGATTCTACCGTTAGTGAGAAGCAAGTAAACTCTATAGCCCTAAAGCATTAAAAGATAGGTACTTTTTACGAGTGGCGTACGCACCTCATCAGGGTGGCCGCATAGAGTGCAATTCCCGTTGCTCATGTTACGTTTTTTCAGCGAGACGTTAGTGGCCAGGCAGTCGTGGAGACTTCTCCAAATAAAATGATGAACAGGTAGGTTCCACATGCGGCGCCAAATGTAATCTGAGGAAGTGGAAGTTGATGCTTCCTGGTGGTTCGAGCCACTATGATTTAGCTGCCTGGCAAGTGTATAACCCAGAATAATTACCTCTTTTATCGTAATCGTAGTGCCAGACACTGATAGAGGTATATGCATTTGCATGCATATGCATTCTATCAACTTCCACATCAATAGCATTGTTGTGACTCGTGAGTAATCACGAGCACCACATGACACTACTACGACCGGGTACCAACGGCGCCAATCCTTGATGTAACAAGATCTCTGTCATCAAAACGAGTGGTGTAGCTAGCCAACCTTATGCGGTAGAGAACATGTATTATGAAAAAGATTTTTAAACATGATTATCGCGCGCAAGGTCGATGAACATTACCCGACGGGAGATTTTGGAAGATCTCCGAGTCTTTGAAGTCGGTCCTAACAAGGCGATTTTAGTACTTCTTGATGGTCTAACTAAGGAATGGTGTATTTCTGTTCACTTATTCATAAAGCAACTTTCAGCTATGCGACGTGCTTCGTCCTCTATTCACCGCTTTATATTTAAAGCGGTGTAGAGTGTGCCTCGCAACGTTACATCGCTAAAGATGTCTGTGGCGATTTCCCGAGATAAGGTCGGGTATTCCTCTGGTGGGTCGTCAAACCACCAAAGATAAATCACCTACAACCTCTATAGCTAGTATAGTAGAAGTAGGGGTCGAACCCACCGGGAACGGTGGATTTATTTCTCCTAAGATTTGTAAAACAAAAGATATTTCCGTTTTACCTATTTCTAGAAAAGAAATGAAAAATAAACGAAGAAAAGGTCCAGCTAATTAATTATTTCCCCCTCAATTCCTACGATTGATCATCGATTCAAGGATGACTCGTTAAATCAATAATAAATTGGTTATAGTCACCGACAACCGCCAAGTGACCAATCTCTACTAAATTTGATAATCAAGACACGGTCGTTAATTATTCTCTAACCGGAAGACACCCTTAGACAACCGGACTAGTTTGGAATCCCGGAAGCTTTAAAGATTAGAGAGACCCAATTCAAGGTATTAATCCAACCGGAATAATTTTAACCTAGATTATCTATTTCCACAACAGGGAATCCTACGGGCTACGAACCGGCAGGTAATGTGTTGTTTACCACTAAAACCCAATCTTTTCTGGCAACCGCCTAAGATCGATTTTGGTGCTAGATCAAAATAACCGCGTAATTATCGCGCGCCAACAATTAAACGATCAATTCTAATCCTATATTTGAATCAAAAAATAGACAAATACTAATAATCAAACGAGGAGAAAAACGATTAGACCTCACAACCGCATAAAATCGAGGGTTGAATAATCAATCAACTGGAAAAGAAAATCTAACTACACATTAAAATAAAATAAAACAAAAAAAAAATGACATTGAATCACCTTCAAATCATTCTAGGAAATTAGCGGCAACTTGCGGAAAGAAGGTGCGCAGCATCTGTTATCAATTTTGTTCCAGCCGCCCCCGACTCCTATTCAAATTCTAATATCTAATATATTAATGTCTAACCCGCCGGCCACTCCTAATTCACGTATAAGTGAATATAGGTTTTCCGAATTCTAATTTTGGGCCAAGCACAATTATTTTTTTAAAATTCCTATAGAATAAAAATAATAATAATAATGATAATGATAATAATAAGGGTCTTCTAATAATAAAAGCTTAATGTGACTCAAGATAAAAAATGCACGATTGGCTTTAGTAACTCTGTCTTCTCTTGATAAGTCTGGATCCCGACATACGCGAAAACTGAAATTCACGATTCTTGAAATGGCACTTTCCTCCCTTCTCCAACAAAACATTCGAATATTGCTCTATACGTCCAGAATTCCTCCAGCATCTCTGTCGAGCTCCTAAAACCTGAAAATCAACCAAAAATACCCGAAACAGAGCATCTCCCGACAAAATAGATATATAATAAGCACAGGAAAATCCCATAAAATACGGTCTCATCACTCCCCCACACTTAGATTATTGCTTGCCCTCAAGCAATGCACTCTCATCCCCAAAAAATAAGAAAAGAAAAATGCATGAACCTAAATCCTAAATGAATGCCCTAAAACTACATGAATGCAAACCACCGGAAGAATTCCAATAATGACGTCCGTCCAACTGTCTCACCAACCTCGCATTCCATAATGCAAACCAAATGATAACCAAACAAGGCACACCACACACTAGGGTTCATACAACTAACTTTAACTCACTCGATCATAAACTTTAAAGTGGTAAAATAAAAGAGTCTCAACTTGTCCTCACTGGTAAAACTCTCAATATAATGCATAGGGACAATCCTCACACCCTCCAAATCAACACACAACCAAGCATTGCCATAAGTTTGCATATCAATCATATCTCCACCACTATAAATTCAAAATCCAATGCACAAATCATGAGGTCTTTATAAAGGGTGTAATGGGGCTAGGGACTGAAACAAGTATGGGAAAAGGGAATATATGGGCTAAATTGTCAATGAGAATGCATGAATAACCACACCAATAATCACATAGTCGCCAAGAACGAATCCCATTGAAACACAATATGGCTCCAACTTCTATCACTACATCTTAAAAATCGAAGTGCAAACAACAACATCCAAAGAAGCTTGCAAAAAAATGCGCGAGGACAAGCTACTTTTTCAATATATATAACACTTCTTCAATGCAATCCAAATTATTATTATTATTTCTTCATTTTTTTTTATTTTTCTCTTCAACCTTTAATCATTTTTTTTCCTCCTTTATTTTTTAAACTCTAGATCTTGCAATCCACTTCATAACATAACTTCGAGCCATACTTCTCTAGATACTCGATTCTTGATGCTTCTCCAAAGTTTCATGCAACTATTCACACAATCTCTTGACAATACGGTCAATAAAAGAGGGGTATATCGTATGAAAAAGGTCATGGGTTTATTTTTTGGAGTTTGTCAAAGAAAGGTCCAGGCTAGAAGGGGCTCACTAGGGGGTATTAAGCATGGGTAGGCTAACAAAAGTGGGTTTAGATGGGGTAAATCCTAGGTGCCTCAATCATTTAAGTGCAATGAATCCTGAAAAAAAATGTGGTCTCGAAATGTACGTCAATGCACATTCTAGAATGACATTGGAAGTGTGGATACCACTCAAAGGAAAGTAATGAGCGAGTGCGCTCTTGGGATAGGTGAAATCCTCACTTTTAAGTGGCTTTTCGTTAGGGCTCAATGATTTTACCTCCAAAGTTCACAAACAAGTGATATAAGGTGAGTGTGTATCAACAAAAGTGTGTGATTGCATTGATCAACTACCAATTGATTATTATTACTTCACACAAGATTAAAATGAAAAAGTTGGTAAAGTGTCATCAAAGGCATACTCGGTGCTTATGAGGTCCTAAAATGTCCAATTTTAATATGCAAATGCATGAAAAGCTCCCCCACACTTAAATCATTTATTGTCCCCAATGTATGTTAAAAGTGGGAGGAAGAATGAAAAATATGGAATGATATGCAACTAAAATGATATGCATGATATGCAAAAGTACTACTCTAAATATGAAAAGAAAAATAAAAATAAAAGAAAAGAAAAGAAAATAATAAAAGCAATGAGAATACCATACCATTCGGACCGTGGGGCGATGAAAAATAAGCCTTGGACTTCATCGTGATTTCCATATAGTCAATGGCATCCGGGGTGGTGTGGGAAGGAAGATCATTGGAATGATTTCGGACTCACCGAAGACGCTTGTGGATGAAGGAGAGAAATGGTGAAAATGTGGGAGGTGGGTGGGGGTAGAAGTCGGGTGGGAAGTTAAATTTGTGGGTGGGAGAGGCATTTATTAAAATAAAAAATTGGTTTTTTTTTTCAGAAAGAGGAAGGACGGTTGGTGAGTGAGTGAATTGATGAGGAAAAAAAAAAGCTAAAAAGTTTTTTTTTTTTTGAAATAAAAGAAATTAAGCTTTCCTAAATGATGTGATCACATCATTATTTGTTTATTTTCTGTTTTTGGACAAACAATGTTGAAAAAAACACATCTTAAAATCGATGTGATCACATCATTATTCGTTTACTTTCTGTTTTTTGGATCCAAAAAAAAATAAATGCTGAAAAACATACCTTAAAAGCGATGTGATCACATCGTAATTTATTTACCCGCAGTTTCTATGCCTTCACCACCATGCGGCTCCTTACCCATCCCCCCGTCTTGTACCTCCACACATGAAATTCACTAAAACGCCTTATGTTTCTAAACAGAATTCAGCTCTTCACCTGCAAAATAGACAAAAGCCTCCACCAAAGACGCAAATCTCTCTTTTTTTTTCACTTATTATGCTAAAAACCAAAAGAAATAAAATAAAGAAAATTATTTTCTTTGGGTTGCCTCCCAACAAGCGCCTTTCTTTAATGTCTTTGGCTAGACATTGGTATCTCAACTATCCATTGTCAAATGGAATAGTTTTCCTTGCATGGTTCTTCAACGAATATTCAGAATACGAGCCATCCATCTCATCTCGATGTAGAATCCGTCGTGCCTTGGGTCTTGGCACTTTTATGAAGTATCTTCCCAAGAAAATCTGAACCGGATTTGGAGCTTCCACATCCCAGTTCATAATATAGTGATCCAGTGGGAAGACTACTTCCTTCTTGCTCACTCGCATGTCCACGGCCATCTCAACACTTTTTGGCCCCAACGGCTCCTCAAATTTGACTTCCTCCGGATGATTTTCTTTTTGATTGGACAAATCATCCGCTAACTTCTCCAACCCCGGGTGTATTTCTTCACCATTTTCTTGGTAATCATCATTATTAATCTCTGGTGTTGGATCAATCTTAGGACAATCGTCTTCTTCATCATACCATATAATAAGAGAGGATGTTTTCAATCTTTGTTCTTGAAGCCGATCCACCTGAGTTTTCAGCTCGCCAATTTGATTTTGCATATTCTAAACCCAGGCGACATGCTCGTCTTTGAACTGTGAAGCCTCTTGTACCAACTCTCTAAGTGGCATCAATAACCGAGAATATCAACTTGAAGGTGGTTGAGGAGGTTGAATCAAGAGACTGTGAGGTGGCAAATCTGAAAGAGAGGATGCAGACCTACAAGAGGAAGATCAATCAAGTTGTCCAGGTTTGCAACGAGACGACGGGGAAAAGGATTGCACATATGCCATATTATCTGTGATTTCTTAAAAACTTTGTTGTTGTTATGTCTGTTTGTTTAATTTTAATTTTACTGTTTGTTTGCAGAAACTTTGGGTTTAATTTTAATTTTTTGTTTGTATAATTTATTTTCATGTCCTGAAATTAATTAATGCTATTATTTTTATGTTCATGTTTATTGTATAATATATTTATCTGAAACATTTCTGTTCTTTTGGAAATTGCCATGAGTTTGCTTTTGGTTCTAATGTCCTCCTAGTCCAATTTGGTTTGTTATGCTTTTTTTTTGGGGTTGGTTCTGGTTTTGTATATGTTACACAAGTTAAAGCCTGTATGCACCAACTGGAGGAGCAAAAGTGTCACGGATTTTATCTAACAAAACAAACAAGTAATAAATTTATAAATCCGGTATTCCCCAAGTGTAGGGATCGTAGCATAGCGATTAATACCGGAGTCGATCACAGGGAATCGAGGTATCTAGTTCATTAATTTTCCTAAGATTGTTACCACTAAAACGAAACTAAAAACGATAAAATAAACTGGACAGAGGATTGTCAGTCCAAAGCCAGGAAGGATAAAAGCGAAAACGAAATCTAAACTACAAAATAAACAGTAAACAAGAAGATGATCATGGTGGTTAAACAACGAACAAACAATAATCCACCGTTCCCGCAACCCTTTATCTCCTCTCTAAAGCTATCTCGTGATGATTTAATTAAAGATGTGGTTCACCTATCAAAGGTATGAATTCCTACTCTCGTAGATAATTCGCCTATCAATCTCTCATCTCTCGATATATAAGATTGACGCTATCAAAACAAGGTGTAAGATCTCTCAATCTAGCAACCTAGATATTCAACCTATCAACTCTCGTTATGTCAAGGTTAAAAATCCCATCTTTCCTATGGTGATCTAAGGTTTACACCGACTCTCGTCATACGTTAAACATCAAATAGCAATACATCTCTCGATATTGATTGCATAACAAATAAGCATAGAAAAGATACAACTTTGAATTAAAATCACAACATAAACTCAGATTGGAAATAGAAAAACCTGATGGAAAAGATTCAAATCGTTTGAACATGTTCAAATTTCAAGCATTCAAAGATCAAGACATCAAACAAAACGGAAATAAAAATAGAAAAGAAACACCTCGGCCGGCCAAGCACCAAGGCTCAGCCGGCCGAGGTGACTTGATCTCGAAATTAGGGTTTTCTAAGTATGCGGCTGTGTAAAATTATATGTCCTAGGGTTTGATAATGCGTTTTATTTATAGGAAACTAGGTCGGCTGCTGCTTATGTCGGCCGCGGACGCCCGTCTGACTTTCTGGACGCCAGTCTGGTGCCTCTGGACGCTCGTTTACTATGGCGTCCAAACTCTCTGAATCAAAAACTCCTCCTGGACGCTCGTTCACTCTATCAAACGCCCGTCCACTCTGGACGGGACCTGGACGCTTGTCCAATGTGATCGAATTTTGATTTCTTGATCTTTATCTCTTTTTTCTCTATCCCATTCCTTCATTATCTCTTTTATCATCAATTAGCTCGAACTTAATCAACTTTTGATCATCTTTTGAGCCTCAAACATGTATCTATAACACATAAAAACATCGCAAAATGTAATATCATCCAAATCAATATAAAACCATCAATTTTACACATAAATCATACAATTTTGCAACGAACCCATTGAAAACATCACTTGCTCAATATTTCAATATAAAGCTCGATTTCTATGAAAAACATCCACATATGGGGGAAATTGACATAAAATATATCCTTATATAACGTATAAAATCACCCTTAACAACTCCCCCACACTTAGCTTTTGCTCATCCCGAGCAAAACAAAACAAAAACCAAGGCTCGGAAAAAGATAGACATCTCAGACAATATAGCATAGATCCAATAAATCAGAAGTTCACCACTGTGTGTGTGCAAAGACATAGAAAACTTCCACTAAATCCAAACTCGAGAAACTCAAAGCAAACTAGCTAATACCCCCTCGTAGACTAGCAATAAATGACACTCATAGGATGTACCCTACAAACGTAAAATATCCCGAAAAGAATGATTGAATATATCTAGGGCCTTTCTGAAATACTCAGAGGATGATCCCTACAGCATATCTATCAGTTTATACTGGGGATAAGATAGACGATAACATAGTCTCTTATATCCATTTCATAACAATTCTTCATATAAGTTGATTTAACTATTTCCACATTTTAAACACACATCAGAATGAGCTATTGCCCTGTCATAGCAGAATATGACATTCGGGATATGCCCTACCTTACTCCAATCATAAGGCAGCTTTTTCTGACTGTCGTGAGCTTTTAGTCATCATAGTGGTATAGGACATACGTGGTATACCCTATCGCACTCAAATCATCGACTAGCTTTCGACACACCCAATCAATACATTTAGAATTCAACTTTTTCATTTGACAATAAGTTACGTGTTACTGATCACATTCAAACCTTAGATATTCACAGTATAACATACTCCGGATCTAAATACAAACTATCATAAATCTCAAGATATATACGTAGCACTAAGCACATGACTTATAAGAAAACAAAAATCACTTGTCCAAAAAGGGGTATAACTTTATAAATTAGCTCATCGTTCACTATGGCTCGTGAAAAATAGATCTCAGGTGAAACAACTAACCTATCAAACATATGATATATAGCTTGGATGACTATAAAAATAACGAACAAAGATATGCATTGCTCACTCGGGACAAAACAAAAACAAAAATGTCGAAAATTTTCGAAAATTTTAGCTCATTTTGCATAGAAACATAACGAATTAAGCAAATGGTATGTAGATACACCAAACCATTCCCCTCCCCCACACTTAAATCACAACGTGTCCTCAGGTTGTGCAGAATTAACGAAAAGATTAAAGAACTTAGCTGATTTGGTATTGATATGAAGATAGGCTGAAGAAGGATAGATAATCGATCCGAGTTTCCGAGGCACGAGATGTCATAGGTATTCCTTTCCAGATTCACTTCCAAGGCTAGCTTAACAAAAACAACTAAAAAAAATACCTGCACCACTTGAAAAACATGGCAGTATCTCGGGGAACACGGGGGAATATAACAAATCACTATAATGAAAGACAAGAAGTAAGCACATGATATAATGGCTCAGATGGAAAAATCACCACACAGGGAAAGTACAGGACACCTAAGCATCAAATATAAAGCCACAAAAGCTTTACAATACAAATAAGGACCACATGTGCATAAAGAACTAAGGGTAGAGGACACTACAAAGTAGCAGGGCTAGGTGCACTAAAAAGAAAAATAAAAAGAAAAAAGAAAAACAGAATACAATGCAACTAAATGATATGCAACTATACTAAAAAGGCAAAAAGAAAATAAAGAAAATAAACTAGCCCAACTAATTACATAGATGTCGGCCTAATCTACAATTCAGATTAAGCGATGAAACATGTCAACCATAGAAGGAAGGTCAAATATATCAACGTCTACTAAATAACGCCACAGAAGCGCAACAAAATTCGATTATGCAAAGCCACGTAAGCTTGCCATGTAAAGTGTAGGCGTGCCTTTAACAACCCTAACACCCTAGATAGAGCGACAAAAAGGAACAAAGATAAGTCAAATTGGAATCACGTCTAACTAGGCGAATTACTCAACATGGACTGCAATAGATGGAAAGAAAACCATAACGGTGAAAGAACAGGACATCTACGCATATACAAAGGCCACAGAGGCTCACATTAAAACATCCAAGTCGATTAATGAAGCATGTATATAAAAATTAGAGGATAATATATAAACGAGATCAAATATATAAACGTCTACCAAATAATGACAGTTTACGATAAACGACAGTACTATTCATTACATGCAGTGTAGACGCGCCTTAAGACTCATCAAAGGTGATAGCATTATGGAGAACCAACAGTTAGCAATACTAAACAGATATAACTCATAAGCCAACGATAGTAGCAACGGAAAACCGACAGTAGCTACCCATATGAGTTACAAAAATAACAAGAAAACACATAAGTCGCAAAGCTCACAGGATTCATCACAACGATATGTATACGTAAACCGACATTAGCTACTAAATAACAATAAGAACAGTTATAGCATATGAGAACCGACATTAACTATAACATGCATAGATGAATCATGTATATAAAAGTTAATCAATTATTTAACATGGATCCGTAGATGGAAAGATGTAAACATGCAAGTTCAGAACATCTACGTAAAAATAACTAGCCACAGAAGCTCATATAGAAGTATCCACGTCAAATAAAGCATTAAAACTTCTCATTACTATATTCATTATAAACCCTTAATATTTTTAAAAAAAACTGGGTGGTTGGACGGCCGTTCATGTGTATGGACGGGCGTTCAGTCTGGGATTTAGGAACTGGACGGTCGTCTGGGACGATCAAACGCTCGTCCAGGTTCTTCAAAAGCATATCCAGAACATGTGGGGTTGGATGGACGGGCGTTCACTCCTCTGGACGCACGTCCAGAGGCCACACAGAGTGGACGGCCGTTCAGAAGAAGTAGACGCTCGTCTGGCACTAGAGTAATGCGCACCAAACAGAAACTCGACCTATATCATAAACCTTAGATACACTTCATACATCATAAACCCTAGAAGCTTTAAGAAACCCTAGTTTTTATTAGGAAAAGAAAACCTAACCCTAGAAGAAAAAGAAACCTAATTCACGTTTCACAAATCGAGTAAAAAAAAACTTTTTGCACATTCTTAACCCAACGGTTATCGAAACATGGCAAAAATAAAAAAAACTCTCAATTTATTTAACGCTAATTTTATTGAAAACTACCTAAAAAGATACGGAAACAGAAACCTAAACCTAAACTATGAAAAATTTAAAACAGAAAAACAGAAAACACTAAAAAAAGGAAAAAAAAACGTGTTGAAATCTTCTGAGCCCAAAATGGAAGGGAAAACAGTGGATTTTGACCTCGAAAACGGTGTTGAACGGCCTCCGGCATTTGCCATGTCGTCGGCGTCAAAACGAGCTTTCCGAATTGGGGTCCTGCGCTCCAAACGGACACTCGAGCCGAAAGTTACGGACAAAATACTAACGAGTGCTAAAACGATCCCTTTTATCCAAAAATTTGACCGCGAAAAACGTGGAGTCAGATAATTCAACCTCAGATGTCCCCGAATCAATGTAGAAACTAGAGAGGATAGAAACAAAAACCTATCTACGAAAAATTCGTAACAAAAACAGAAAAATTAATAGAAACTAGACAACCGTACCGATTCCCCGGCAACGGCGCCAAAAACTTGTTTTTGGTTCCGTTGGCGGGAATACTCACCACTATACTACCTTAGAAAAAATTAATAATGAACTGGACAACCGCACCGATTCCCCGGCAACGGCGCTAAAAACTTGTCACGGATTTTATCTAACAAAACAAACAAGTAATAAATTTATAAATCCGGTATTCCCCAAGTGTAGGGATCGTAGCATAGCGATTAATACCGGAGTCGATCACAGGGAATCGGGGTATCTAGTTCATTAATTTTCCTAAGATTGTTACCACTAAAATGAAACTAAAAACGATAAAATAAACTGGACAGAGGATTGTCAGTCCAAAGCCAGGAAGGATAAAAGTGAAAACGAAATCTAAACTACAAAATAAACAGTAAACAAGAAGATGATCATGGTGGTTAAACAACGAACAAACAATAATCCACCGTTCCCGCAACCCTCTATCTCCTCTCTAAAGCTATCTCGTGATGATTTAATTAAAGATGTGGTTCACCTATCAAAGGTATGAATTCTACTCAGTAGATAATTCGCCTATCAATCTCTCATCTCTCGATATATAAGATTGACGCTATCAAAACAAGGTGTAAGATCTCTCAATCTAGCAACCTAGATATTCAACCTATCAACTCTCGTTATGTCAAGGTTAAAAATCCCATATTTCCTATGGTGATCTAAGGTTTACACCGACTCTCGTCATACGGTAAACATCAAATAGCAATACATCTCTCGATATTGATTGCATAACAAATAAGCATAGAAAAGATACAACTTTGAATTAAAATCACAACATAAACTCAGATTGGAAATAGAAAAACCTCGATGGAAAAGATTCAAATTGTTTGAACATGTTCAGCCCCAAGCATTCAAAGATCAAGACATCAAAGAAACGGAAATAAAAGCAAAAGAAACACCTCGCCGGGCAAGCACCAAGGTTCAGCCGGCCGAGGTGACTTGATCTCAAATTAGGTTTTCTAAGTATGCGGCTGTGTAAAATTATATGTCCTAGGGTTTTATAATGCGTTGTATTTATAGGAAACTAGGTCATTTCGCCGCTTAAGTCGGCCGTGGGCGCCCGCCTCGACTTTCTCGACGCCACCTGGTGCCTCGACGCTTTCGTTTACTATGGCGCCCAAACTCTCTGAATCAAAAACTCCTCCTGGACGCTCGTTCACTCTATCAAACGCCCGTCCACTCTGGACGGGACCTAGACGCTCGTCCAATGTGATCGAATTTTGATTTCTTGATCTTTATCTCTTTTTTCTCTATCCCATTCCTTCATTATCTCTTTTATCATCAATTAGCTCGAACTTAATCAACTTTTGATCATCTTTTGAGCCTCAAACATGTATATATAACACATAAAAACATCGCAAAATGTAATATCATCCAAATCAATATAAAACCATCAATTTTACACATAAATCATACAATTTTGCAACGAACCCATTGAAAACATCACTTGCTCAATATTTCAATATAAAGCTCGATTTCTATGAAAAACATCCACATATGGGGGAAATTGACATAAAATATATCCTTATATAACGTATAAAATCACCCTTAGCAAAAAGCAAGACATGATGGCACAGAGATGGGAACTTCTTCATGAAACCGAGAACATCAACTTGAAGGTGGTTGAGGATGTTGAATCAAGAGACTGTGAGGTGGCAAATCTGAAAGAGACGATGCAGACCTACAAGAGGAAGATCAATCAATTTGTCCAGGTTTGCAACGAGACGACGGGGAAAAGGATTGCACATCTGCCACATTATCTATGATTTCTGAAAAACATTGTTGTTGTTATGTCTGTTTGTTTAATTTTAATTTTAATTTTCTGGTTTTGTATATGTTACACAAGTTAAAGCTTGTGTCGATTTGAATCGTATGTTGTTATTTTAACAGACTTGGAAATGAGCAGACTTGAATCATATGTAGTTTATACGAAAATAAAATGATTTGTATTTCTTATGTGAGTTGAATGAAAAAATTAATTAATGTCTGATATAAAAGAAAGAAAAAAGATTATATTAATTAACGGGGAGAATTAATGTAATTATAGGATTTTCATACTTTATAAATTATAATAATAAAGAATATAAGGAAGAAAAATAACAACAAAAGAAGATTGCATGAAAAAAACTACTCTGCGTGATAAACAAGAAGGAAATAAAAGAGAGAATATACCGTCCCATCGCATGCATAGAAGGCGTGAAAAAAAGTAGAAAGAGGACAAAACATGATAGAATCAGTGGCAGGGGCCCATTGTTGACCGGGGACCGTCCATTCCCCCTTCATTTCTATTCATTTCATTTTGTTTTTAAGCGAGTAGATAGTAGTACCATTTTTTGAGACGAGTAATGATAGAGGGACAACCGATCTGTCACGACAATTGACATTACGGTGATTTTCACACAATAAGTCCGTTTAGAGTATGTCACACAATCAGTCCGTTTAGGGTGTCTTACGTGAGTATGTTACACAATAAGTCCATTTATGGTGTCATACGTGAGATGTCACACAATAAGTCCGTTTAGGGTGTCTTACGTGAGTATGTCACACCATAAGTAGTCCTAATTGAATCAGAAGTCCAGTTATGGTGTCTTACGTGAGTATGTCACACAATAAGTCCTTTTATGGTGTCATACGTGAGTATGTCACTCAATAAGTCCGTTTATGATGTCATACGCGAGATGTCACTCAATAAGTCCGTTTAGGGTGTCTTACGTGAGTATGTCACACAATAAGTCTGTTTAGGGTGTCTTACGTGAGTATGTCACACCAAAAGTAGTCCTAATTGAATCAGAAGTCCGGTTATGGTGTCTTACGTGAGTATGTCACACAATAAGTCCGTTTAAGGTGTCTTACGTGAGTATGTCACACCATAAGTAGTCCTAATTGAATCAGAAGTCCGGTTATGGTGTCTTACGTGAGTATGTCACACAATAAGTCCGTTTATGGTGTCATAGGTGAGTATGTCACACAATCAGTCCGTTTATGATGTCATACGTGAGATGTCACTCAAGAAGTCCGTTTAGGGTGTCTTACGTGAGTATGTCACACCATAATTAGTCCTAATTGAATCTGAAGTCTGGTTATGGTGTCTTATGTGAGTATGTCACACAATAAGTCCGTTATGGTGTCTTACGTGAGTAGGTCACACCATAAGTAGTCCTAATTGATTCAGAAGTCCGGTTATGGTGTCTTACGTGAGTATGTCACACAATAAGTCCGTTTAGGGTGTCTTATGTGAGTATGTCACACCAGAAGTCCGTTTAGGGTGTCTTACGTGAGTATGTCACACAATAAGTCCGTTTATGGTGTCAACGTGAGTATGTCACACAATCAGTCCGTTTATGATGTCATACGTGAGATGTCACTCAATAAGTCCGTTTAGAGTGTCTTACGTGAGTATGTCACACCATAAGTAGTCCTAATTGAATCATAAGTCCGGTTATGGTGTCTTACGTGAGTATGTCACACAATAAGTCCGTTATGGTGTCTTACGTGAGTATGTCACACCATAAGTAGTCCTAATTCAATCAGAAGTCCGGTAATGGTGTCTTATGTGAGTATGTCACACAATAAGTCCGTTATGGTGTCTTACGTGAGTATGTCACACCATAAGTAGTCCTAATTGAATTAGAAGTCTGTTTAGGGAGTCTTACGCGAGTATGTCACACAATAAGTCCGTTTATGATGTCTTACGTGAGTATGTCACACAATAAGTCCATTTATGATGTCATACGTGAGATATCACTCAATAAGTCCGTTTATGGTGTCTTACGTGAGTATGTCACCCAATAAGTCCGTTTAGGGTGTCTTACGTGAGTATGTCACACCATAAGTAGTCCTAATTGAATCAGAAGTCCGGTTATGGTGTCTTACATGAGTATGTCACACAATAAGTCCGTTATGGTGTCTTACGTGAGTATGTCACACCATAAGTAGTCCTAATTGAATCATAAGTCCGTTTAGGGTGTCTTACGCGAGTATGTCACACAGTAAGTCCGTTTATGATGTCTTACGTGAGTATGTCACACAATAAGTCCATTTATGATGTCTTACATGAGTATGTCACACAATAAGTCCGGTTATGGTGTCTTACGTGAGTATGTCACACAATAAGTCCGGTTATGGTGTCTTACGTGAGTATGTCACACCATAAGTAGTCCTAATTGAATCAGAAGTCCGTTTAGGGTGTCTTACGCGAGTATGTCACACAATAAGTCCGTTTATGGTGTCAAACGTGAGTATGTCACTCAATAAGTCCGTTTAGGGTGTCTTATGTGAGTATGTCACTCAATAAGTCCGTTTAGGGTGTCTTACGTGAGTGTGTCACACAATAAGTCCGTTTAATTTTGTTTTAATTATTATTATTAATTTTTTTAGTTGTAAGAAGATGTATTAACTATTTTTTTTAATAATCAAATGATGTAACTAGAATAAATAAATAAATATAATCAAATGATGTAACTAGAATAAATATTATTTGGATTATTTTGATTTTTTTTTTTAATTATGTGATCGGAACCCTACTCTCCTCCTCCATCATCATCAATTCCCGCCCTTAAGCTGCTCCCCTCTCAATTGTTGCAACCAAAATTTTTGCTTTCCTGCTAAGAATCGCCCAAAATTTTGAAATTTTCAAATTCCCCTATTTGATTTGATTCGAATTCTTCCCCCACAACTAACCCCTCTAACCAACCCAAGTACACCCCCGCCCCTTTCATTGATGTGTTTCCCTCTTTTGATCTTCCCACCATTCAACCTTCAAAATCTCCATTAAAGAAACCAACTAGAGCTAATTTTGGTGAGTTACTCTGCTCTTTTGTTTTAGCTTTTCTTCTAGGGGCTTTCCGATGTACCTCTTTTGTTTTTCCAGAATGTTGTTTCATTTTTTTGAATTTGAGCTTATTTCTAACATATTTTTGTGTGAATTAACAGAGCATCAATGCCTTAACAGAGCTAATTTTGGTGACTTACTCTGCTCTTTTGTTTTAGCTTTTCTTTTAGGGGCTGTCCGATGTACCTCTTTTGTTTTTCCAGAATGTTGTTACATTTTTTTTGATTTTGAGCTAATTTCTAACATATTTTTGTGTGAATTAACAGAGCATCAATGCCTTAACAGAGCTAATTTTGATGACTTACTCTGCTCTTTTGTTTTAGCTTTTCTTCCAGGGCTTTCCGAGGCAACTCTTTTGTTTTTCTAGAAATTTTGTTACATTTTTGTGAATTTGAGCTAATTTCTAACATATTGGGGTGAATTTACCTAGACATCAATTACTTAACAGAGCTAATTTTGGTGAGTTACTATGCTCTTATGAATTATGTTTTTTTTTGAAACAAAGAACTAGTCAAATTCAGTCATAGATTGAACTCTTGTGAATCGGGAGTACTTGTTAGGGGCGTTTAGTTATTTATTTGAGATATAGACACACCATTTAATACTCAATTATGCACAATTCTTTTCATAGTGCCTGCAATCTCTAAAACGAACCTGAAGCAAAATATGAAGGGTACTTCTCCGATTTCCAGTTCTTCTAGCAAGTAAATGAATCTGGGACATTTCATGAGCGTACATTGTTATGCAAATGTGGCGTTCCTGCAAAATTGGTGACTTCAAGAACAGATGCTAACCCAGGGAGACTGTTCTACGGTTGTCCTTATTGGCCGGTATGACTAATTATTTTGGTTATCCTTTCCATTTACTTTCAAGGGATAATGTGTCTGTATAATAATTAGAATTTCTTATTTTGCAGGATGATGAAGTCAAATGTGACTATTTCATATGGCAGGACAAGGTGTCTCAGATCTCATTGGGCCATATGGCAAAGTGTCTTCATCTACTAGGCCATATGGCAAGGTGTCTTCATCTACTGGGCTACATGAAGATGTTACCTCTGTGAACTTGATTAAGAAAACAGATAAACTTGAATGCACAATCGGTTTCCTTCAAAATGATATTGAAATGATAAAGTGCATGCGAGACAATGATGCAAAAAAATTGAACAAGTTGAGATCAACGCCACCGAAGTTATTGAGAGGTCGCATTCAGATTCCATGGTTCAAATGTTACTCCATGATAGAGAAAGGATTTCTCGCTGGAGACACTACTTGAGAAGACCAAGGTAGGGAACAATTCATCTCAAAAGAAACTTGTATTATTGACTATTACTTGTCTAACCTTTTATTTCGTATTTCATCTTACGAAATAAAAACTTAAGTTCTTGGTATTTTGTATTTCTCTGTATATTTCTGTACATTTCATTTGGTTCTCTTATCTAATGGTTATTTGAAGGATTTGAATGGTAATCACATTAAACAAAAATGAGAACAACCAACACATCAATGTTTTCTGGGGCTACACAAGCTTGAACTTGTTTCGTGGCCGACACAAGTTTAAACTGCTTTTAGAGTGAATGTTTTACAACACCCTTAATGGACGCAAAACACCACATTCGTGACACTCAAACAACTTCCCTTCACAATAAACAAATGAGAACAACCAACACATCAATTTTCCATCATTCAAAATTCAACATCATATACATCTTCCAGATTTAAACATCAACCAATCAACCAAAGAAGAACAACCAACACATAGAATTTGCCATTATTCAAAATAGAATAACAAACAAACACATCAACCTATCACTTTCCATTATTCAAAATACAACACAAGTTACGTCTTCGAATCTTACACATCAACCAATCATCCTCAATGTTAAACAGCCACAATATGTAAACATCACATCTTCTTCATCAACATTAATACTTAAACAGCCACAATATGTATCCCATCACCTTCCTGTAACATTTTCAAAGAAAAAAAGGTAACAAGCTTAATGCAATGTAACATGATTGAATATAAAAAGAACTCTAAATATTAATACATACAATACCTTATCATGGCAAAGTAGGAGTGTCGCTGGTGAGCATTTATCCACCAATCAAACTCTTACAAGTGGAAGCGTAATGACCATTGACACCGCATTTTCCACACACATACTTCGTCTTTCTGTCCCCGGCTAAGCGTTTCCTCTTTTTTGATGGCCATCCACTTTGTCTCTTTGGCACCTTCGGTGGCAAAACCACATCGTTAAGCACATCATCGGGATACACACATTCATCTTCATTTTGAAGTGGATACACACATTTGGAATAACCTAGCCTCCAACAATTGACGCTATAATACCAAGTGCAATACTTGGAGGCTTGCTTCCTCAGATACTACAACACAAAGAAATGCATGCTCGCATGGATACATATCCATCTCGGAATTTTTACATGTACACGTCTTCAAATCCAACTCAATGATGTAAGAAATAACAGCATCCTTGTCACGAACATCATACTTATCTGAGGAAAGTATATTAATTTAAAATCGTTTCGCTGACTCGAAGCTTTTGTTCACTTCGATTTCAATTTTGGAAGAGCATCTTGGCAATTTGTAGATGATTCATTTCTTTTAGCAAAACAATCATGTAAGATCTCCCGGATATGTTCAATCAACCCAACAATTGAAAATTCTCGTGCATGCTTTAGCCTAGCATTCACAGACTCGGCATGGTTTGTGGTCATTATGTTGTAACGAAATCCCTCAAATTTAGCTCTAGCACACATAGGGAATTCTGCTTCTTTCAAATATTCGTCAGCTTTCGGACATTTACTATATAAAGTTTTGAAATGCAACTTGAATTTCGCTCAGATAGCCTCGCAAAGATTCGAAAGAGCTTTCCCACACCACGCCTGGGATATTTCATCCTCAAATTCTTTTGCATGTGATACATGCAATGCCCATGGTGCGCATTCTTAAACACCGCCTTGAAAGATGTTTTAATACTATCGGCACAATCAGAAAGTATCGCAAGATCATTCGTGTCCCCAATGATGGGTTTTAGCTTATCAAAAAACCATGTCCAAGACTCTATACTTTCAGAAGCAACAACACCCCAAGCAAGTGGAAATATTTGATGATTTGCATCTTGACATGTTGCCACAAGTAAGGTCCCTTTATAATGCGTATTTAAATCCGCATCGCCAAATAAAATCCCTCAATACTTTGACCAAGTGCCATGAAAAAGTATTTGAAAACATTCCCATCACTTTTTCAATATGATATACGATTGTCCGGGTTTCTAGCCTTGACTTTATAACAATATTTGGGTAATTCTCCCCAACTTTTGTTTGGATTGCCCCTTATCAATCCTTCTGCATAACCCTTAGCCCTGTACGCCTTGCAATAAGTTACGTCATATCCAAATTCTTCCTGGAAATCATGCATCAAGTCCTTTGGTGCGTTATTACGATTGGCATCTTTAAACCTTCTGGCAAAGTATGTGCCAATTAGCTTGTGCGTAGCATGTCTATGGTCTTTTCGAGGAGCAATAGGTGGGCAGCTATGCTTATTGGCATACGTTACCACTACAAATCGCTCAGAAGGTGCTTGAAGTTTGGTGGCTCGCAAACGCCATTTGCATCCGGCGGCTTCACATAAAACTAAATAAATGCTTTTGTTGGAAGTTTGCGTTTTGAATTCAAACATGTACTTCGTAGCCAACTTCGCAAGTTTGAATACCAAAAAACTTTTGCATTTAAACGGATCATTCACACGAATGTCTTCATGTTCGGGAATGCACACTAAAGTATCACCTACAGTACGGCTACAACGAAAGTCTTCATGTTCAATTACTTGCACGTTAACCATAGTTGGGGGTGCATTCAAGGGATCAACAATCTCATTTCTCACAACAAAGCCATCAAGATTCTCATTTGACAATTCATCAGCCCACTCATGCTAATTCTCTGATATGATTCTTCTAAATAAACATCTTCACCCAAATTCACCAATAAGGAGTCTTCAAGTTGCTCATTAAAGTCCATGTTGTCACCCCCCGTGTTCAAATGAGAATCTTCGACACATGTCTCTATGCTTTCTATTCTTACATCCAACATCTCTTCCATGGCATTCCCAACAACATCCACATCTATCTCTTCATTAATGATCTTTTCAACACATGTCTCTATGCTTTCTATTCTTACATCCAACATCTCTTCAATGGCATTCCCAACAACACCACATCTATCTCTTCATTAACATTCTTTTCAACACATGTCTCCATGCTTTCTCTTCTTACATCCAACATCTCTTTCATCCCATTTGCCAAAACATCAACATCTGCTCTCTTCATCTCTTTCAACACATGTTTCTTGACTTTCCGACACATTTACTACTTCACATGTTTCTTGACTTTCATAAACCTCGGTACACTTTTCCTTTTCCTTCAAACATATTAATAAAGCATCTTGTTTTAAATTACAAACATATATAAACCGATTCACAAGCTTATCGCAATCAAGCACCATCGGTCTAGCTTTACTAATGGGGACCATATATTTCATCTCAAAATCATACTTAGTTGTATCGATTTCCAACTCATTTTTCACCATGTCATACAATTCTTCAAATGTAATGTTCTTTTTGACACTCGTAATCGTCGAAACTTCTTGATTCACACCTTACATACTTCCAAGACCATAGACCATTGACGCTCTTTTTTCAATCTCCACAGGTAAAATATAAAAATACAAACTTTATCTTCCATCACGCTTCACCGAGATCCTGCTTTTATTCAATACAATAATTACAAACCAATATACACATAGACAAAATCCATAATTCCGTTCAAATAGCCATTAACAAGTTTAAACTTGTGTCACACTATAATCAATCCACCTTGAAATGCAGATAGAAGTTCACATAGTCATTAACAAGTTTAAACTTGTGTCACACTATAATCAATATTTTAAGATTAATACGATTACCATTCACTGGAAATGCAAATAGATATAACCAAATATAACCATATATATATATATATATATATATATATATATATATATATATATATATATATATATATATATATATATATATAGTAGTCATACCGGTAATAAAACGCACAAATCACCAATTCAACATTTAACCATTTCAATTCAAATCAAATATCCATTTTCAATCAGGGTCGCCCCCATTTTCAATTCAATTCAGAGTTAAACACACGGTTTAAGCTAATCCCACAGGGTAAGTAAACTAACAATCTCAATTTCCCTAAATTCACATACCGATATGGAAAGCCAAGAAACTCTTTCGATTACCACCCAACTCGGCTCGGACAATGATTGACGGAGAAGAAGAAAAGAGAGGGCTGTTCCGATGAGGACAATGACTGGACACCGATGGAGAGACACAGCAGAGTTATTCGCTTTGCAAAGAGAGGGGCGGAAGCAGAGTAATTGGCTACTGATCTGATTTTGCCGCGTAAATTAGGGTTGGTTAATTTACCCACCCTAATTTAGGGGGTCGGATTAAGCAAAGTTTAATGAGATGTTTAATTAAGGGTTAATTACATTTTTAGTGTTAAGTAAATCACCCAAAATCAAGAAGGGGGGAGGGCATTAATGGCTTTTCACCCAACTTGGAGAGTCCAAGCTTGTTCATGACATGATTTATGTCATAAGCTTATTGTTGCAACAATTTCGGTTGACAAACTTAAATAACTAAAGGCTCCTATATATATATATATATCACTTGTATCGCTTTTTTAATTAGTTATATCTTTTAATTTATATTTTCAATCATCATAATTTTTTTACCACAATTTAAAATTTTTCGTGATCTTTATTTTGATATCAATATTGATATCTTTCTGATATAATTTTGGAAATCATTTTTTTGTGATAGCATGTGACATTACTATACGACACTACCATTAAACACTGTGATACCATGTGACGTTACTATAAGACACTACCATTTGACAATGCGATACTATAGATTGACACTATAACAACGGTAACAAGACCAAGTGACAGTACTATTTGACACTACCACTTGACATTGTGATACACGTAACACTACTATTTTTTTAGAATTTAACGTGGGATTTTTTTTGGCGGTGTTGCTTTTTTTTCCCAAAAGAATACGTGGTCAGTTTTTATTGTTATGTTTTTGTTTTTCTTTTATTATAACTTTTTAAGAAAAATGTGGTAGTTTTTTTAAGGGGTGAATAGAGGGGTAGAATTGTCTTAACGCAAGATGATTTGTCCTTTTTACTAATAAAATTATGTGCTTGTCCTTTTTACTAATTTCATGAATGTTTTCGTCCTTTTCCACAATTTTCCTTTTTTTTTAAAATGAATAATAGTAAGTAAATAGTACTCCCTCCGTTTTTTTAGGGTAATGATAGAGTTATTCTCTTAACTTTACATCATTTTTTTATCCAACATAGTTTTGTGGTTGTGATTTTTTAAGTTTTTTTTTTCACAAGTGAAAAACATGTGGTGAGATGATGATGGTGTATAAATGGTGTAGACTTTAGGGAGTAGCTCTATCACTCCCCTTTTTTTATCTGTCACATTTGATGTAATTTTTTGGATGAATCTAATCACTTTTTTTAGCTTAAAGTTAGTCATTTTTTAGATTAACCTGGTCTCCACATGTGACAGTTAAAAAAAACGGAAAGAGTACAATCATGTTGTGGCTGCATTTATAATGCGTTCACTTGTCACCTACCAGTTTTAATGCGTTGTCTCTTTTCATTGCGAAAAGAGAAACGTTAAGGACAAAAAAACATATTTTCACCTTTTGATTATGGGAAGTTATTGTGTGGTGAGGGAATTTAAGGGTGAAGTGACGGGTGAAACGATCAGAACCACACAGTTTAAATATAAAATAAAACTGTATGGTGTGGGGGCTGCCACACAGTGTCTCCGTACCGTGTGAAGACACCACTCAATAATCTCCCTTTGATTATACCATAGTATTCATTGATCTTAGACGGCTCTATGATTTGTAATATGAGGATAAAAAATTGGAATTGGCAGAAGGATAAGGAGATTTCATTATTTAAGAATATTGCAACTTTTCAAAATATTTGCATAAAGCATAATTTGTTTCTTTAAATAAAAACTGGTGTCATTTCTTTCAACAAAAAAAAAACCAACACATTTTATCTCTCTCCATCCAATTTTTAAACACTTATGGCGCGTTTGTATTGCAGGAATGAAATAGAATGGAATGTTTTTTTCATTTCATTCCATCATTTGGCCTGTTTGGATAAGAAGGAATGAAAATCTTTTTCATTCCAATGGAATGGAATTAGGTCATTTTCATTCCATAAAAAATCGGATGGAATGGATTGTTAGAAAAAAATGTGATAAAACAAAACATAATTGAATGATCTCCAAGACACCTATAAAACGTTTCTTTAAAGAGATGTTTTAACATCTCCATCAGGATTCAATAGAGTACTACTTTAGAGACACAATATGTTTGTACTGATGATTCTTCTAAAAAAACATCGTGTTTTACACCGAATGCTGATGTCTCTCTCTATATATATACAACGAAAAGATACTGTACCTCTTCACGAAAGAACAAACCAGTCCGTCTTCAAAGGGTGTGTCCCAATGAACATGCACCACCGAAATGGTGTGTCCCAATGAAAAACCCCTTCTACGAAATGGTGTGTCATTCGCATAGGTTCTTTTCGGCGACACCTGTCGCATTCAGTGTGCAACAACACATTCAAAACAACAACAAAAAACAGACTTTGTGAATAAAATATCTAACATGGATGGAATGGAATGCGTTACCACGATCAGAACTCACCACCGTCTGATTACCCACCACCTCGCCACCAAGATCACCACCCACTGCCGTCACCACCGATCACCCGCCATCCCACCATCACGGTCACCACCCAACACCGATCACCCGCCGTCACGGCCACCACGATGACCACCCAACGCCATCACCACTGATCACCACCGCCACCATTATCACCACCTACCACAGTCACCACTGATCACCTGCCACCACCGCCACCACGATCACCACCGATCACCCGCCGCCACCACCGATCACTCACCGCCACCACAATCACTACTTACCACCGTCACCATACCGATCACCCGCTACCACCGCTACCACGATCACCACCCACCGCCGTCACCTGTCGATGTCACTACCCGCTTCCACCACCACACACCGTAATCACCTCTCATATCACGCTGTCGTCACCACCCATCACCCGTCACCTGCCATCTTCCTTAGTATCGGTTATTCTATTCTTGCGTGCACCAAAAGTAGTAATGGAATCAAGTCCATTCCATTCCAATATAGTCATTCCATTCCGATATAGTCATTCCATTCCATCTATCCAAACATGCCATTATATCTTCAATCTAGAACTTCTAATTTCCAGTTTTTTGTCTTTCCATACTCTTTATTGTGAGACCACATTCACCATATTCCGACATAATTTTTGAAAATCTGCTGTTGGAATTCACTGTCATAATTCACTGCTTTTCGGGATTCACCGAGTTTCGATAGTGAATCTCACAAAAAACGATGTAATGATATCTAACCAAGTCTCAAAACGAAGAGCATGAAAAAAATAAAAAATTCAGTGAAACATTCGTCGCGTTTGGAGATCTAATTCAAAAGATATGATTGTTTGAAAATAGATGTGGAATATTTCGGAAAAAAAATTTAGGTGGAAAGAGAAAAAATTTAATAGCAGTTGCGTTTGATCAGCGGCGTTGGATTTCTTTTGTTTTTGTTTTTTATTTTATTTTATCATTTAGGCTATAAAAATTATAAAATCCATCATCTCCTTGTAAAGGAAAATATTTGGTTGTCCTGAACTTAAACATATTTCAAAATGTGTCATTTTATCTCAATATCTATAAAAAAATTTGTTATATTATGTAATAATAATATATTTTGGACTGTCTATTAATTGATTCTAATTTATCTTATGTAATATTACGATTCTAATCAGTTATTGTATTCACACCCAAGAATATACTATAAATACCTCTTACACATTTAAATGCGGAAATGCTACATCTACCGAAAAGTTTCACAAAGTCTACAGAAAATTAATCAAAGCCATTGATTGGCTGACTAACCGAACCAATGAAAAAAAAATTCTCCGTCCGTCCTATTTTATTTGTCTATGTTTTCTTTTTGGTATATCCCAAAATATGTGTCAAATTTGTGCAATTATTGTCAAATTTCTTCAAATGTCATTCACTCTGTACAATCTTTACAATAAAAAGTGTGTAGCATTAAACACTCTAATAATTACTTAAAGTACATAAATGTAAAAATATTGGATCATTTAATGAGATTTAAAGCATTAACTACATTTTTCTTAATCTGTGTGAAAAATCAAACGAGACAAAGAAACTGAAATAGAGGGAGTAATAATAATTGAATGGTGATGATCTTATATCGGTGGTGTTGCGGCACTTTCCCATTTGAGTAAGACACAAACAATTTTCCTTTCTTTTATATTGTATCTCTTCATTCTCCTCTATTATTTTCTTAGTTTTCTAACATGTCAATTTTTTCTATTTCAAACATATATTTTTTTACATCTGATTATGAGTCAAAACATAAAAATAATGAGTCAATAGATAAGATTAGTGTGTCAATTTGAGATATATATGTGTTTATAAAAAAAAGTATCGACTATTGATACTACATAAATTTTTTTAGGGGGTTGTCCGCCTCACCGCCATAAAGGGTGGCGCTGCCCCTGATTGATTATGATGCAAATCCACTATAATTAATGAAATAAAAATGTATTGTGTCACTGTGATACAACCAATGTGCATGTATCATCACTCAAAAAGATGGTCAAGACGAGATTAACTCAAACTGACAATTACTTTTTAAACGGCAATTATATATTTTTGGATCGTAAATTTTTTTAAAAGCAGATCATTGGCATTTTCAAACAATTTTCTATAAAATAATCAAAACCCTTTTTTGATTTTTTTAAAGAAATTAAAGGTTATTATTTATTTGCACTACACCTAGCGGTGTATCAAATAAAAAACACAGAATCGACTTTCAGAAAGTTGACTCTTGATTAAAGAATCGATTTTTTGAATGTTGTTTTGGTGTAATGTAAATATATTGTGGTTGACGATGTCCGGAGCAGAATATGCCACGTGACATTCGTATAATACTTAGGTTATATGGATCGGAGGCCTAGGTGCGAAGTCCAATTCGAGTATCCGAGCCGACCACCACAGGATGGTCTGGTCAAGGCATGGTTCCAAGATTACTGAGCACGGACCGAGCAGGTCTAAAGAGCTCGACGCAGGTCGCACAGAGCTTCCCTTAAGTTACGAAGTAGCCAAATCAAATAATTATGGAAAGAATCCTGAGTCATTAAGGCTCTGATTTGAATAATCAGTTATAACCGTAATTATCCCTAAAAATCCGGGATATACATAAATTAATCCTTAGGGGTTAAGAATCCTATGGCTTGTGGGATAAGTAAGCGGGTGAGACTTCCCCTATATAAGCAATCCCTAAGGAACTACAAAGTACATGATTCCAATACATCTATTGGATACGTAGGCAATCTAAGAGCATACTCTTGGATTCAGTCCAAACCTAAACACAAACCAATCCCCAATAACCTTTTTCACTACTAGAAAAGTGTGTTTTAATGAGGAGATGGAATTTCATCGCTAAATGATACTTATAATGAGGAGACTTAAATTGTTTTGTTGATTGATGAAAAAAATTTAAATCTCCTCATTATTGATTAAATTTCTCCTCATAATATACAATAAATAAAGTCTCCTCATTAAAATTATTATTATGAGATAATCCAACGCTTTCATTTCCTCTTTGAAATCTTTCATAGTACTGTGTAGTACTTTTGTTATATATACTCTTATAATACATATTTTATAACACGTTATCAGCATGAGTCTCTAACCAGCTGAGCCGTGTCATAGAATCTCTCTGTTCCGATAAGCTTTCATGTGTTTATCTTCATCTATATCCATCCCAAAAAGCAACGTAATAGAACATAAAGATTTAACCTTTGTCCTTTGACCAGAAAGCTGTGATTGATGCTCCTACAGCTGTGATTGATGTTCCCATGGTGGGAACTTTGGCTTCCATAGCTCTTGTTTCATCTCCGGATGATATGATGACCGATTCTACGGCTCATTTTCTTGGTCCGATGTCTCAGTCAAATGAAAACTCTGTTGCTTTAATGGTTGATTCAAGTGGTCTACCAGCTTCTACTTCTATGAGGTTAAAGCAGGGGTGGACCCAGCCCTTTAGAGGTGGGGCGCATGGACTCCACTCAAATTTTTGGGCGAAGTTGCTAATATACCCCTTTTATAATATTAAATCTATGTATGTACATTATTTCAGACAATTTCTAATGTAATTATTAACTTAGGTTCAACTGGTTAGAACTTTTGTTATTTTTCTTAAGGTCATTGGTTCGAAAATTGGCTATTGACTCTTTTCTTCACCATTTTTTTTTTTCTAATTTGGCCCCACTGAAAAAAAAATTTGGGTCCGCCATTGGGTTAAAGTCGGAAGAAAAGGGAGAAAGCAGAGAATTGCAAAATCCATCATCTTCAGTTAATGGAATGATACTATTTAATCATCGACGGATGGTTATATCTTATCGACGGTGATCGATTATTTAAGATTTTCATTGACACTATATGTGAGATAAAGTATGGAAGTAAATTTTTTATTTTATTCAATTTCTTTATTATGATCAATATGATTATACAGTGATATTATTATATATCGTAATATCTCAATTATTGGTGAAAATGATGATGCAATACCATTCCTTGGAGTGAATGTGTATATACAGTTTAAATGCATCAAACTGTATAGGTCCGTTCTCAAAAGTAAACGCGACTAAACTATATAGTTAAGATGTGTCGGTTGACACAAATCCATTCCTAGAAGTGAATGAATCGAAATGAAATATTCAAGGTGTAACGAATTACATGAGTCCATTCCTAGAAGTGAATGAGACCACTTAATGAAATATTTAAGTCACGTCAAATTATATAGGCGTATTCCCAGAAGTGAATGTGGCTAAATCGTATATTTAAGATATATTAAACTACACGAGTCGGTTCCCAGAAGTGAACGTGGTTAAATTATAAATATTATAGATACATCTAATTATACTGTCTCAATCCCGGAAGTGAATGTGAGTAAATTTAATATTTATGATGTATCAGATTACGCGTGTCAATCCCTAGAAGTGGATGTGACTAAAATCAAAATTTATGATTTATCCATTCCTCGAAGTGAACGTGGACGGTTAGAAATTCTAGATGTGTTGAGATAAACATGTATGTTCCTAGAAGTGAACATGACAGCATCTAGATACTCTATACCGAAATTTATAGATGTATCGAATCACGTCAATCAGTTCTCTGAAGTGAATGTGACATATATGAGACTGTGATTTTAAATCGTCATAATAAATCTCACAAGAAGTGAGTTGTTGACAAAAGTGTGAAAATGATATATCAGTAAAACCCGGTATACTACGCGTTCGTTTTTATATCTTATTATATATTACACACACACACACACACACACACACATATATATATATATATATATTTATTTATTTATGTATTTACTTTTGCATCACTTAGATTGAGTCCTGAAGACTGAGTCTAACATAAAAGATCATTTTGTCTTGTAGACAAATTTGATTTGAATTTTGATCACCTTAAGATGATCATTCATTTAAACTATATATAGGTAGACCTGAAGTTTATCAGAAGCACTTGTGTGCTCATTAAAGTGAATTTGAAATTCACAGAAATAAAAATGGACTCAAAGTCCATATGAAATGGAATGATGTTCCAACAAATGACCTGAAGTCTAAAGATAAGAAAAATCATTATGAACATCGTGACACTTCTTTAATCCTTGTAAAACGATTGTATTTATCGTTAGTATCAATATTGAGAGAAGTGGTTTATGTTCAACAAAATGATTATCATTGAATAATCATCAAACACGGCTTATTTGGTTTAATTCATTCCCTAAAGTGAATGCCACTGGATTCGTGATATCAAAAGGATCAAAGAGTACTTTGATCAGTAGTAGTAGTATAAATTACTTGTGTTTCTTTTTATAATAGGATATAGATAGCATACAAGTAATAATTTTACCTTTTTTATTTAATTTAGTTCATAAACGTGTCTACATTCATAGACAAAACCATGGTTAATATATCCCTGACGGATATCACAAACGTTTGTCTTCTCGAATGGGAAGAATGATCCGCTAGAATTGGAACGACAATGAAACTAAATTCCAGAAGAATAATGAAAATCGATTTTCACGATATGGCATTAAATAGCCAATGGTCGCGTACTTGTCGTACGGTGAAATATCTGGTTGACAATACTGAACCTTTAAAATTATAGTAAAGACAATGTCATGACGAAAATACTGTATGTTCCAGTTATCCCGCAGATGATAAGGATATGATAAACTTCGTTTATCATTTTTCAAAATCTCAAACGCAGTACGTTGTGCGGATATCCCCTGATGCAGATATTAATTGAGAGATTGGAAGAATTTAAAAGACATAAATCTCTTGAAGAGATAATATAGTTCTTTCCGATTGAGTCGATATCTCGTAATGTTTGTTGATACTCATATAAATGGATACACATTGACATGTAGAATCCCACTTGGGGATATCACATCGAAATGCTGAATCCCACAAAGGGTTATCGTAAACTTACGTAGATATGGCTTGTAATGAGATGTTTTCCCGATATTAGGGGGAGGAAAGTAAACTTGAAGTATATAAATCTCGTGGGAAAACATGTTAATGCACATTTTATCACCGGAAGCATTTAATTACTCTTGAAGAGTGAGCATCTACAAATGCCCTGGTTAGATTAAATGTAGAAAAAAGGTTTGACTCAGAAGAATAATATTTGTCCCAGAAGGGAAAGTCCAAAAATGACATAATATGATATGTATCAAATTACTGAATATAACACTATAAGGGTTAAAAGACCAATTGGCTCGATAATTTAAAACTCCTTAGAAGTGGTTATGACTATATGATTTATGAGAACTCCAGAGGAGTTAGCAAATGCTCGAGCAGAAACTAATAAAGTCGATGAAGCCCCGGAAGAGCAATGGCGTACTGTAGATGAGTAACGAAATCATAAACCCTTGAAGTGGTCAAGGTTAGAAAATGTTAACAAGTGTTGATAAATAATATGTGTGGAACAAATAATATGCAGTTGTCATACATACATGAGGGGGAGAAATGAACCTGTAGTTCATTCCCTTGTGTTATTTTCTTGTGACCCCCGAAGAAAATGTAATGATTCCTGAAGAATTTCAAATTGCATGGTGTTATATTGTTAGTTATGTTCAACGCTTGGAGCGTGAGAATCATATTAGTTCCAACGAATATAAATTTCATAGTGTTGAGATAATGAATTAATGTTATCATCATTTGAATTAATAAGATATGATAACAAATACAACACTTGGTTTTTGTGAACAAGGTTCATAAAAGAGGCAAGCATGTTTCAAAATGTCGAAATCGCCTTAAGCGAATATAGTGCCTGAAGCACATAAGATGCTAGGAGCATGCCTGAAGCATATAAGATGCTTGAAGCGTGCCTGGAGCATATAAGATGCTAGATGCTAGATGCGTATAAGATGCTAGAAGTGTGCCTAAAGCATATAAGACGCTAGAAGTGTGCCTGAAGCATACAAAGTTTATGAAATACACTATATATATTTCATATGAAGTACCCCATAAACGGTATAAATGGTTTTGATCTGAGAAAATCTGGATCAGTAATTAAACTCTAGTAGAGTTGCAAAAGGATGATGAACTATGAGTATTTGGCTCATACTATTAAGATCCATTAAATGAACATGCAAGATGTGATTTTGCCCTGAAGACCAATGATTGTACTCTTTTTCCCTTTAACAAGTTTTTCCCACTGGGTTTTCTTAGTTAAAGGTTTTTAATGAGGCAATCAGTGCATAAGAGCACATATATCATGAATCTTTTCCCCTTGAAAGGTTTTTTCCCACTAGGTTTTCCAAGCAAGGTTTTTGGTACTTTCCATATATGTTATACAACTCATATCAACGAAAAGCAAGTCGGGGACTTGTTGGTTACACGGATGATGGCTATTTATCCGCGCCCTAAAGGCAAGGCCTCAAATTGGTTGTTCATTCACCAATGGTGGTACATCGATTTCATGGCGCTGGACTAAGCAAATTTTGGTCACGACATCCTCAAATCATGACACAACGACAGTTAAATGGTGCATACGTAAAAGATGATCAGAGAAAACATATTCAACCAAATCTCCATATGGTAAGATATATTGATGTTCAGCAAATTAGATCAAGTGACAATCCAGAAGATTTGCTAACTAATGCATTGACTATCGCTATGCTCGAGAGTTTGAATAAGAAGATCGGGACGTGCCAACTTAAAGACCTGAAGAGATGTTCAAATCCGGAAGAGTATAACACAAATGAATGTTGTACTCTTTTTACTTCACTATGATTTTTTCCCACAGGGTTTTTCATAATGGAGGTTTTAATGAGGCAGATTCTATGTGGATGGACATCCAGGGGGGAGTGTTATAAATTTACCAGTAATATGTGGATGTCCATTAGATATAATATCTATCTCCTCCGTGAAAAGTACTAGCCCGCAGCTAGTTTACTTAATAGCTAAGTCTCGACGGAAGGACGACAAAGTGGATAAGCATCGACGTAAATACGTGATAAGATCAACAGATGTTTCTATACCATAAAATCATGTTTCTTATGTCGTGGCTTGATTAAATGGTAGCGCGTTTGATAATTATCCGGGATAATTATCGGTTGCCGCCATGTTACGTGATTATCAAATGGCAACAACTGTAGTACTTGATATATATCATATGCCCAGCCGCCTTTTGGAGTCGGCAATACGGCCTTGGAAAAAGATTCATAAAAATTAATTTGAGAAGAAATTGAAGTCATACATCAAAGAACAAAAAGTTTTTTTATCATGCTTAGGAGAATGCAGTTACAATTTTTAGAATGCACAATTGATAGTACGAAATAGAAAAAATGCTTCTGGTTGAACAATACGAATTGGAATTCGGGTCAAGGAGGGTAATTATACATGTTTAAAAACTGCTTGATGCTTCCAAATGCACATTTCAGAGGCATGTCCCTCTCTTTTGAAAACATTTTCACTAATCAAAACTGAATAATTCTATTAAAAGAAAAACAAACGGTAAAGATTAAATTATAATGTATTTATAATACTAATGATCAATTAAAGTGGTATGGCCAGTACTACAAATTCTACCATTTCCATACTTTTGCCTCCAGGCCTCCGGTACTACTTACTATATTATACATATAGACAACAATTGTCACATATAACAAGATACCCCTTTCAATTTTCATTATATTCGAGTAATAAGCATCACTTTTATCACCACACATGATGTTGATACCTTCCAGACATCTGCAGATTCTTCACCATGCTTTCAGCTTTGAGACTGTCCAGACTTCCCTACATTCACATATCCATCAAATAATTAATTTACATTACTTTATTAGAGGTGGTACATCTTTCAATTGAATACACAAGTTTTATTTTACTCGGCATGATATCTAATACAAACATTTTAACCAAATTTTATTCACAAAGAATAAATGGAAAAATATGTCGTATATTCAAACGGTTGCTTCGAGTTTTTCTATTGTTCTATTATTCATGTTTAGTAGAAGATGTGGACATGCAAGAGACAAGTCCTTGATGATGAGGACCAGTGTCCAATGGGGACTGTTTGTTTTTTATTATTGAAAGAGATCAATGTGGACACTTTTGTTCATAAACAATTCCAGACACTTTTGTTCCCTATGAACAAAACATACATAAGAACAACATTGTTCATTTAAATTCATGTGCGTGTACCAGCAGAAGAAAAGGTAAGTGAGATCATATGGTTAATAACTAAATTACGTCACATAACTTACACGCTTCTCAACCAACAAGTATCGCTTGTATGTTTTGGGTATTGCACCACGCTTTCCAGTGTTTACTTGGGACCTGTGACTTTCCACAACCTAGACTGCAACAGTCCACAACTTGGCATTTCCAGTGATTTCTGAAACATAGGAGAGTTGTCTTTATTGTACCATTGCCATTGTTGCTTTTAAGAGTAGAAAACAAAGTTTGTATTTTTAATCAGCAAATTGAACAATATGTCAGAAGGAAAGATAAGTAAATCCCCTACACATATGTAAAATGAAAAAAGAGAAGTAGTAAAAAGCTGCATCAGGGAAAGCATACTTTCATCACAAAATATGAACCAACATAAAAGCTTATTTCCACACGGTAGTAGGTTTTGTAAACACAGAAAAGGAAAGAAAAACATCAATCAAAATTATTGTCATAATGTCTTACAATTATTGGTTGGTTAACACCTCTTTGTAGACAATATTATTAGTCACGCCTAATAATGGGATGAAATATTGTCTACAGCCATGCCTACGTATTAACCTCCTATGCATGAATCGAGGGACAACAAGAGCTCAGTACTCAGCATGACCAAGTACAATTGGTATAGAAGTGAAATGAACCTGAGACAACCATTGTTTGTCTTGTAGCCCTAGAGTCATGTCTGAAGCAAGCGTAGAAATGAGACATTTGGTTGATAGTCAAAGTGTAGTAGAGCAGGAGAAAATCTGGGTTTTTTAGACATATTTTAGTTTTAATGATGAGTGCCAGACTAGCTGTTATAGAGCAAAGACAAAAAGATGTCTAGATTGAATGTATAGGTTTACAAGAGTTTGATCTTTGTATAGTTTTGATCAAACAAGCACTGTAAAGAGGTCAGTTGACTTGATCAGTAGACCTATCTAGGCCAGTAGAGTGTCTAGGTCAGTAGAGTGTCTAGGACCTGCTGATGGTTGAAGGCTGAGGGTTCAAACTTAGTAATGAAGGCTGAGGGTTCAAACTCAGTAATGAAGGCTGAGGCTTCAAACTCAGTAATGAAGGCTAATGGATCAAACTTAGTATTTAAAGTCAAGGATATGTGATCAGAATTTAGGGAAGTCTGTGATGACCTAAACTGATCACATATACCTTGTGTAGAAGGTCTAAGTTCTATAAAAGTAAAGTGGTGATTAGAAATTGGTTATGAAAAAACGGTGTACTCTAACTTCATAATAAAAAGTTAGATAAGAAGCAGTCAACTGAAGTGTTTATAAAACACAGCAGACTACAAGTCAGCTGACTATATGTGAAGATCAGCAGACCTATACAACAGGTGTCTACTGAATGCAAAAGTCGAATTAATCCAAGTTTTTCTGGAAGATTAAATGGATAAGGATGAAGTACAAGCATTGGATTAATTAGTCAATCAATGGCCAAGATGAAAGAGACGTTGTAAGGATTTCAGAGCCATATCAAATGGAATTAAATCATTGGTTGACAGACTGGACTGTCAGAAGGACATTGGCAGTGTCAGTAAGGTACAACAGAGGGAATTTCAGGAATATTCAGACAATTTTGTAACGGTTGTATTTGAAATTCAAATTCAAATCACAAAATTTACACCTATAAATAGAGGACTCCTGATTCAGATTAAAAACACGAACAATAAAGGCAAACAACTAAGTTTTTGAGCAAAAAATTGATCAATGTGCAATCTTACCCTGCTGATACTATCTGAGCTTTAACTTACTGATCAAAAATATTCTTCAAGTGTTTTAGCAATCAAGTTCTATCCGGTATACACACTTGAAGACTACCAGCTGCTGATCTTATCATCCTGATCAAAAGCTTGCTGAAAGCTGAATCACTTTCTTGATTAAACCCCTTCTTTTTAAGAAGAACCTAAAGACAGTGAAACACTGCTGAAGTGTCAAGGACTGTTGTGTTTTGTGGTGGAGCTGGTGAAGAGGCAATCCTACCCTTCAAGGACCAGTGGAATACTTAAAAGCAGCAATCCTACCTGTTTCTAGTGTTCAGTTTGTGAAGCCATAGTCATTGGTCAAGGACAAAAATTTTAGGGATTTTGTAACAGCTATCTCAAAGTCTCTAGTGAATTTCCTCCAACATCACTGTTGAGTATTTTGTGTTGATGTTTTTCAAAATATATGTCTTTTGGGATATATCTCATAATTACACTACAATTAAGTATGTCACTAAATGTATTATATCTTATGTGACATTAAGTTTGAAAATTATCAATTCACAAGTTTAATTTTTACATTTTACATGTGACATAAGTAATACTTTTTATATCATTTTATACAAGTGTTTTATCTAATAATATGTGTATGTCACATTAAGAGATTAATCTTAGTATGTGTGTCAAAAGATATTTATCATGACATCACTTTATTAAAGTAGTAAAGTGACATAACATTATATATATTTATATATCCTTACCTATATTATTTTATTCAAGATATATTTTAATATTATCTAATACTAAATTTTTTTAAGGCCTGCTCTATAGTAATGTTCGGCCCCTTTTTTTTGGCCCTTGACAAATACACCATTTTTATCTTTATGCTAGCCTTACAAAATCTTCCAGCCTTTCTAATCCCAGCCCACATGACATTACCCGGCCCTTTGGCCAAGTCAACACATACTACCCTTAAAACTAAATATATCAACTGTTTTATCAAACCCTACTGTTGGTCCCAGAGAAGGGTAAAACTATAGTCGAGGGGGGGATGAATGACTATAGTGGAGTTTCAAAACTTTTCTTGTAATTAAAATCTTTTGGGCAGCAGATAAGTCCCTTCTTACTAAATTATTTCAAAGTAGTTTAAGCAAATTACAAATATATGATATAATGTAAGCAATTAAATGAATGCAGTAAGGTAAATTGCAGAAAGTAAATTGACACAAGGCTTATAGTGGTTCAGGGTGGTGTAATCCCTTAATCCACTCTTCTCCTGTGATGATCGAAGGAGTTCACTATTGTTTTCACAGATACAATAGTACGATTGTCCTTGACTTCATAAGCTTCACAATCTACAAGACTATCACTCCTTGACTGCAACAACTTCAGTGACTCAGTCTCTTTCACTGCTCATTGGGATCAAATCCTTCAGCAGCTATCACAAACACAACTCCCTCTCAAATGGCTCTGATTCAGTTGCTTGATTGATGTGAATTGGATTCACAAACTTGTTGATCAATCTCAATGCTTGATGATTGATTTGTAGCTCTCAATTTTGAGTTGATCACTAGATATTTCTTTTCAGCACAGATAGAAGGCTTTTCACTTTGATAGAGTTTTTGCTCAAACTTTTTATCGTATTATATATATTTTTCTTTTTCTGTCAGTGCCTTCTATTTATAGCTTTGATTATTCTTGATTTGAATTTCCGTCCGTTGGCTATATTAATGAGGGGAATAATCCTTGATTTTATTCTTGATTCCTCCTTAATTATATTCTCCTTGATTTTAGTGATCGAATTTTTCTTCAAACGTCTACCAGAAAATCCGTCATTGATTTATCCTCTATTAATTGTGCATTTAATGCTTGATCTTCTGTATCTTCTTCTTATTTCAATAATCTGGTCAAGTAAGGTTTACTCAGCCGTACTTTGAATGGTCAAGTGACCCATCTGAATTTGCCGCTTAGATCTTTCTTCACTTTGTCTTTACTCAGCCAGAAGTCAGTTTACTTTGCCTATTCACTGTTTCCTTTATTCTTTAAGTTCAAGGAGAATCCTTGTACTTCACTGATCCTTGATTTGGGTGAGATCAGTGTACACCATATTTAAACATTGAACTTCATCACTTAAGACATAACTTAGACTTATCCAAGGTCATCACAGACTTCCTTGGTTATAAGTCAGACCATGATGTCTTCATTGCTTCTCTGCTGGTACTTGGCTGGCTTCACTCTGCCGAAAATCTGTTTTTACTTTGCCGTCCTACCAACTAGTACAACAAGTCAAACTCTAAGTAAAGACTTATACAGAGAATTCTAACTTATTTCAGGCTTGCTATAACAGCTAGTATGGCCATCATCAAAACATAATAAAATGTTCCTAACAATTTCCCCCTTTTTGATGATGCCAAAACCCTCATAAGCCTGAACATAAGTATAATAAATTTTTCATAATAATTGACAGAGAAAAACATAACAAATTTATTCATCCATTTAAGGGAAATAAGATATTGCATCTTTTTGTTCAAAAACAAGGGCAACTAGAATTTGTTCGGTAAAAACTCGTTTTAAATTTATAATTACCGGAACACCCCAAGTGCAAGGCTCGTAGTAAAGGTGTTGCCGGGTCGTCCTAAGGGAATCGAACGTCTATCGGATTAAGTACAGTTATTGTGTCGATTATGCCATAAATTATTATCTAAAACTAAGGTATATATTAATTATAATCTAGAAACTACGACTAGAAGCAGAAAATAGCGAGAAAATAGAATAAAATCGACATCGGGCGGCGCCCACCGATGTGGACAAAGGCGTCCGATAACATCTCCGAAATGTAAAATATGCGAGAAATAAATGAGGCAAAAACTAGGGTTTTTAAAAATAACTAAACTTAGCAACAAAAGTTGATATGAACGAATCGGTTTATCAAATAATTAAAAGGACGGAAAGGCAACGAGAATCCACCAATCAACCCACCAACCCCAACTAGATTGTGAGCTAAAAATACGGTTTTTAGTAATGATCAAATCACGATTTCGATTAAGTCTCTTTAATCAATTTCTAGGGTTTCGTTTTCTTTCTCAAGCAAAACTAAACTAGCATGCATAACACGATCATGAGATTGTCTCCAATACTCTACTCAACTAATCATGAATAATCTCTTGAATCACAATTAATTGCATCAATTGAAAAGATCAAAGCTTTGAACAATATTCTCATATAAATTCAATCAGAAAAGATAGTTTCATCGATCTCTCGATTCAAATAAAACATAAACAATAAAACAATATCCAATTGATGAAAAATCATAAATTAACTCACTAAAGATGTAGCTAAAAATCCTCTAGTTGGTGTAGTTGTTGATTGGTTTCCTCCGTTGTCCCACCGCGAATTGCTTAGCCAACAATCATATTGGTGATCATGATTGTTGGGATGGAAGAATTCATCTCTCGTTTTCTCTCTGAAATATGTCGGCTGCTGTGTGTATTTTTGAGTGAATGATATGATATGGTGCGATTAGGGTTCAATACACGCTGGTATTTATAGGATTTTGAGGCGGCTAGGGTTAAGTCGGCTATTGGACGCCCGTCCAGAAAGGTAGAAGCCCGTCCAAGTGCGTGTAAAATTTATCGAGTCGGGCCGAGTCTTCTTGGACGTCCGTCCTATACAAAATCAGACGCTCGTTCGCTAAAAATCATCAAACTCTGAATCAAAAATCTCCTTCTGGACGCCAGTCCGGAATAGTGGACGCCAGTCCAGTGGACGCTACATCAAACGTGCGTTCAACTTGGTCAAAAAGTGATTTTCTCATCTTCATCGTCAACCGACTTCCCCTTTATCTCTTTTCCTTCGTATAAACTCGATCCTTGACACCATTTAATCCTCTTTTTAGCTCAAAAAATGTATATCTACAAGGCAAACTGTAGAAATATATATATATATAGAAAATGACTAATAAACCACATATTTGTCTTGGTTTTTACACTTTAATGAATTCTAAACCCATTCTTCCAATTTATCCTTTTAGCAAGTGATTTCCTATAAAAAAAACACTAAAACACGGAAGATATTGCTACGGAATAACTCGATATAAACCACAAAATTAGTCGTAAACAACTCCCCCACACTTAAACTTTTGTTCGTCCCGAACAAAATAATCAAAACTAGCTCACTTTATATGCAATCCATATAGATCCCTAACTCACGTAACACAAGATACAACAACTATAGCAAGTGATACCAACATAGAGATAGATTCTGTGTGTGTGTGACAAGCCCTTTTCAATCTTCACAATCCTCTCAAACAAACATCCTCTCAAATAATTTTAATGACTATCCTAGGTATAGGCAGTAATTGTTCCACACAAAGTCTTTCTGCGCACTCAGTAGGATAATCCCTACAGCATATCATTCGGTTTATACTGGGTATAAGTTCAACGATAACAAAGTCTTTAATTTTTTTTCACTTTCTTTTTTTCTTCTTTGACGCACATCAAAATGAGCTCTTACCCGTCATAGTAGAATAGGATTTTCGGGATAACACCCTACCTTACTCAAATCATAGGGTAGCTTTTCCTGACTGTCGTGAGCTTTTGGTCATCATAGTGGTATAGGACATTTCAAGATAATGCCCTACCACACTCCAATCATCGACCAGCTTTCGACACACCCATTTATTTATTATTAACTCAACTTTTTCAAAAACATTAGTTACGTTTCACTTATCACATTCAAACCTTCAGATATTCACAGTGCACGTTCTGAACTTAGGTGTTACTTCACTGTTACTATTAAGACCAACTCTCTCTAAGATAAATCACTAAAATAGTGAAAGGATACAGTTCTAAATTTTTGCTTCAATATCAAAGGCTTCGTGAGTGTGAAATGAATACTATCTCAAATCAGTAAAAGCATGCTTTAATTATCTCTCAAAGTCACATAAAATCATTGTCAGGAAACTACATCTAGCAAGCCATTTGTTTCAATTACATGGTCAAGATTTACAATTATCCAAGTTTACTTTGAAATTTTTTAAAATTGTCGAGAAAATCACATTTACTCATTTTTCAGAAAATATAACATGATAACTCCCGATGTAGACACCCCCCACACTTAAATCACATTATGTCCTCAGAATGTGCAGATAAAAGAAAAGAATACTTAGCTGGTTTCAAAGTGGTTGTCGGGATGTAGGTTGACAGTGGTCAGGCCGTAGCATGAATGAACCGCTGCAGCTCGTATCACGAACAGACAACACTAAAAGTGATAACTGGCAAAAACCGCTCAACAGTATCTGCAACACTCGACATAGCATATAATCTCGGGGGACAAGGGGTATATGAGTAAACATGTAAGCACATAAAGCATTCACAAGTAGGACAGGGATAACCAACACACAAATCACCACGGTTTTATTCCTAATGCCCTAAAAACTTAACTAAAAAGTAACTTAAAAGACTAGGCTGCCTCCTAGGAGCGCTTCTTTTATGTCATTAGCTTGACAGAGTAAACCAAGTCAACCTGGATCAGGCCACTTGGGTATGAGGCTAACCACTTCTCTGTTAGAATCAGAATGACTAGGACGGAAATGGTTTTCGCCACAACAACAAGTCAAGTGCGCGAGAAGATCATGAAATTTTTCTCTCCAGACAACACTGACTATTTTCTTCTTGTTCTTGTTTCTCAGATGCGGCTGAGGTATGCTAACAGGCTCTGGAGCATTGACAGAAGGATCTGCAAGGTTAGGGGTAATATTGTCATCATCCACTCCAAAGAAGTCGGATGGAATCTCTTCACAAATAAACGATTCAACCATTTCATTTCTCTTTTGAAAGTATAGTACTTCAGGCTTTTCCTTGGGTTGCCCAAAGTACTTCTTAATCCTGTGACCGTTGACTTTGAACGGTTGATCGCGCACCCTTTCAACGTAATGGCTCCACCAGGATGGACATCAAGAATCTCAAAGGGCCGGACCATCTAGATTTAAGCTTACCGGCAAAAGATGGAGCCTGGTGTTATACAAACAAAGCCATGTCTCCCACTTTGAATTCCCGATCTTTAATCTTAGCATCGTGGAGTGCCTTCGTTCTTTTCATTCGATTCTCGAATTCTCGTGAGCACGGAGTCGGAACTCATCGAGCTCGTTCAATTGCAATAATATCTTTTTCCCACAAAGCTGGCTGTCGAAATTCAATAATTTAATAGCCCAGTAAGCTCTGTGCTCAAGCTCGACTGGTAAATGGCAAGCTTTGCCATAAACCATTTGGAAGGGTGACGACCCATAGGGGTCTTAAACGCAGCGTGCGATAAGCCCAAAGTGCGCCATCCAACTTCAGACTCGATTGGATCTATTGGAATTCACATTTTCTCCAAAATCCGCTTTAGACTTCATTTGCTCACCTTGACTTGGCCTTTGGTTTGGGGTGGTATGGTGTACCAATTCTATGCTTGACACCATATTTCTCAAGAATTTTATCCAGTGGTGCATTACGTAAATGCGAACCTTCATCACCGATAAGGGCTCTAGGATTACCGAATCTAGTAAAGATATTCTTTTGCAAGAATTTCTTTACAACTTTGTGATCATTGGTTTGGGTGGCTATGGCCTCTACCCACTTGGAAACATAGTCCACAGACGACTGAATATATTTGTTAGAGCATGATGATGGGAACGGTCCCATAAAATCAATGCCCCCAGACGTCAAAAACTTCACATTCCAAGATAGGCCTCAAAGGCATCTCCATCCTATTACTGAGTCTCCCTACTCTTTGGCATCTATCACAGTCTTTGCAAAAGGCTTTAGCATCTTTAAACAAAGTAGGCCAGTAAAAACCAGCTTGAAGGATTTTTGTGACTGTCTTAGGTGCTCCGTAGTGCCCACCAGCGGGACCACTATGACATTGCTCCAAGATATCCAATTGTTCATGCTCCGGAACGCACCTTCTAAGCAACCCATCCTTGCAGACTTTAAACAGATATGGATCCTCCCATACGAGATACTTTAAGTCGCTGAAAAATTTCTTCTTTTCCTGATACGTCATCTCTTCTAAATGCCCACTTGCTAAATAGTTGACGTAATCAGCATACCACGGCCTTACTGTATCAAGCTTCATCAATTGCTCAGTAGGGAAATCGATGCCTATTTCCTTGTGATTTTCGCCACCCTCATTTACTAGGCGAGACAGGTGATCAGCCACAATATTTTCACTACCCTTCTTATCTTTGATCTCCAGGTCAAACTCTTGCAAAATTAGAATCCATCTGAGTAACCTTGGTATTGCATCCGCTTTGTCCATAAGGTAGCGTAGGTCGCATGGTCCATTCAAACCACTGGCGGAGACCCTAGAAGGTAACTTCTAAACTTGTCGATGGCGAAAACGACGGCTAAGAATTCCTTTTCAGTCGTGGTGTAATTGCATTGAGCCGGGTTCAAGGTGCGGCTCGCATAGTAAATGGGCCTGAACTTTTTATCTATTCTCTGGCCTAAAACTGCACCCACTACGTAGTTAGAGGCATCACACATTAATTCAAAAGGCTTAGTCCAGTCAGGTGCGATTAAGATAGGGGCACTTATGAGCTTATCATTTAGGCAATTGAAAGCTTCCTTGCATTTCTCATCAAACAAGAACTCAACATCATCTTTCAGAAGGTTAGATAAGGGCTTGGCGATGGTGGAAAAATCCTGAATAAACCGCCTGTAGAAGCCAACATGACCTAGCAAACCTCGTACCTCTTTCACTGTTTTCGGGTACGCCATCTTTTCAATGGCCTCTACTTTAGCCTTATCAACCTGAATACCAGTACTGGACACCTTGTGTCCCAAAACAATCCATCCATCTACTAGAAAATGGCATTTCTCCCAGTTAAGCACTAAATTCTTTTCAACACAGTGTTGAAGTACCATATCTAGATTTTCCAAGATCTCATCAAAGCTATCGCCATAGACTGAGAAGTCATCCATGAAGACTTCCATACATTTCTCCACAAGTCCATAAAAAATGGCCAACATGCACCGTTGAAATGTTCTTTGGTGCATTGCATAACCCGAAAGGCATTCGAAAAGCAAAAGTGCTCGATGGACACGTAAATGTAGTCTTCTCTGGTCATTAGGGTCGATGGCTATCCTGGAAGTAACCATAATATCCATCGAGGAAACAATAATACTTATGACCACTCGGCCTTTCAAGAAGTCGATCAATGTAAAGGTAAGGAAATGGTCTTTGGCGGTGACTTCATTCAATCTACGATAGTCAATGCAGACTCAGAGCGCCACAAGGCGTAAAGCTACTTCTTCCCCTTTTCATTCTTTTCCACGGTAATACCTCCTTCTTTGGCACAACTTTGGTGGGGCTAACCCACTCATCGTCGGCGATTGCATAGATGATTCCCATATCTAACCATTTTATGACTTCTTTCTTGACAACCTCCTGCGTATGCGGATTTAGCCTTCACGAGGTTGTCTCGACTTTCTTAGCTCCTTCCTCCGCTCGATTTTATGCATGCACACATCGGGGTGATTCCTCGGATATCACCCACTTGCCATCCGAACGCGAGGATGTTCTTTTTCGTGCACTTTTATCGCCAGTTGCTTCTTGCTCGGGCTCGAGTTTTGAAGAGATGATCAAGGGTAACTTATCACCATCCTTAAGAAAAATGTACTTAAGGTGTTGCGGAAGCGGTTTAAGCTCTAAGTTAGTAGGTGGTTGCTCAATACTGGATTTTAAGGGGCCACCTTTTTCCTTATGGGCTTGAAGTGGTTGACTGAAGAATACCTCATCTTCCCGAGGTATAACCCCAGAAAGGTACTGGATCACATCATCCATAGGGATCCTTCTGTCAGCACCCACTTTCTCCTTCTTATGCTTGATCATCTTTCTCAACTCTTCTTATTCTAGCTCCTTTGCTAGCTGTTCCCAATCATCAACCTCCCAATGAGCAGTCTCTCTCCAGAAATCCACTTCATCCCAACTACCCATCAGGGCTTCCTCTTCTACAGGGTTAAAGTCTTCCTGATGCAACTCTTCGAGATCATCGTTCATTGCTGTGAATCTCCATGTTTCTTGTTCACTGATAGGCTCAGTGTGAGCAAGTTGTGAAGACGATCCACAGTCAGCTTGATCTTCAATGTTTATAGCTTCGAAAACACCTATCTCTGTTAGTTCTACCGCTTCTTCAGAGTTGGCATCTTCTTCGTCCTCATAAATTGCTTCAACGAACGATATTTCTTCAATCAAGGTTTCCTCAGGACTTTTCCCTCGTGGTGAAGGTAACAGATGTATCATCGACTCTAAGCTTAAATCGACCCCTTACGTAAATCGATGAGGGCGGCAGAGGTGTCCAAAAAGGTCCGGCCTAGAATTAGGGGCATCTCTTTGTCAGGTGGATAGTCTAAGATAACCCAGTCAGTGGGGAAAACCAAATGTTCAACACGAAGAAGAACATTAGCAACACAACCGGCTGCTGAGCGGCTATATCGGTCTACCATCTGAAGAGAAATAGGGCGTTCCCGCATTCTTTTATCTAAACCGAGCTTTTTGCAATGCTCAATGGCATCACATTTATAGAGGCCCCGAGTCACATAAGACGTTTTGGAACATGTGGCCTTCAATCTCACAAGAGATTGAAGGTCTCCCGGGTCACCTCGCCAAGAGCAACTTTTGTGAAACCATAGAGCACTCTTCTCTTAAAGCTTCTTCTCGCCATCCCTTGAAGTTTCTTCTTGCTTCCACAAACTTCCTTAAGATACTTAGAGCACTTGGGCATTTCAGTCAATACCTCAGTTAGGGGTAAACTCACTTTGGTATCTCTAAGCATCCTCCTCACACCGTCATATTGTCTGTCATGACTGAGGGTGTTCTCTTTCTTCTTCGGTGGATAAGAAAGGGCTTTATCATTGTTCACGGCTTGATTTTTTATGGCTTCGTCTTCCTTATCCTTCCATCGACAAACTTTTCCTCCTCTTCTTTGTCGGGTACAACCACCTGACTTTCCTCATTTCTCTATCGTAATCATTTCATCACCCGAAGAATCATCATTAAGCTCCTCCTCTTTGTTGCTTTCTTGGTATTTAACTCGATTGCCCCTCCCGAACTTATGGCGTCGGGAGGGCTATTCGCTTCCGACATCTTTCCGGGTCCCACCGCTACCACTTCTTAGAGTGACCTCATTCAGCTCTTCGTTCCTATAATCCCATTGAGGTGTGATGGCGGTGCAAACATTGATATCCGCTTTTAGATTTCTTTCGGTATAACTTGGAAGTTTACCGTGGGGTCTGCTTGCTTGTTGATCTGCCATCTGACCAACCTGTCTCTCTATTGTCTTGACACTAGTAGCCAGGGTCTTCACCATGTCTACTAGCTCATTAAACTTATGTTGGTGGACACAAGAGGTGGTTTGGTTATGATGTTGGTTTTGATTCCAACCACCTTGAGGTCTTTGGGAGTTAGGATTGTGAGATGGATTAACCATCCCAGGAGGTGGTCTTTGATAACTTGAGCTGAAAGAAGGTTTTGAATTGGATGGGCCAGGTGGTGCATTGGCTTGATTAAAATTGGGACGTTGAAATCCGGAATGATTCTGGTCCTGATTGAAGTTTCTGAAGGTTTGGTTATGATTCTCCATTAAATTCACTTCCTCATTCATCTCATTTCCCGCCTGCATTCCCAGGTAGTTCCCATCTGACGACCCTTGTTGCTGCTGCATTTGTAAGTTGGCTAGCTGCTTGCTAATTACTTCCATTTGAGCAACTAACACCTTAGTCTCAGAATTGCTCGCAGCAGATTCCTTCTTATTCCCACTAACATTGGTCTTCCTTGGAGTTGACACATGTTTTTCTTTGCTATAGTTTCAGCTACCCTGTAAGCAGCATCATCACCTCCCCCTAGGAAGGATCCATGAGCAGTTGAATCAAGAAAGTCTCTATTTGGTTGAGAGACACCTCGTAGAATAACTCAGTAGCTCATGTCCATCAGATCCATGGTTGGGGCACTTCCTCATCAACAGATTTAGTCTCTCCCATGCTTTCCCACACTCTCACCATCAAGTTGTTCAAATGTGGCTATCTCCTTTTCATGTCCATGATTGTCCCTGGTGAGACAAACTTTGAGCAAAGGCTCTTTTGACATCATTCCGTGCACGGAGAGAATGATGGGCTAAAGATTTGAACCAACGGTTTGCTTCACCCTTTAGAGCAAACGGGAAGAGTTTTAACTTGACAATCTCGTAATCAACACCAGGATAGTGACTCGCTTCGCAGATTTGAACGAAGGTGGACAAGAAGTCATGAGGATCTTCGTCCGCAGAGTGCCATGAAAAGAACTATTACGGACCGGTCCTACCACTCCATTTTTGGATCGAAGTTCACTTGCCCCATGTCCGGAGGACGAATAGGTCTATGCCCTTCCAGGAAGTCTTGGTCAAGATAGGGAGCATATGGGTCTTGATTTAATTGGTTTACCTGGTTCTGACGGAACTATTGAAATTGATTATTTATCCCAAACTTGTTGATTCTCGTTGTTGTTGTATTGCTCGCAGATGTTGAAGGATCAGATTCATTTGGGCTTGAGGATCTGGATTTGGAAGTTCGTTATCCATAATGTCTGGATTAAGGAAGAGCTTTCTCCTGAGAATAGATCGCTCAGGCTCAGGATTAAAGATAAGAGGTCCCTTCTTACTCCTGGTTTGCATAAACCAGAAGAGCAGAACAGGAGGAAATCAACCTTAGGGTTGATGAGAATGAATGTAAGGAAGATTAGAGGGTTTAGAGGTTTAGAAAGAGAGAAGAGAGAAGATGAGAGATGACAATTTAAGAGATTGAACCGGCGTTCAGTATGAGTGGACGCTGGTTCAGGGGAAATTCTGGAGGTGAACGCTCGTTCAAGTCACTGAACTAGCATTCAGAAGATAAATTGGGGTCAGACGGGCGTTCAGATTCTGGACGCCTGTTCAGAAGGTTTCTATCTTCTTTTTTTTTTTTGAACAGAAAAAATATAGAAACAGAAACAGGAAAAGAAACCTACCTACGAAAAACTTAAAACAGGAAAAACACTAAGACGGTGAAAAAAAAACGTGTTAAAATCTTCTAGGGCTAAAATGGAAGGGAAAACAGTAGATTTTGACCTCGAAAACGGTGTCGAACGGCCGTGGCGTTCGCCACGTCATCGGCGTCCGGAACGAAGCTTTCAATTGGGGTCCCGCGCCAAACGGACACTCGAGCGAAAGTTATGGCAAAATATGCCGACATACGTAAAAACTACACTACGAAGAATCCGACAACCGTTACCGATTCCCCGGCAACGGCGCCAAAAAACTTGTTCGGTAAAAACTCGTTTTAAATTTATAATTACCGGAACACCCCAAGTGCAAGGCTCGTAGAAAAGGTGTTGCCGGGTCGTCCTAAGGGAATCGAACGTCTATCGGATTAAGTACAGTTATTGTGTCGATTATGTCACAAATTATTATCTAAAACTAAGGTATATATTAATTATAATCTAGAAACTACGACTAGAAACAGAAAATAGCAGAAAATAGAATAAAATCGACACTGGACGGGCGTCCACTGATGTGGACGGGCGTCCGATAACGTACTGGAAACAGAAAATATGCAGAAAACAGCAGGCAAAAACTAGGGTTTTTAAAAATAACTAAACTTAGCAACAAAAGTTGATATGAACGAATCGGTTTATCAAATAATTAAAAGGATGGCAAGGCAACGAGAATCCACCAATCAACCAACCAACCCCAACTAGATTGTGAGCTAAAAATACGGTTTTTAGTAATGATCAAATCACGATTTCGATTAAGTCTCTTTAATCAATTTCTAGGGTTTCGTTTTCTTTCTCAAGCAAAACTAAACTAGCATGCATAACACGATCATGAGATTGTCTCCAATACTCTACTCAACTAATCATGAATAATCTCTTGAATCACAATTAATTGCATCAATTGAAAAGATCAAAGCTTTGAACAATATTCTCATATAAATTCAATCGAGAAAGATAGTTTCATCGATCTCTCGATTCAAATAAAACATAAACAATAAAACAATATCCAATTGATGAAAAATCATAAATTAACTCACTAAAGATGTAGCTAAAAATCCTCTAGTTGGGGTAGTTGTTGATTGGTTTCCTCCGTTGTCCCACCGCGAATTGCTTAGCCAACAATCATATTGGTGATCATGATTGTTGGGATGGAAGAATTCATCTCGTTTTCTCTACGAAATATGCAGGTACATTTGTGTGTGTTTTTGAGTGAATGATATGATATGGTGCGATTAGGGTTCAATACACGCTGGTATTTATAGGATTTTGAGGCGGCTAGGTTAAGTCGGCTATTGGGCGCCCCGCCGAGGAAAGGTAGACGCCCGTCCAAGTGCGTGTAAAATTTATCGAGTCGGGCCGAGTCTTCTTGGACGTCCGTCCTATACAAAATCAGACGCTCGTTCGCTAAAAATCATCAAAATCTGAATCAAAATCTCCTTACGGACGCTTGATCCGGAATAAGGACGCCTTGATCCAGTTGGACGCTACATCAAACGTGCGTTCAACTTGGTCAAAAAGTGATTTTCTCATCTTCATCGTCAACCGACTTCCTCTTTATCTCTTTTCCTTCGTATAAACTCGATCCTTGACACCATTTAATCCTTTTTAGCTCGAAAAATGTATATCTACAAGAGGGGGTAAAACATGCAAATCAGATATGTATATATATATATATATATATATATATATATATATATATATATATATATATATATATATATATATATAGATAGAAAATGACTAATAAACCACATATTTGGCTTGGTTTTTACACTTTAATGAATTCTAAACCCATTCTTCCAATTTATCCTTTTAGCAAGTGATTTCCTATAAAAAAAAACACTAAAACACGGAAGATATTGCTACGGAATAACTCGATATAAACCACAAAATTAGTCGTAAACAGAATTCAATTAATTCAGTTAAGCAAGAAGAGCTACTCCTTATTTTCTTCAAACCTGATGCATTTGCCTTTGATGCCTTTGCCCTTTTCAGTTGGGCTTGCCTTCTTTCCACTAGAGGCTTGCCTTCTTTCCACTGGAGCTCTCAGGCTTTGATCTTACTTTCCCCTTTTTGGCAGCACCAAAACGTGCTTCAAGATTTGCATTTATTTCTTCAGACTCAGGGAGAGGACCATACCTTTGCTCCAGAATTTTGTTGTTGTCCGTATTGATGTTTATCAGAGTATCAAGTTCTTGGCCAGAGAATTCCATAACCTCATCTAGTTGCTGAATTTGATGAGTGTGAGCATTTAGAGTGTCCACCAGAGGTTTGAGATTGTTGTCAATCTTCTCAGCATGAAACTCAATGTTGGTTTGGACATGGTAGGGAATGAGATGCTATAAGTTGCAAAGCAAGTTTCCTTGTTTTTCCATAACCTCTTCTTATATCTTGTTGTGACTGATGAGGGCTTCAATCTTGTGGTTTAAGGAGGTTGCATCACTCCTTAGAGCAGCCTTCAGGTTTTGCCTGCTGTGATACTACTTTTCCATGTCTACAATCAGAGGTTGAATGTCCAGATTGAAGATTCTTTCTGGATCAACTTCCTCTGGTGCCACTTCAACATTCTCATCATCTTCATATTTCTCCTCCTCTATTTTCACTTCATCTTCTTCCTCATTCTCTTCTTCTTTTTCACTTTTTGCCTTTTATTCTCTTTCTTCCTCATTAGACTCAGGGTCATTAAGAGGTTGCTTTGGGATGTTGGCTTTTTCATCTGCTGGAGATGTAGCTTTCTCTGCTATTGTTCCCCCTTGGTCAATAATGAGGGAGTTGACAGGTTCAGCAGAGTGAGTTTGATCAGCTGGTTCACTCAGCTGTTTGTCAACTGTGCTGAAACTTTTGAAAAGTGCCTATTGAAGAGTTAGATCATCGTCAGATATTTCCATGTTTTCTAGATCTGCGTCAAGATGATCACCCTCTGAGTGCTCATCCTCTATCTCAGCTTCTTCTTCATCCATCTCTTCTTCTTCAGATGGAGTAAGAGGAAATCCTTCCTCACCTTCTTCCAGATAGGTGATGTCCTCTAGTTGTTTTTCTTCCTCCGTTGCTGCATCATCACTGATTACCATAGGTTCGTTCAAGTTGCTGGTACCAATCACATGGGTGTTCTCTTGTGCCTTCTAGGATCTGGTTCTTCGTCCCACTCCTAATCTGCTGCTTTCAGGTCGTTTTATTTTTCTCCCGACAGTGGGTTTGGGTTTCATAGATGCCTTGATGTAGGTAAACAGTACCTTTGACCTATGTGGAGGCTACAGATTTATGGGTTTCACTTTTAATGTGTCAAACAGGTGTTGAAGAGGGAACCCATAAGATTTCCTCTCCCAGAAATCACCTTTCTTCTGCAAACCCTTGCTTGGAGCCGTAATTGATAAATCGATCTCCTTTTGAATATGGTCTTTCAACCTATTGAAAAAAAATGTTGCCCAGTCAAATTTAGTACCTTCATAGATGATTGCCATTAGCTTGACCCGTAGCTCAGTTAACCATCGACCATTTTCTGCCTTCGATGTTCTTGGTGATGACCGGTGCAAATTCTACAAACAGAAGTTTTAGTGCTGATCTAGGGAGGTTGTAGGTTTTGCTGTTTTTCTTGGGGTTCATGGCTATCTCAGCCCAGAATTTTTTGATGTCAATCTGTACAAACTTTACGTTAGCCGGACCTATCATAGGTAGGTAGAGGAATCTATTGAGAAGACCAGGCGTAATGACTACTTCTTCCCTAAATATTGAACTCTTTATGCAATTGACATTAGTCTTCTTTGTGTTGGGCACAAACTTAGCATTTTTCCAGAATGCAATCAGATTTTCATAGCAAATTCCGTTGATTGGGGGGGTTTAGGAAGGTCATTAACCTCAGATTTGAACAACAATCAACCAAGCGTTGAGCTTGTGTATCATTGTCACAGAAAGAGAGATAGGGTTCATGTTTGAAAAACGATCCTGTTATGATCGATTTTTCATAGAATTTTTCAGTGGGAGAAATTGTAGAAGATGCGGCCATTTTGAGATTTGAGAGAAAGATTTGATTCGTAATGAAAAGAATAGGGTTTTTGACTTTTAGGAGAGCGTAAAAGATTCTGAGAATTCTCTAAGTATGATTTATATTGGATGATTTGGGTAGTGTGAACGTGGTTGAATGTGGAAGGATTTGATGACATAATGGCGTGATTTTATGTATATAAATCCCGATATTCGAGTGTAGTGGGGGAGTGGATTGAGGTAAGTAATGATAGATCCCGGGAATCGAGGCGTTTGTAATTCGAAGAATAATATGGTTACCTCCATGATTGTAAATTGATCTCCACGTGTGTAATCTTTCATAGTATAATCCTCCTTAACTTCCTTATTCTCCACGTGTATAGAAGTTGATTTGGTTCACACTTTAATTTGCCCATAACACTAATCTTCATTTCGGTGGAGTACTTTGCTAGTCACTTAGCCGGTGTAGTGGATTTTTCACTGAGCTGCTTTATTAAACTGTTCCTAACAATCAGTTAAGTTAACTTCGCTGGGTGCCATTGCCATACCTACTTCATCTCCTATAATGGCAAAGGGTTGATCAGCTGGTGAAGTCACTTAGCTGATTACTCCAGTTAGCCGCTCTTTGGTACTTAGTCAATTTGAATCATTCTTAGCTCAGTTCTTAGCATGCTAAATCTTTCATGACTGAGTGTTTTAGTGAAAATGTCAGCTAATTGATCTTCAGTGGGTATGTATCTTAAAATAACATCTCCTTTCTCAACATGATCTCTGATGAAATGATGTCTCACATCAATGTGCTTTGTTCTTGAGTGTAACACTGGATTTTCAGTTATACATATGGCACTTGTGTTGTCACACATGATTGGAATAGTCTTCTCCTCCACTCCATAATCCCTTAGCTGTTGTCTAATCCTGAGTACTTGTGCACAACAACTGCCTACTGCTATATATTCTACATCAGCTGTTGATGTTGATATGGAGTTTTGCTTTTTACTAAACCAAAAGACTAGCCTGGTGCCTAGCATCTGGCATGTTCCAGATGTGCTTTTTCTATCTATCTTGCATCCAGCATAGTCAGAGTCTGAGTATGATATCAACTTGAATCCTCCATCTTTTGGATATCAAATTCCAACATTGATGGTGTTCTTCAGGTATTTGATTATTCTTTTGGCTGCTAGAAGATGTGATTCTTTTGGTTGAGCTTGAAATCTTGCACATACTCCTACTGCAAATGCTATATCAGGTCTGCTTGCCGTTAGATAAAGTAGGGATCCAATGATTCCTCTATACATTTTCTGATCAACATCTTTTCCAAGAATGACTCTTGCACACATTGGTGTATCTATTGTGCCACTTGTGTCCATACCATATTTGTGTATTAAGTCTTTTGTATACTTGGCTTGACTAATGAAAATACCATCCTTCATTTGTTTCACTTGAAGGCCAAGAAAGTAATTTAATTCTCCCATCATGCTCATATGAAATTTGCTTTTCATCAGGTTTGCAAATTTCTCACATAGCTTTTCATCCTCTGATCCAAAGATGATGTCATCAACATAAATTTGTACTAGCAATGTACTTGTTCCTTCCTCTAATTTGAACAGAGTCTTATCTATAGTTCCCTTGTTGAATCCATTCTTGATCTGAAATTGTGATAGTGTTTCATACCAAGCTCTAGGTGCCTGTTTGAGTCCATAAAGAGCTTTCTTGATCTTGTATACTTTGTCTTCTTTTCATTTGAGTTGAAACCCAGGAGGTTGTTCCACATATACTTCTTCTTCAAAAATTCCATTCAGAAATGCACTCTTGACATCCATTTGATAGACTTTGAAGTCTTTGTGTGCAGCAAAAGCTAGAAAGAGTCTGATTGCCTCCAGTCTTGCTACGGGTGCAAACGTTTCATCATAATCTATCCCTTCTGATTGAGAATAGCCTTTTGCAGCTAGCCTTGCTTTGTTTCTGACAGCAGTTCCTTGCTCATCCATCTTGTTTCTGAATACCCATTTTGTTCCAATGATGTTTGATGTGTCTGGTCTATCCACAATTTCACAGACTTCATTTCTTTCAAATTCATTTAGTTCTTCTTGCATGGCTGTAATCCAATCTGCATCTTGAATTGCATCATCTATTGTCTTGGGTTCCACTTGTGATAGAAAACATGTTAGCATATGCTCTAGTTGTCTTCTAGTTCTAACTCCTGTGTGAATATTTCCAATGACTTGTTCTTCAGGATGATCTCTTAGCCAATTTAGGTCAGGTTGAAGTTGTTCTTCACTTGGTGCTTCTGCAACTTCAGGTTCTGCATGAGATTCAAGTTCTGGTGCTTCTTCTATTGTAATGACTTGTGGCTCATCTTGATTTTCAAAATTGTGACTCAGAATAGTGGCTGGTACAGTTGTATTCATATACACTTGCCTTTGTGCTGCTTCTTCTTCTTGTTCTTGAAGACTTTCACCATTTGTGTTTTGGTTCATCAAAGACTACATGTATTGATTCTTCAATCACCAATGTTCTTTTGTTGAGTACTCTGAATGCCTTGCTGGTGTCTGAGTATCCCATAAAGATTGCTTCATCAGCTCTTTCATCAAAAGTGTGTAACTGATTCCTGTTCAAAACAAAACATTTTGATCCAAACATGTGTAAGTGTGAAATGTTAGGTTTTCTTCCACTCCATATCTCATATGGAGTCATTCCATGATGCTTGTTGATGATTGATCTGTTCTGTGTATAGCATGCTGTGTTTGCTGCTTCATCCCAAAACCTCTTTGGTAGGCATGCTTCTGCAATCATTGTTCTGACTGCTTCTTTGAGAGTTCTATTTCTTCTTTCTGCTACACCATTTGTTGTGGAGTTCCTGCTGCAGATAATTGATGTAATACTCCATTTTCTTCACAATAAGTTCTGATCACTTCATTTAGAAACTCCGTGCCTCTATCTGATCTGATCGTGATAATCTTTGATAGTTTTATGAGTTCTACGTAATGGAAAATATTTGGTGAGAACGGTGTTCTATCAAATTTTTTATTATTTATAGGGAAACCAGACAATTCTCAAATGAAATTATGTCCTTAATTACTCAATCCACCTTTGATTAAAATAAACTTAAAAATAAGATTCGATGTACTTACTGCCAAAGTAATACCTTGGACTACTATATTATCTGCCAAGAAGATTAATGTCGCTACGTCGATATCTTTTGCACCAGGGAGCCTACCCCATTCCACTTTTGTAATATCTGCCCCCATTCCGTCAAAATATACGAAGGGCTTGTCACGCAGAAGAGTAACTTGCTCTCGGTAGAAACAAAGCAAAATGGTTTTTTTTTTTGGGAAACATGATTTTTTATACTTGAAAAGTAAAATATTTGAAAACTATGCGTCGCAGGAAGATGTTTGGAAGCTATGCTTATGTCCGACGCATGAGTGACGCATGAACGACGCACGAACGACGGACGAGTCACGCACGAACACTGAGCAACGCACGTGCAACGCATGACAGACGCATCATGCACGCATCATACAAAGCATATTTTGTCAATTTTTTTTACTTTTTGAGCATATTTTCAAGTTTCCCTTTTTTTTAAAAATAATATAAGATCGTAAGGGTTTGATTGACAACATGCATGTACAATTTCTGAGTCTAAATTACACTTTTGGTCCTCTAACAAGGCACGTTTTTCGATTTTGGTCCTGGTTTTTCACCGGCGACAAGTTTAGTCCTGTAAGTGGTCTTTTTTTGCAAAAATAGTCCTGAACGCCGGAAAGACCACTTACAGGACTAAAATATGTCTTTTCCGGCGATAATTTTAGTCCTGTAAGTGATCTTTCCGGCGTTCAGGACTATTTTTGCAAAAAAGACCACTTACAGGACTAAAATTGTCGCCGGAGAAAAACCAAGACCAAAATCGAAAAAATGTCTAGTTAGAGGACCAAAATTGTAATTTAGCCCAGTTTCTGAACTAAGGATTATGCATGTACGTATACTTACAAAAAGTTTCCGGTTGCGACCTGTTTTTCAGTCCAAGCCACATTGTTCGTCGGAACACTATCGATAGTTTCCTATATCATTGTATAACTTCCTCTCCCACTGGGATCCACTTCTACGGTGAGTGAGGGCAAGGACGGTGCAAACAAAATAGACTACAAATAAATTGTCGCAAAACATACCTATATTTTAGCTAGTGACAATAAATTTGTATTCCATTGTAAAGTAATTTTTTACCAAAAAAGTATATATTAATTCGTGACAAAGTAATTAAATTTCGTCATGCCATGTATCCTTGTTGTAAAAAAGAAAAATCAAAGCTATCGTACCATACCCAAATTCAAAGTGATTAAAACTGGTTAAATAATTACAAATTCAATTTACTTTACCAAAAAAAAATTGGAAAATTTCACAAAGTAGACGCCTATACTGGCATAAGGAGGCTGTTAGGGCGCTTTTCAATGTGGCATCACGAGGCTGTTAAAATATTTTTCAAGGCGTTTTTCGATGTCATTAAAACCCTATATTGGCATGAATTCTCATTCTATTTACATAATATGTTATCTGTTTTTTCCAACACAAACCAAACACATTACAAAAACAAACAAAAACACGCGAAGCACATAATAGAACATAAAGAAATATTTCAGTCAAACAGTCAATTCCAAAATGTTTGGTAGGAAAGAGATTCTTGAACACATTTGACTTATATTTACGGGAAAAAAATTAACACAAGTGTTCTCCTTACCTCGTAAATGGACTGCCCATCTTCAAATATAAAATCAACTGTGCCAATAATCGTACACGAATAAAAATAGTGGCATCCATTATTGTTGAAGAGTGTGTCTGGGACGCCAATAATGGCACGTCATAAAAGGCGCTTTTGCCGCCTGATATTTTTGCCGCTACGGCTTGCATAAGGCGATTCGTGTTAGCCTCCGGTGGATAGTTGTATGAATTCTACGTATTAACAAAATGGAAAATATTGGGTGAGAACGGTGTTCTATCAAATTTTTTTATTATTTAAAGGGAAACCAGACAATTCTCAAATGAATTTATGTCCTTAATTACTCAATCCACCTTTGATTAAAAGAAACTTAAAAATAAGATTCGATGTACTTACTGCCAAAGTAATGCCTTGGAATACTATATTATCTGCCAAGGAGATTAATGTCGCTTGGTCGATATCGCTTGGTCGATATCGCTTGCAACGCGGAGCCCACCCCATTCCACTTTTGTAATATCTGCCCCCATTCCGTTAAAATATACGAAGGCTTGTAATGCGGAAGTGTCGCTTGCCCTCGGTAGAAACAAAGCAAAATGGTTTTTTTTTGTTAAACTTGATTTTTTATGCTTGAAAAGTAAAATATTTGAAACTATGCGTCGCAGGAAGATGTTTTGAAGCTATGCCTACGTCCGATGCATGAGCAACGCACGAAAGACGCATGAGCGACGCACGAACCACGCACGAGTCACGCACGAACACTGAGCGACGCACGCGCGACGCATGACAGACGCATCATACAAAGCATATTTTGTCTTCTTTTTTTTTTTTTTTTTTACTTTTTGAGCATATTTTCAAGTTTCCCTTTTTTTAAAAAAATAATATAAGATCGTAAGGGTTTGATTGAGAACATGCATGTACAGTTTCTGATCTAAGGATTATGCATGTACGTATACTTACAAAAAGTTTCCGGTTGCGCCCTGTATTTCAGTCCAAGCCACACTCGGAACACTATCGATGGCTTCCTATATCATTGTATTACTTCCCCTCCCATTGGTATCCACTCTTACGGTGGTGAGGGCAAGGACGGGTGCAGCAAAATAGACAACAAAGAAAATTGTCTGCAAAACATACCTATATTTTAGCTAATGACAATAAATTTGTATTCCACAAAAAAGTCTTTTTTTTTTCCAAAAAAAAGTATATATTATTCATGACCAAGTAATTAAATTTCGTCATCCCATGAATCCTTGTTTTAAAAAATAAAAATCAAAGCTATCATACCATACCCAAATTCGAAGTGATTAAAACTGTTTATATAATTACAAATTCAATATCCTTCACCAAACAAAATATGGAAAATTACAGAAAGTAGACGCCTATACTGGCATAAGGAGGCTGTTAGGGCGCTTTTCAATGTGGCATCACGAGGCTGTTAAAATATTTTTCAAGGCGTTTTTCGATGTCATTAAAACCCTATATTGGCATGAATTCTCATTCTATTTACATAATATGTTATCTGCTTTTTCCAACACAAACCAAACACATTACAAAAACAAACAAAACACATGAAGCACATAATAGAACATAAAGAAAGATTTCAGATCAAAGCAGTCAATTCCAAAATGTTTTGTAGGAAAGAGATTCTTGAACACATTTGACTTATATTTATGGGAAAAAAATTAATACAAGTGTTCTCCAAACCTCGTAAATGGACTGCCCGTCTTCAAATATAAAATCAACTGTGCCAATAATCGTGCACGAATAAAAATAATGGCGTCCATTATGGTCGAAGAGTGTGTCTTGGACGCCAATAAATGTCACGTCATAGAAGGCGCTTTTTTCGCCTGATATTTTTGCCGCTACGGATTGCACCCGGTGATTCGTGTTAGCCTCCGGTGGATAGTTGTATGAGTTCTACGTATTAACAAAATGGAAAATATTAGGTGAGAAAGGGGTTCTATCAATTTTTTTTTTTATTTAAAGGGAAACCAGACAATTCTCAAATGAATTTATGTCCTTAATTACTCAATCCACCTTTGATTAAAATAAACTTAAAAATAAGATTCGATGTACTTACTGCCAAAGTAAAGCCTTGGACTACTATATTATCTGCCAAGGAGATTAATGTCGCTTGGTCGATATCGCTTGCACCAGGGAGCCCAGCTCATTCCACTTTTGTAATATCTACCCCCATTCCGTTAAAATATACGAAGGGCTTGTCACGTGGAAGAATCACTTGCTCTCGGTAGAAAGAAAGCAAAATGGGTTTTTTCTTTTGGGAAACTTGTTTTTTCTGCTTGAAAAGTAAAATATTTGAAAACTATACGTCGAAGGAAGATGTTTGGAAGCTATGCCTATGTCTGACGCATGAGCGACCTTACGAGCGACGCCGACGAGTCACGCCACGAACAACGAGGCGACACGTCGCGGCGACGATGATGATGCATCATGCACGCATCATACAAAGCATATTTTGTCAAATTTTTTACTTTTTGAGCATATTCTCAAGTTTCCCTTTTTTTTTCAAAAATAATATAAGATCGTAAGGGTTTGATTGACAACATGCATGTACAGTTTCTTAACTAAGGATTATGCATGTACGTATACTTACAAAAAGTTTCCGGTTGCAACCTGTATTTTAGTCCAAGCCACATTGTTCGTCGGAAAACTATCGATGGCTTCCTATATCATTGTATAACATCCTCTCCCACTGGGATCCACTCTTACGGTGGTGAGGGCAAGGACGGGTGCAGCAAAATAGACTACAAATAAAATTGTCTGCAAAACATACCTATATTTTAGCTAGTGACAATAAATTTGTATTCCACATAAATCTTTTTTTTCCCCAAAAAAAAGTATATATTATTCGTGACAAAGTAATTAAATTTCGTCATGCCATGTATCCTTGTTGTAAAAAAGAAAAATCGAAGCTATCGTATCATACCCAAATTCGAAGTGATTAAAATTGTTTATATAATTACAAATTCAATTTACTTTACGAAAAAAAATGGAAAATTTCACAAAGTAGACGCCTATACTGGCATAAGGAGGCTGTTAGGGCGCTTTTCAATGTGGCCTCACGAGGCTGTTAAAATATTTTTCAAGGCGTTTTTCGATGTCATTAAAACCCTATATTGGCATGACTTCTTATTCTAATTACATAATATGTTATCTATTTTTTCCAACACAAACCAAACACATAACAAAAACACGCGAAGCACATAATAGAACATAAAGAAAGATTTCAGTCAAACAGTCAATTCCAAAATGTTTGGTAGGAAAGAGATTTTTTTTATCACATTTGGCTTATATTTACGGGAAAAAAATTAATACAAGTGTTCTCCTTACCTCATAAATGGACTGCCCCTCTTCAAATAAAAAATCAACTGTGCCAATAATCGTACACGAATAAAAATCGTGGCGTCCGTTATGGTCGAAGAGTGTGTCTTGGACGCCAATAAAGGTCACGTCATAGACGGCGCTTTTGTCACCTGATATTTTTGCCGCTACGGCTTGCACAAGACGATTCGTGTTAGCGTCCGGTGGATAGTTGTATGACTTCTACGTAATGGAAAATATTAGGTGAGAACGGTGTTCTATCAAATATTTTTATTATTTAAAGGGAAACCAGACAATTCTCAAATGAAATTATGTCCTTAATTACTCAATCCACCTTTGATTAAAATAAACTTAAAAATAAGATTCGATGTACTTACTGCCAAAGTAATACCTTGGACTACTATATTATCTGCCAAGAAGATTAATGTCGCTAGGTCGATATCTTTTGCACCAGGGAGCCTACCCCATTCCACTTTTGTAATATCTGCCCCCATTCCGTCAAAATATACGAAGGGCTTTTCACGCAGAAGAGTCACTTGCTCTCGGTAGAAACAAAGCAAAATGGTTTTTTTTTTGGGAAACATGATTTTTTATACTTGAAAAGTAAAATATTTGAAAACTATGCGACGCAGGAAGATGTTTGGAAGCTATGCTTACGTCCGACGCATGAGCGACGCATGAACGACGCACGAACGACAGATGAGTCACGCACGAACACTGAGCGACGCACGTGCAACGCATGACAGACGCATCATGCACGCATCATACAAAGCATATTTTGTCAATTTTTTCACTTTTTGAGCATATTTTCAAGTTTCCCTTTTTTTTAAAAATAATATAAGATCGTAAGGGTTTGATTGACAACATGCATGTACAATTTCTGAGGCTAAATTACACTTTTGGTCCTCTAACTAGACACGTTTTTCGATTTTGGTCCTGGTTTTTCACCGGCGACAAGTTTAGTCTTGTAAGTGGTCTTTTTTTGCAAAAATAGTCCTGAACGCCGGAAAGACCACTTACAGGACTAAAATATGTCTTTTCCGGCGACAATTTTAGTCCTGTAAGTGATCTTTCCGGCGTTCAGAACTATTTTTGCAAAAAAAGACCACTTACAGGACTAAAATTGTCGCCGGAGAAAAACCAATACCAAAATCGAAAAAGTGTCTAGTTAGAGGACCAAAATTGTAATTTAGCCCAGTTTCTGAACTAAGGATTATGCATGTACATACAAAAGTTTCCGGTTGCGACTGCTTTTTGATCCAAGCCACATTGTTCGCGGAACACTATCGATAGCTTCCTATATCATTGTATAACTTCCTCTCCCTTTGGGATCCCACTTACGGTGGTGAGGGCAAGGACGGGTGCAAACAAAATATACTACAAATAAAATTATCGCAAAACATACCTATATTTTAGCTAGTGACAATAAATTTGTATTCCACAAAAGTAAATTTTTACCAAAAAAAAGTATATATTAATTCGTGACAAAGTATTTAAATTTCGTCATGTCATGTATCCTTGTTGTAAAAAAGAAAAATCAAAGCTATCGTACCATACCCAAATTCAAAGTGATTAAAACTGGTTAAATAATTACAAATTCAATTTACTTTACCAAAAAAAAAAGGAAAATTTCACAAAGTAAACGCCTATACTGGCATAAGGAGGCTGTTAGGGCGCTTTTCAATGTGGCATCACGAGGCTGTTAAAATATTTTTCAAGGCGTTTTTCGATGTCATTAAAACCCTATATTGCATGACTTCTCTTTCTAATTACATAATATGTTATCTGTTTTTTCCAACACAAACCAAACACATTACAAAAACAAACAAAAACACGCGAAACACATAATAGAACATAAAGAAATTTTTCAGTCAAACAGTCAATTCCAAAATGTTTGGTAGGAAAGAGATTCTTGAATACATTTGACTTATATTTACGGGAAAAAAATTTAATACAAGTGTTCTCCTTACCTCGTAAATGGACTGCCCGTCTTCAAATATAAAATCAACTGTGCCAATAATCGTACACGAATAAAAATAGTGGCATCCATTATGGTTGAAGAGTGTGTCTTAGACGCGAATAATGGTCACGTCATATAAGGCGCTTTTGCCGCCTGATATTTTTGCCGCTACGGCTTGCACAAGGCGATTCGTGTTAGCCTCCGGTGGATAGTTGTATGAATTCTACGTATTAACAAAATGGAAAATATTAGGTGAGAACGGTGTTCTATCAAATTTTTTTATTATTTAAAGGGAAACCAGACAATTCTCAAAAGAATTTATGTCCTTAATTACTCAATCCACCTTTGATTAAAAGAAACTTAAAAATAAGATTCGATGTACTTACTGCCAAAGTAATGCCTTGGAATACTATATTATCTGCCAAGGAGATTAATGTCGCTTGGTCGATATCGCTTGCACCACGGAGCCCACCCCATTCCACTTTTGTAATATCTGCACCCATTCCGTTAAAATATACGAAGGGCTTGTCATGTGGAAGAGTCGCTTGCACTCGGTAGAAACAAAGCAAAATGGTTTTTTTTTGGTGAACTTGATTTTTTATGCTTGAAAAGTAAAATATTTGAAACTATGCGTCGCAGGAAGATGTTTGCAAGCTATGCCTACGTCCGATGCATGAGCAACGCACGAAAGACACATGAGCGACGCACGAACGACGCACGAGTCACGCCACGAACAACGAAGCGATACGACGCGGCGACGATGATGACGACATCATGCACGCATCATACAAAGCACATTTTGTTAATTTTTTTTTTACTTTTTGAGCATATTTTCAAGTTTCCCTTTTTTTAAAAAAAATAATATAAGATCGTAAGGGTTTGATTGACAACTTGCATGTACAGTTTCTGATCTAAGGATTATGCATGTACGTATACTTACAAAAAGTTTCGGTTGCATACAGATTTTGATCCAAGCCACATTGTTCGTCGGAACACTATCGATGGCTTCCTATATCATTGTATAACTTCCTCTCCCATTGGTATCCACTCTTACGGTGGTGAGGGCAAGGACGGGTACAGCAAAATAGACAACAAATAAAATTGTCTGCAGAACATACCTATATTTTAGCTAGTGACAATAAATTTGTATTCCACAAAAAAGTCTTTTTTTTCCCAAAAAAAATGTATATATTATCCATGACCAAGTAATTAAATTTCGTCATGCCATGTATCCTTGTTTTAAAAAATAAAAATTAAAGCTATCATACCATACCCAAATTCGAAGTGATTAAAAATGTTTATATAATTACAAATTCTATATACTTTACCAAAAAAAATATGGAAAATTACAGAAAGTAGACGCCTATACTGGCATAAGGAGGCTGTTAGGGCGCTTTTCAATGTGGCATCACGAGGCTGTTAAAATATTTTTCAAGGCATTTTTCGATGTCATTAAAACCCTATATTGCATGACTTCTCATTCTAATTACATAATATGTTATCTGTTTTTTCCAACACAAACCAACCACATTACAAAACCAAACAAAAACACGCGAAGCACATAATAGAACATAAAAAAATATTTCAGTCAAACAGTCAATTCCAAAATGTTTGGTAGGAAAGAGATTCTTGAACACATTTGACTTATATTTACGGGAAAAAAATTAATACAAGTGTTCTCCTTACCTCGTAAATGGACTGCCCGTCTTCAAATATAAAATCAACTGTGCCAGTAATCGTACACGAATAAAAATAGTGGCATCCATTATGGTTGAAGAGTGTGTCTTGGACGCCAATAATGGTCACGTCATAGAAGACGCTTTTGCCGCCTGATATTTTTGCCGATACGGCTTGCACAAGGCGATTCGTGTTAGCCTCCGGTGGATAGTTGTATGAATTCTAAGTATTAACAAAATGGAAAATATTAGGTGAGAACGGTGTTCTATCAAATTTTTTTATTATTTAAAGGGAAACCAGACAATTCTCAAATGAATTTATGTCCTTAATTACTCAATCCACTTTTGATTAAAAGAAACTTAATAATAAGATTCGATGTACTTACTGCCAAAGTAATGCCTTGGAATACTATATTATCTGCCAAGGAGATTAATGTCGCTTAGTCGGTATCGCTAGCACCACGGAGCCCACCCCATTCAACTTTTGTAATATCTGCCCCCATTCCGTTAAAATATACGAAGGGCTTGTCATGCGGAAGAGTCGCTTGCCCTCGGTAGAAACAAAGCAAAATGGTTTTTTTTTGGTAAACTTGATTTTTTATGCTTGAAAAGTAAAATATTTGAAACTATGCGTCGCAGGAAGATGTTTTCAAGCTATGCCTACGTCCGACGCATGAGCAACGCACGAAAGACACATGAGCGACGCACGAACAACACACGAACGACGGACGAGTCACGCACGAACACTGAGCGACGCACGTGCGACGCATGACAGACGCATCATGCACGCATCATACAAAGCACATTTTGTCAAATTTTTTTTTTACTTTTTGAGCATATTTTCAAGTTTCCCTTTTTAAAAAAAAAAATAATATAAGATCGTAAGGGTTTGATTGACAACTTGCATGTACAGTTTCTGATCTAAGGATTATGCATGTACGTATACTTACAAAAAGGTTGCGGTTGCGCCCTGTATTTCAGTCCAAGCCACATTGTTCGTCGGAACACTATCGATGGCTTCCTATATCATTGTATAACTTCCTCTCCCATTGGTATCCACTCTTACGGTGGTGAGGGCAAGGACGGGTGCAGCAAAATAGACAATAAATTTGTACTCCACAAAAAAGTCTTTTTTTTCCCAAAAAAAAAATTATATATTATTCATGACCAAGTAATTAAATTTCGTCATGCCATGTATCCTTGTTTTAAAAAATAAAAATCAAAGCTATCATACCATACCCAAATTCAAGTGATTAAAAGCTGTTTATATAATTACAAATTCAATATACTTTACCAAAAAATATGGAAAATTACGAAAGTAGAGCGTATATTTGGCATAAGGAGGCTGTTAGGGCGCTTTTCAATGTGGCATCACGAGGCTGTTTAAATATTTTTCAAGGCGTTTTTCGATGTCATTAAAACCCTATATTGGCATGACTTCTCATTCTATTTACATAATATGTTATCCGTTTTTTCCCACACAAACCAAACACATAACAAAAACAAACAAAAACACACGAAGCACATAATAGAACATAAAGAAAGATTTCAGTCAAACAGTCAATTCCAAAATGTTTTGTAGGAAAGAGATTCTTGAACACATTTGACTTATATTTATGGGAAAAAAATTAATACAAGTGTTCTCCATACCTCGTAAATGGATCGCCCGTCTTCAAATATAAAATCAATTGTGCCAATAATCGTATTACTAATAATAAAAATAATGGCGCCCATTATGGTCGAAGAGTGTGTCTTGGACACCAATAAATGTCACGTCATAGAAGGCGCTTTTGTCGCCTGATACTTTTGCCGCTACGGATTGCACCCGGCGATTCGTGTTAGCCTCCGGTGGATACTTGTATGAGTTCTACGTATTAACAAAATGGAAAATATTAGGTGAGAACGGGGTTCTATCAAATTTTTTTTCTATTTAAAGGGAAACCAGACAATTCTCAAATGAATTTATGTCCTTAATTACTCAATCCACCTTTGATTAAAATAAACTTAAAAATAAGATTCGATGTACTTACTGCCAAAGTAATGCCTTGGACTACTATATTATCTGCCAAGGAGATTAATGTCGCTTGGTCGATATCGCTTGCACCAGGGAGCCCAGCTCATTCCACTTTTGTAATATCTGCCCCCATTCCGTTAAAATATACGAAGGGCATGTCACGCGGAAGAATCACTTGCTCTCGGTAGAAATAAAGCAAAATGGGTTTTTTCTTTTGGGAAACTTGATTTTTTATTCTTGAAAAGTAAAATATTTGAAAACTATACATCGAAGGAAGATGTTTGGAAGCTATGCCTACGTCTGACGCATGAGCGACGCACGAACGACGCACGAGTCACGCGACGAACAACGAAGCGACGACGACGTGCGACGCGCGATGATGTGACGCATCATACAAAGCATATTTTGTCAAATTTTTTACTTTTTGAGCATATTTTCAAGTTTCCCTTTTTTTTCAAAAATAATATAAGATCGTAAGGTTTTGATTGACAACATGCATGTACAGTTTCTGAACTAAGGATTATGCATGTACGTATACTTACAAAAAGTTTCCGGTTGCAACCTGTATTTCAGTCCAAGCCACATTGTTCGTCGGAAAACTATCGATCGCTTCCTATATCATTGTATAACTTCATCTCCCACTTGGATCCACTCTTATGGTGGTGAGGGCAAGGACGGGTGCAGCAAAATAGACTACAATTAAAATTGTTTGCAAAACATACCTATATTTTAGCTTGTGACAATAAATTTGTATTCCACAAAAAAAGTCTTTTTTTTCCCAAAAAAAAAGTATATATTATTCATGACCAAGTAATTAAATTTCGTCATGCCATGTATCCTTGTTTTAAAAAATAAAAATCAAAGCTATCATACCATACCCAAATTCGAAGTGATTAAAACTGTTTATATAATTACAAATTCAATATACTTTACCAAAAAAATATGGAAAATTACAGAAAGTAGACGCCTATATCTTGGCATAAGGGAGGTCATAGGCGCTTTTCAATGTGGCATCACGAAATTTGTTAAAATATTTTTCAAGGCGTTTTCGATGTCATTAAAACCCTATATTGGCATGACTTCTCATTCTATTTACATAATATGTTATCCGTTTTTTCCCACACAAACCAAACACATAACAAAAACAAACAAAAACACGCGAAGCACATAATAGAACATAAAGAAAGATTTCAGTCAAACAGTCAATTCCAAAATGTTTTGTATGAAAGAGATTCTTGAACACATTTGACTTATATTTATGGGAAAAAATTAATACAAGTGTTCTCATACTCGTAAATGGACTCGCCCGTCTTCAAATATAAAATCAACTGTGCCAATAATCGTACACGAATAAAAATAATGGCGTCCATTATGGTCGAAGAGTGTGTCTTGGACACCAATAAATGTCACGTCATAGAAGGCGCTTTTGTCGCCTGATACTTTTGCCGCTACGGATTGCACCCGGCGATTCGTGTTAGCCTCCGGTGGATAGTTGTATGAGTTCTACGTATTAACAAAATGGAAAATATTAGGTGAGAACGGGGTTCTATCAAAATTTTTTTTTTATTTAAAGGGAAACCAGACAATTCTCAAATGAATTTATGTCCTTAATTACTCAATCCACCTTTGATTAAAATAAACTTAAAAATAAGATTCGATGTACTTACTGCCAAAGTAATGCCTTGGACTACTATATTATCTGCCAAGGAGATTAATGTCGCTTGGTCGATATGGCTTGCACCAGGAAGCCCAGCTCATTCCACTTTTGTAATATCTGCCCCCATTCCGTTAAAATATACGAAGGGCTTGTCACGCGGAAGAATCACTTGCTCCCGGTAGAAAGAAAGCAAAATGGGTTTTTTCTTTTGGGAAACTTGATTTTTTATGCTTGAAAAGTAAAATATTTGAAAACTATACGTCGAAGGAAGATGTTTGGAAGCTATGCCTACGTCTGACGCATGAGCGACGCACGAACGACGCACAAGTCACGCGACGAACATCGAAGCGACGACGACGTGCGACGAATGATGACGAACGCATCATGCACGATCATACAAAGCATATTTTGTCAAATTTTTTACTTTTGAGCATATTTTCAAGTTTCCCTTTTTTTCAAAAATAATATAGGATCGTAAGGGTTTGATTGACAACATGCATGTACGCGTTTTACGAACTAAGGATTATGCATATACGTATACTTACAAAAAGTTTCCGGTTGCAACCTTTGTATTTCGATCCAAGCCACATTGTTCGTCGGAAAACTATCGATCGCTTCCTATATCATTGTATAACTTCCTCTCCCACTTGGATCCACTCTTACGGTGGTGAGGGCAAGGGCGGAGTGCAAACAAAATAGACTACAATTAAAATTGTCTGCAAAACATACCTATATTTTAGCTTGTGACAATAAATTTGTATTCCACAAAAAGTCTTTTTTTTCCCAAAAATAAAGTATATATTATTCGTGACACGATAATTAAATTTCGTCATGCCATGTATCTTTGTTGTAAAAAGAAAAATCAAAGCTATCGTACCATACCCAAATTCAAGTGATTAAAAGCTGTTTATATAATTACAAATTCAATATACTTTACCAAAAAATATGGAAAATTACAGAAAGTAGACGCCTATCTTGGCATAGGAGGAATTTGTTAGGCGCTTTTCAATGTGGCATCACGAAAGGTGTTAAAATATTTTCAAGGCGTTTTGATGTCATTAAAACCCTATATTGGCATGACTTCTCATTCTATTTACATAATATGTTATCCGCTTTTTCCCACACAAACCAAACACATAACAAAAACAAACAAAACACGCATGAAGCACATAATAGAACATAAAGAAAGATTTGATCAAGCAGTCAATTCCAAAATGTTTTGTAGGAAAGAGATTCTTGAACACATTTGACTTATATTTATGGGAAAAAATTAATACAAGTGTTCTCATACCTCGTAAATGGATCGCCCGTCTTCAAATATAAAATCAATCGTGCCAATAATCGTACCACGAATAAAAATAATGGCGTCCATTATGGTCGAAGAGTGTGTCTTGGACACCAATAAATGTCACGTCATAGAAGGCGCTTTTGTCGCCTAATACTTTTGCCGCTACGGATTGCACCCGGCGATTCGTGTTAGCCTCCGGTGGATAGTTGTATGAGTTCTACGTATTAACAAAATGGAAAATATTAGGTGAGAACGGGGTTTTATCAAATTTTTTTTTATTTAAAGGGAAACCAGACAATTCTCAAATGAATTTATGTCCTTAATTACTCAATCCACCTTTGATTAAAATAAACTTAAAAATAAGATTCGATGTACTTATCGCCAAAGTAATGCCTTGGACTACTATATTATCTCGCCAAGGAGATTAATGTCGCTTGGTCGATATCGCTTGCACCGGGAGCCCATTTCATTCCACTTTTGTAATATCTCTTTCATTCCGTTAAAATATACGAAGAGGGCTTGTCACGCGGAAGAATCACTTGCTCTCGTAGAAAGAAAGCAAAATGGGTTTTTTTTTTTGGGAAACTTGATTTTTTATGCTTGAAAAGTAAAATATTTGAAAACAATACATCGAAGGAAGATGTTTGGAAGCTATGCCTACGCCTGACGCATGAGCGACTTATTTAACGCGCGACGAGTCACGCGATTTAACATCGAAGCGACGACGCGACGATGATGATGATGACGCATGCATCATGCACGCATCATACAAAGCATATTTTGTCAATTTTTTTACTTTTTGAGCGTATTTTCAAGTTTCCCTTTTTTTTCAAAAATAATATAAGATCGTAAGGGTTTGATTGACAACATGCATGTACAGTTTCTGAACTAAGGATTATGCATGTACGTATACTTACAAAAAGTTTCCGGTTGCAACCTGTATTTCAGTCCAAGCCACATTGTTCGTCGGAAAACTATCGATCGCTTCCTATATCATTGTATAACTTCCTCTCCCACTTGGATCCACTCTTACGGTGGGCATGGACGGGTGCAGCAAAATAGACTACAATTAAAATTGTCTGCAAAACATACCTATATTTTAGCTTGTGACAATAAATTTGTATTCCACAAAAAAGTCTTTATTTTTCCCAAAAAAAAGTATATATTATTCATGACAAAGTAATTAAATTTCGTCATGCCATGTATCCTTGTTTTAAAAAATAAAAATCAAAGCTATCATACCATACCCAAATTCGAAGTGATTAAAACTGTTTATATAATTACAAATTCAATATACTTTACCAAAAAAATATGGAAAATTACAGAAAGTAGACGCCTATACTGGCATAAGGAGGCTGTTAGGGCGCTTTTCAATGTGGCATCACGAGGCTGTTAAAATATTTTTCAAGGCGTTTTTCGATGTCATTAAAACCCTATATTGGCATGACTTCTCATTCTATTTACATAATATGTTATCCGTTTTTTCCCACACAAACCAAACACATAACAAAAACAAACAAAAACACGCGAAGCACATAATAGAACATAAAGAAAGATTTCAGTCAAACAGTCAATTCCAAAATGTTTTGTATGAAAGAGATTCTTGAACACATTTGACTTATATTTATGGGAAAAAAATTAATACAAGTGTTCTCCATACCTCGTAAATGGACTGCCCGTCTTCAAATATAAAATCAACTGTGCCAATAATCGTACACGAATAAAAATAATGGCGTCCATTATGGTCGAAGAGTGTGTCTTGGACACCAATAAATGTCACGTCATAGAAGGCGCTTTTGTCGCCTGATACTTTTGCCGCTACGGATTGCACCCGGCTATTCGTGTTAGCCTCCGGTGGATAGTTGTATGAGTTCTACGTATTAACAAAATGGAAAATATTAGGTGAGAACGGGGTTCTATCAAATTTTTTTTTTCTTTAAAGGGAAACCAAACAATTCTCAAATGAATTTATGTCCTTAATTACTCAATCCACCTTTGATTAAAATAAACTTAAAAATAAGATTCGATGTACTTACTGCCAAAGTAATGCCTTGGACTACTATATTATCTGCCAAGGAGATTAATGTCGCTTGGTCGATATGGCTTGCACCAGGAAGCCTAGCTCGTTCCACTTTTGTAATATCTGCCCCCATTCCGTTAAAATATACGAAGGGCTTGTCACGCGGAAGAATCACTTGCTCCCGGTAGAAAGAAAGCAAAATGGGTTTTTTCTTTTGGGAAACTTGATTTTTTATGCTTGAAAAGTAAAATATTTGTAAACTATACGTCGAAGGAAGATGTTTGGAAGCTATGCCTACGTCTGACGCATGAGCTACGCACGAACGACGCACAAGTCACGCACGAACACTGAGCGACGCACGTGCGACGCATGACAGACGCATCATGCACGCATCATACAAAGCATATTTTGTCAAATTTTTTACTTTTTGAGCATATTTTCAAGTTTCCCTTTTTTTTCAAAAATAATATAAGATCGTAAGGGTTTGATTGACAACATGCATGTACAGTTTCTGAACTAAGGATTATGCATGTACGTATACTTACAAAAAGTTTCGGTTGCAACTTTGTATTTGATCCAAGACACATTGTTCGTCGGAAAACTATCGATCGCTCCTATATCATTGTATAACTTCCTCTCCCACTTGGATCCACTCTTACGGTGGTGAGGGCAAGGACGGTGCAAAGACAAAATAGACTACAATTAAAATTGTCTGCAAAACATACCTATATTTTAGCTTGTGACAATAAATTTGTATTCCACAAAAAGTCTTTTTTTTTCCCAAAAATAAAGTATATATTATTCGTGACAAAGTAATTAAATTTCGTCATGCCATGTATCTTTGTTGTAAAAAAGAAAAATCAAAGCTATCGTACCATACCCAAATTCGAAGAGATTAAAACTGTTTATATAATTACAAATTCAATATACTTTACCAAAAAAATATGGAAAATTACAGAAAGTAGACGCCTATACTGGCATAAGGAGGCTGTTAGGGCGCTTTTCAATGTGGCATCACGAGGCTGTTAAAATATTTTTCAAGGCATTTTTCGATGTCATTAAAACCCTATATTGGCATGACTTCTCATTCTATTTACCTAATATGTTATCCGTTTTTTCCCACACAAACCAAACACATTACAAAAACAAACAAAAACACGCGAAGCACATAATAGAACATAAAGAAAGATTTCAGTCAAACAGTCAATTCCAAAATGTTTTGTAGGAAAGAGATTCTAGAACACATTTGACTTATATTTATGGGAAAAAAATTAATACAAGTGTTCTCCATACCTCGTAAATGGATTGCCCGTCTTCAAATATAAAATCAACTGTGCCAATAATCGTACACGAATAAAAATAATGGCGTCCATTATGGTGAAGAGTGTGTCTTGGACACCAATAAATGTCACGTCATAGAAAGGCGCTTTTGTCGCTTCGATACTTTTGCCATTACGGATTGCACCGGCGATTCGTGTTAGCCTCCGGTGGATAGTTGTATGAGTTCTACGTATTAACAAAATGGAAAATATTAGGTTAGAACGGGGTTCTATCAAATTTTTTTTTATTTAAAGGGAAACCAGACAATTCTCAAATGAATTTATGTCCTTAATTACTCAATCCACCTTTGATTAAAATAAACTTAAAAATAAGATGCGATGTACTTACTGCCAAAGTAATGCCTTGGACTACTATATTATCTGCCAAGGAGATTAATGTTGCTTGGTCGATATCGCTTGCACCAGGGAGCCCAGCGCATTCCACTTTTGTAATATCTGCCCCCATGCCGTTAAAATATACGAAGGGCTTGTCATGCGGAAGAATCACTTGCTCTCGGTAGAAAGAAAGCAAAATGGGTTTTTTCTTTTGGGAAACTTGATTTTTTATGCTTGAAAAGTAAAATATTTGAAAACTATACGTCGAAGGAAGATGTTTGGAAGCTATGCCTACGTCTGACGCATGAGCGACGACGACGACGACTTACGAGTCACGCCACGAACAACGAAGCGACGACGTGCGACGCATGACGGACGCATCATGCACGCATCATACAAAGCATATTTTGTCAATTTTTTTACTTTTTGAGCATATTTTCAAGTTTCCCTTTTTTTTCCAAAATAATATAAGATCGTAAGGGTTTGATTGACAACATGCATGTACAGTTTCTGAACTAAGGATTATGCATGTACGTATACTTACAAAAAGTTTCCGGTTGCAACCTGTATTTCAGTCCAAGCCACATTGTTCGTCGGAAAACTATCGATCGCTTCCTATATCATTGTATAACTTCTTCTCCTACTTGGATCCACTCTTACGGTGGTGAGGGCAAGGACGGGTGCAGCAAAATAGACTACAATTAAAATTGTCTGCAAAACATACCTATATTTTAGCTTGTGACAATAAATTTGTATTCCACAAAAAGTCTTTTTTTTTCCCAAAAGTAAAGTATATATTATTCGTGACAAAGTAATTAAATTTCGTCATGCCATGTATCCTTGTTGTAAAAAAGAAAAATCAAAGCTATCGTACCATACCCAAATTCGAAGTGATTAAAACTGTTTATATAATTACCAATTCAATTTACTTTACCAAAAAAAAATGGAAAATTTCACAAAGTAGACGCCTATACTTGCATAAGGAGGCTGTTAGGGCGCTTTTCAATGTGGCATCACGAGGCTGTTAAAATATTTTTCAAGGCGTTTTTCGATATCGTTAAAACCTTATATTGGCTTGACTTCTCATTCTAATTACATAGTATGTTATCTGTTTTTTCCAACACAAACCAAACACATAACAAAAACAAACCAAACACAAACATTTCTTTCATTGAAAGTACGATGTTTTCTAAATTCTTGACTTGTCCATCGGCATCTCAAATGTGACATCCAATATATACCTTGACCTACCAATGCATTAAACACCGGTAGTTAGAAACAAAATGATTACGACTACGTGCATAAGAACAACTTTCACCATATATAATCGTAATTTGTGTTAAAATTATGTTCAGGTTGTAAAACTGTACTTTTCTGCATTATATTCTTTTTCAACTAACATATTTAAGAGATTACACATGTAATGGTTCTACACTGTATAACCATTAGGAATTTAAAACTTGAAGCTTGGTAGTGCCCTGCAGTTCCCAAGAAAACATCAAGTTTGATCTAGGTCTATGAAAGCCCATTAAACGGTTGGGGTCATTAACCGGATAATAAGGCGGAATTGAATGAACCTATGAAAACCATGACCATGTTTAAGTTAAGTTTAAGTGTTGCGATGTATTTGAATCAACACTTATTGATCGTATGAATCTTATTGAGTCAACTTATGTGAAAAGCTGAATTACTTGTATATATATAATTATAATTATGTTGACCTTATTTTAGTCAACTCCTGTTAAGTTGAGGTGTTTTCTCTATAAAGACAAGAAAATTCCAAAGTACTAACAATGTCTTAGTGGAATAAGGTCAATATATATAAGGAAAATGATGGCACAAAAATATGACAAAATTTAGAGCATTCAACTAATCATGCGCCAAAAAAAAAAAAAAAAAAAAAAAAAAAAAAAAACTAATCATGCAAAATATTTTCAAAAAAAATAAAAAATAAAAAAACTAATCAAGCAAAACAAATCACGGACTTCACAGTGTTCAACTAATAAAATATAAGTGACCAAGTGTCACACCTAGCGAATAGTCATGCAACTAATTATGTCAAAATTGTTTAAGTATGGATAAAGCTATTTTGGTCGGGTGTTTGTGAGATGTCATAAGGCTACTTTGGTTTAGATGTTTTTATGATCTATTTGAATAAAGCTAAATATCATACTATTACTCAAAAAGGAATATACATTTCAAGTTTGGTTTGAAATTACTACAAAACCCATTGTCGGAAAGACTTTCTCTCTCTCTCTTTACTCTTTGTCTAAAAAAAACAGAAGCCCCTCGTTTTCCTCCTTCTTTACTGCTCTCCCCGGCGCCGGCCTCTTTCATTTTTTTATTTTTTTTTTCCTTTTTTCTGTTTTTTTCTTCTTTATTTTCGTCCTAGTTTGTCGTTTTTGTCCAAATCTACATCTTTCTTATCCATAACCACCCTTGGCAAGGTTTGGATCTTCTTTCTCTTCTCCTTTCCTTTTCCGATTGGACTGGTGGTGGTTTTGCTTGCGACTCTGTTGCTTTTAAGATTTTTTGGTCGTCGGTTGAAGAAGAGAGAGATTTCCGGCGATGGCTTGTTGTTTTTGGTTGCCGGATTTGTTAAAGTCTTCGCCGGATTTCTTTTCTGACCGCCGGTACTCCGGACAAGCTTTCCCTGATAAAGAGTGGTTGCATGCAGATCTTCTTTGCTCTCTTTGGTTTCTTGGCCAGATTGGTGTGGTTTGGAGATGGTATTTCCATTGTCGCCTGCGGCGGTTCATGACGGTAGATGGTGGTTCTGGGCAGCCGTTGTGTCCGTGTTTGTTTTATGTTTTTTTGATTTTGTTTGTTGGATTGGGTGGATGATAGTCAGTATTTTCCGGATTATCGTTTAGGATTTTAGTAATCTTCTATGTTAATGCTTTGAAAAAAGAATGTGTATTGTATTATGTTACCAAATCATGTCCTCTCTATTGAAATTTGAATTTGGGGAGATGGATACACCCATGTCCGGTCCCTTTAAATGCATTATAGTGTCCGGCTTTTGGCCGGTAGTGATCCGGAGTAATTCTGGCTATTGTCCGGCTTCAGTCCGGTGTACTTTGTTTGTCTTTTGTTTATTAATACAATCCTTTCGTTTCTGGTAAAAAAAGATAAATAATAAATAAATAAATAAAAACAATAAAACCCATTGTCTGTTATAAATACACACGTAATATGTGGATGTCCATTTTACGGTACTACATTAAGATATATTAAAGCAAAGACATTTACTCTAAGTGCCACTTCATATACATGGAGAGAATGCTCTTGATGACAAGTGCAAGATGAGTCATCAAGTTTCCATCTCTATATATTGGCAATTTCCCTTCATTTATAGATAGAAAAGAGATGTGTTTTCCTTTGATGTAAATACATGCTTGTATAGAGAAAACATAATGAGAAAGCTTCATCTCTTTGATATATTTTGTTACCATTTCATTGTTATTTTACATCCTTTATATAACACGTTATCAGCACGATTGTCTACGGATCGAGCATTTTAATTGTAATATCCCGATTTTTGAAAAAAGGGCAATTCAGTTTTTTTTGCAAAAATCAGAATATTGTGTTATTTTTAATTAAAGGATTTTCAAAAAAAAAGGAAAAGAAAAAGGATAAAACAAGGATTTTCTTTTTAAGGAAAATAATTAAATAATTAGGTAATTGGGATTATAAAAGGAAAACTAATCCTAATTTTAACCTAGTTGTTTTTGACAAAAAAAAGAGAGAGGGACGCAAGAGAGGAAAAAGGGGGCGCAAGTTTTTTTAAAAAAAAAGGGAGAAGAAGCTTTCAATCTCGAGGCTAATCCGTTGTTCTTTTCATCAGACTCATCAAGAGAGAAAGGATCACCGCGAGACGAGGATCGTTTTGATATCAACAATCCTTAAATCCATTAACGTTTGGATTTAAAGGTTAAACTTTTGACGGGTTGAAGCTTTGGATCGTTGTACCACGCAATTTAAGGTAACGTGGTTTTCTTATCGTATGATTAAGGTTTCGTAAAGTGGTAGAGCAATTTGTATGATTGTTTTTCATGGTTTTAATTCGTTTAAGTCGAGTTTGGGTTGAATTTGAGTAGAAAACGCAGAGTGCGTAAAAGCGCCCTCTCAGTAGTGCGGGAAAAGAAAACGCGTAGCAGTGCAAGAGAGGCTCGGTCGACCGAGCCTGTCCATTCGGTCGACCGAGTGATGGTTCATCCGTACGGATGAGGTGTGTATCCGTACGGCTATTTCTCTGTTTCGGACAGCAAGTTATCCGTCCGGACAGGGTCGCTCCATTCGATCTTTGTTTTTCTTTGTTATGTGTTTCAAGCTCCATAATAGCGTATTTATTGCATAACCTTACGTGACAAAGCTCGAATTAGCTTTTGATGCGTTTAGTTCCGCACCACTTGGATTCCCTAAAAGATGAAGTGTGGGACCGTCGAAAGCTTTGGATTTGCCTTGTGCTTCGATAAGCTAGAGTTTATCGATGTCCGTGTAATTGCTAGGCCTTGTCCGTGTCTAGTGGTCTAGGAAAGAGAGTAGGAGATGTGAGGATCTTACTTGAAAACACTTAGGTGGCTAGTTAAACATCTAATCAAGCGTATGTGCTAGATTAATAATCTTAAACATCATGCAATGCTTGGTAAGGCATAGTACAATATCACGATGTGTTCTCTCGACCGCAGACAAAGTAGATCGTACTCCACGCCGGTCAATCGATTGGCTAGATAAAGCGCCTGGTGCATTACGCCGGTTATCACACTATCGGGACTCGAGATATTCCCGGGGCTACTAGAGCGTGTCTCTAAGTAGGTTGCACCAGATTGTCCTAGTACATCCTATTACTAGGCGTAGTGCCCTTGTTATTCATGATGTAACAAACTTGAGCTAAGCTAGATACCCCTTGGAACCTCATGTTATGCTATGAACATAATATGATAGTTAGCTAGGATTAATAACGGAAATGGATTAATAAAAGACGGCGTTGCTTTTATTTCTTTATGAGATCATAGTTATACGATCTTCTACGCGTTACTGAGTACTTTTGTACTTACCCCGTTACGTTGTGTTTGTCTTCCCCTTTCCCCAAAGAAGATGAACAGGTTGCTAACGCTGATGAGTTCTTTGACGAGGACGTGTGAGACGGAGCTCGTGAAGATTTAGTTCTTTTAGTTTTAATTCTTTCAATAATGTTGTTGGTTCAAATTCAAACATTGTTGTCTTTCTTTTGGATTAGTTCTGTTTAAGTTCTTTTGAGATCTTTTGGGATTTGAATGTTGGTTGGTTTAGTATTCTTTATTGGATTAGTTTCACAGCATTGAAAACCGTGTGCTCGATCTTTTGTCTTTTGTTTTCCCTGAGTCGTTTTATCTTCCGCGTCGTTTTAGTTCTGATGTATGACGTAAGGCTTACATATATTATTGAATTTATTTAATAATATTTGTGCCGAGCGCTCTTTCCGGATAAGGACTCGGTGTCCGGAAAAGGGGCGTTATAGTTGGTATCAGAGAGAAAGGTTTTCCTTGCTGTGTTTGACTTGATTTCTTCTTTAAGATAAGTTTTAGAGCTTTAGTAACCCCTCTCCTTTCTTGGTAATGAATGGTTCTTACTAGAGGAGGAGCTAATACGAGTAACACCGAGGCGGCTAACACCCAGACGGGGTAACGCCGAGGGGATTTACGAGGTTGTGATTCCGAGAAGGAGAAGAAGTGGACCAGCTACCCAGAGCCCTACGGTTTCTCAAGGGAACACCCGTCTGTGGAGCGACATCATGCGTGGGGTGAATTAGGGACCGACATTGTCACCAGAGGTAGAGAGTGGAACAAGGGGTCCTTCACGGTTTAACACCCGCGTGCGGTTACTACTTCGGCTCAAGGACCACGAGTTGGACCGGGTTGGGACTTTATCATCCACCGGCTAGTCAGCTTTTTTTGATTATCCGCGGTATCGACGTTTCTTACGCACCACGGCGAGTTTTACACCATGAACCGGCGGTTCTACCTCCACCGCCACCTAGGTCGGATTCTTTTGTAGCACTGGCTACACTCATCCCCAACGAGAACTATCGATATCGAATATCGAATGCCCCACTAGTGTAGCGGCAAGACAAAGATCATCAGTTTGGAGGCTATGACAGACCAGTGGATTGGTATGAAAAGATAAAGAAGCATAGGGTGCCAGAATTCTTTGGCATTGTTGAGCCAGCAGCAGCAGATTTATGGATTCGTGGGTTCGAGAAGGCGTGCAAAAATATGAAAGTTCCAGAATCTGAGTGGGCTCATTTAGCCATATCCTTGTTGGCAGGGAATGCAGAAAGTTGGATGGAAGCGTATGAGCAGGTTAACCCGAGGATCACGGATTGGGCAGTGTTCAAGGATCTATTCTACAAGGAATACTTTCCTAGGACAGCACGGAATGCGAAAGCTAATGAGTTCCTGAGTTTGAAACAAGGAGATATACTACAAGAACTCCAGTACTCCCAGAAGTTCCATGAGTTGGGCAGATTCTACCCTGAGATCATGAAAAGTGAAGAGAAAAAGATTGATAAATTCATGGAAGGATTGTCACACGAGGTGGCGAAGGGCATGCTAGGAGATAGACCTACGAGCATGGCAAGCGTCATGGATAGAGCTTTGATGCATGGAGAGATTTGCCGAGTGAGACAGGCGGTTGTAGTTGGAGATAAGAGGTCGTTCTCAAATTTTCAAGGAAGTAATAGAGGAGCACCGCAGTGAGAATGTTAAGAGGGCAGAAATCCGCGACGAAGAGTTCAACAAGTGGAACGCCAATGTTTGTGCTAAGTGTAACAAGACACACACAGGAGAGTGCATGGCGGTAGCGTGAGTTGTTTCCCTTTGTGGGAAGTGGGACATTACTCGAGAGCGTGTCCTAAGAAGCTCTCTCAAGGTAATCAGGTAGGAGGACGAGGTAACCCAGCAGGTAATCGTACTCACAGTAGATCCGATTCGTGTCTTCGCAGCAGATGCGAGAACCGGAAGAGTTAGATGACCTTGTGGTAGCAGTACTTTTCGGTGTTTGTGTTTATTATAAATATTTAATATGATATAGCGCGCATATGATATTACATATTTTTACTTAAATAGATTCACTTGTTAGGTACCATAATCATAGATAATCTAGCGATTTCAGACTCTGTTTGATCTTTGGAGCATCGGGGACTTTTGTTTCCTCTAAGATAGCTAAGAAGTTGAACCTACCTCTTAAGGAATTGAGAGACCTTTGAGTATAACCACACCTTTGGGCGAGTCACTAGATGTGCTCAAGTCACAACCCAAGTCGACATTAGAGTTGGGACTTACAAGTGCCGTGATGCTTTGACGGTGTTGGATTTCTCGGATTTCGATGTTATCCTGGTATGGTGGTTGTCCAAGAATTATGTCTACTTGGATTGTAGGGGTAAGAGGGTGATCTTTAAGGCCCCAGGAAAATCAGCTAAGACGTTTCAGGGTAACGTATGCAAGCCTAGCAAGGGTCGTTATCCGATTATCTCAGCAGTTAAAGCCCTAAGAGCTTTGAAGAGGAGTTGCCAGGGTTTCGTTGTTTATGCATTAGATAAGGAAAAGCATAGGCCCGAGTTAGGAGAGACTCGTGTGGTCAAGGACTTTCCTGAAGTTTTCCCGGAAGATTTTCCAGGACATATGCCTGATAGGGCCATAGAGTTCGAGATTGAATTGATTGCCGGAGCATCACCAGTGGCTAAAGCACCTTATAGGATGGCACCAGCGGAGTTGAAAGAGTTGAAAACTCAGCTGAAGGAGATGCTAGAGAAAAACATCATCCAGCCAAGTACATCACCGTGGGGAGCATCGGTCTTGTTTGTGAAGAAGAAAGATGGGAGTATGCGTTCGTGCATCGACTATAGAGAGCTGAATAAACTGACAATCAAGAATAAGTATCCTTTACCAAGGATTGATGATCTATTCGATCGATCGGTTGCAAGGTAAGAAGGTGTTCTCTAAGATTGATCTTAGGTCCGGTTATCATCGAGTTGAAGATCAAGGTGTCGATATACCTAAGGCGACCTTGATGCGAGATATGGACATTATGAGTTTTTGGTCATGCCGTTTGGACTCACTAATGCTCCATCGAAATTCATGGACTTGATGCAAAGAGTTTTCATGCCTTATCTCGATAAGTTTGTGATAGTTTTCATAGACGATATCTTGGTGTACTCTAAGGATGAGGAAGAGCATGAAGAACACCTAAGGATAGTTCTACTGGACCTTAAGGAGAACAAATTATATGCCAAGTTTTCTAAGTGCGATTTTTGGTTGGACCAAGTGAGTTTTCTTGGGCATATAATTTCTGGAGAAGTCATTAAGGTGGATCCAGCGAAGATAGAAGCCGTTTCTAAGTGGCCTAGACCGACATCGATGAATGAGAGATAAGAAGTTTCTTGGGTTTAGTGGGTACTACCGGAAGTTTGTAAAGGATTTCTCTAAGATAGCTACACCTCTCACGAGGCTTACTCAAAAGAACGTTAAGTATGAGTGGACCAGTGAATGTGAGGAAGCATTTCAGACTTTGAAAGAAAAGTTGACCACAGCACCCGTGTTAGCATTACCGGAAGTTTTTGATAACTATGATGTATATACAGACGCATCGGGTCAAGGTTTGGGTTGTGTTTTGATGCAATCAGGAAAGGTGATTGCTTATGCATCTAGGCAGTTAAAGGCGCATGAGAAGAATTACCCTACACACGACTTGGAGTTGGCAGCAGTTGTATTTGCTCTGGAGCTTTGGAGATACTATCTATATGGTGTCAAGGCAAGGATCTTCACGGATCATAAGAGTCTTAAGTTCTTCTTTACTCAGGAGAATCTGAACATGAGACAAAGAAGATGGTTGGAGTTCGTGAAAGATTACGACTTGGACATTCAATACCACCCGGGTAAAGCGAATGTTGTAGCAGATGCACTTAGCCGGAGAGCGGTTAATGCTATCACTACCTTGCAAGAATTCGTAGATCAGTTGGATAGGATGCAGATTCAAGTGATTGAAAGGAAGGGTGAAGCTCGGAATTTGGCGCCATTGATGGCAAGGTCAGATTTGCTAGATGAGATTCGGGCTAAGCAGGATAAAGACCCTGTGTTGATTAATTTGAAGCGAGTAGCTCGAGAGAAGCCTACAGTGGGTTATCAGTTGGACAAGAGTGGTCATCTTTGGTACGGAGACCGTTTGTGTGTGCCCGATGTGGATGGCCTAAGAGAGAAGGTTATGGATGAAGCTCATAAGATTGCTTTTGCGGTACATCCAGGAGCCACTAAGATGTATAAAGATCTCAAGGAGAGATATTGGTGGCCTGGTATGAAGTTAGGGATCGCAGAGTTTGTGGCAAGATGTGATACATGTCAGAGAGTGAAAGCAGAACACAGAAGACCAGGAGGTTTGTTGAAACCCTTGGAGGTACCGGAATGGAAATGGGAGAATATCACGATGGATTTCATCACCGGATTGCCAAAGACTAAGGGCGGTCATGACATGATTTGGTTGATTGTGGATAGACTCACAAAATCAGCCCATTTCTTGCCGTGTAAAGTGGACATGCCTATAAAGAAGTTCGCTACTATGTATATCGACAATATAGTGAAGCTTCATGGTGTGCCTCTATCTATTGTATCCGGATGAGGGGATAGTAGATTTATCGATCGCTTCGGAAGGGCTTACGTAAATCTTTTGAGACGAAGACCGATTTGAGTCTGACGTTTCATCCGCAGCGGACGGATGGGCGTCGAGAGAGAACAATTCGAGACTCTCGAGGACATGCTAAGAGCTTGTGTTTTGGATGCCGGAGGATCATGGATAGATTACCTCAATTTGGCTGAGTTTGCTTACAACAATAGTTACCACACAAGTTTGGGAATGCCACCTTTTGAGGTCTTGTACGGTAGGAAGTGTAGAACTCCACTTTACTGGGATGAAGTGGGAGAGCAAAATATCACAGGGCCGGACATGGTTCAGCAAGCCAAGGAGAAAATCGAGTTGATAAGGAAAAATCTGAAATTTGCTCAAGATCGTCGGAAGAGTTGGGCCGATGTTAGAAGACCGCCAGAGTTTGAGGTCGGGGATAGAGTTTACCTTCGAGCGTCTCCGATGAAGGGTATCAAGAGGTTCGGACAGAAAGGAATGCTAAGTCCAAGGTATGTAGGACCTTTTGATGTCATCGAAAAAGAGTTGGGAAGTTGGCTTATAGACTACGGCTACGAGTCGATGTTCAGAGTCCACAATGTATTCCATGTATCGATGCTTAAGAAGTGTCTATCTAAAGTGGACGTAGAATCTGAGATTGATCCGGAAGTTTTGCAAGATAATCTAACATACGTGGAGAAACCGATAAAGATTCTGGATAGGAATGAAAGGATGATAAAGAGGCGGGTGATCCCGTTAGTGTTAGTGCAATGGAGCAACCATGCACCGACGGAAGCCACTTGGGAAGTGGAAGCGGACATGTTCAACGAATTCCCAGAGTTCCCTCATCTATCAGGTATGTTCTAGTTTCGAGGACGAAACTCCTCTTAAGGGGGGAGGAATGTAATATCCCGATTTTTGAAAAAAGGGCAATTCAGTCTTTTAGCAAAAATCAGAATATTATGTTATTTTTAATTAAAGGATTTTCAAAAAAAAGGAAAAGAAAAAAGGATAAAACAAGGATTTTCTTTTTAAGGAAAATAATTAAATAATTAGGTAATTGGGATTATAAAAGGAAAACTAATCCTAATTTTAACCTAGTTGTTTTTGACAAAAAAAAGAGAGAGGGACGCAAGAGAGGAAAAAGGGGGCGCAAGTTTTTTTAAAAAAAAGGGAGAAGAAGCTTTCAATCTCGAGGCTAATCCGTTGTTCTTTTCATCAGACTCATCAAGAGAGAAAGGATCACCGCGAGACGAGGATCGTTTTGATATCAACAATCCTTAAATCCATTAACATTTGGATTTAAAGGTTAAACATTTGACGGGTTGAAGCTTTGGATCGTTGTACCATGCAATTTAAGGTAACGTGGTTTTCTTATCGTATGATTAAGGTTTCGTAAAGTGGTAGAGCAATTTGTATGATTGTTTTTCATGGTTTTAATTCGTTTAAGTCGAGTTTGGGTTGAATTTGAGTAGAAAACGCAGAGTGCAGAAAACTGTCCTCTGTAGTGCAGGAAAAGAAAACGCGTAACAGGTGCAAGAGGAGGCTCGGTCGACCGAGCCTGTCCATTCGGTCGACCGAGTGGTGGTTCATCCGTACGGATGAGGTGTGTATCCGTACGGCTATTTCTCTGTTTCGGACAGCAAGTTATCCGTCCGGACGGAAACATTCGATCTTTGTTTTTCTTTGTTATGTGTTTCAAGCTCCATAATAGCGTATTTACTGCATAACCTCACGTGACAAAGCTCTGAATTAGCTTTTGATGCGTTTAGTTCCGGCACCACTTGGATTCCCTAAAAAGATGAAGTGTGGGACCGTCGAAAGCTTTGGATTTGCCTTGTGCTTCGATAAGCTAGAGTTTATCGATGTCTGTGTAATTGCTAGGCCTTGTCCGTGTCTACAGTGGTCTAGGAAAGAGAGTATGAGATGTGAGGAGCTTACTTGAAAACACTTAGGTGGCTAGTTAAACATCTAATCAAGCGTATGTGCTAGATTAATAATCTTAAACATCATGCAATGCTTGGTAAGGCATAGTACAATATCGCGATGTGTTCTCTCGACGAGACAAAGTAGATTGCACTCCACGCCGGTCAATCGATTGGCTAGATAAAGCGTCTGGTGCATTACGCCGGTTATCACACTATCGGGACTCGAGATATTCCCGGGCTACTAGAGCGTGTCTCTAAGTAGGTTGCACCCATTGTCCTAGTACATCCTATTACTAGGCGTAGTGCCCTTGTTATTCATGATGTAACAAACTTGAGCTAAGCTAGATACCCTTGGAACCTCATGTTATGCTATGAACATAATATGATAGTTAGCTAGGATTAATAACGGAAATGGATTAATAAAAGGCGGCGTTGCTTTTATTTCTTTATGAGATCATAGTTATACGATCTTCTACGCGTTCATCGAGTACTTTTGTACTTACCCCGTTACGTTGTGTTTGTCTTCCCTTTCCCCAAAGAAGATGAAGCAGTTGCTAACTTGATGAGTTCTTTTGACGAGGGCGTGTGAGGCGGAGCTCGTGAAGATTTAGTTCTTTTAGTTTTAATTCTTTCAATAATGTTGTTGGTTCAAATTCAAACATTGTTGTCTTTCTTTTGGATTAGTTCTGTTTAAGTTCTTTTGAGATCTTTTGGGATTTGAATGTTGGTTGGTTTAGTATTCTTTATTGGATTAGTTTCACAGCATTGAAAACCGTGTGTTCGATCTTTTGTCTTTTGTTTTCCCCGAGTCGTTTTATCTTCCGCGTCGTTTTAGTTCTGATGTATGACGTAAGGCTTACATATATTATTGAATTTATTTAATAATATTTGTGCCGAGCGCTCTTTCCGGATAAGGACTCGGTGTCCGGAAAAGGGGCGTTACATTAATTCTCAACTTATCTATGTTGGGACTCATCTTCTTCCCCATTTTTATTTTTCTTCTCGTTTTCTCCCCTTTTCTCTTAAAAACGGAGTTAACTTGTCAGCTCAACATAATCTGTGTTGAATAAGAGGAAAAGAGTACTAAATTGAAGCTTTTGAAGCTTGAGTAGTACTGGGAGTAACTCATGAGTGAAAAAAAAAAAGGCAGAGGAAGCTTCTTCTCTTTTGTCTATACATATAGTTATTTTCAATTTCGGAAAAGCAGCAAGTTGAGGGAAAAAAATTTAACTTCTTCAACCGTAGGAAAAGAATAAGTCTTCCCATGAATTGAATTCGAATCTTTCAAAATTGGCACAGTCAAGTCGAACATCTCGAATGCTTCATTTCCTGAATCACCTTGGCCACCAACAACTTCCTTAGTTGTTTCTTCTTCAGAATCCAACAAGTTGTTGACCTCTAGCCCTCAGCAATTGAGTTATATGTTGTTGTTGCTGATTCAAATTCTTCCTCCAATTCTTCATCACTTGTCTTTGTAATACCCGACACCTAAACAGCCGAATTTGCTGATGTTACGGCTGAATAAGAACACTCATTCCCTGAAATTTTAAGTTGCTCATAATGAGAAGAAATCGAATGAGAACCTGTTGGAATTGGTTCGACAACAGAGCAACATAGTGCCTCTTTATCAACAGAGTTATTAGTTGTAGGCATTTTATCGAACAGATGGCGGTCAGTTTTTATGCTTCTCATCCTCAATCAACAGAGTGCCACTTCGATTTTGCAGTAAAAAAATGGAAGAGGAAGAAGATGCACATAAAAGAAGAGGAAAATGGGTTGGAGGGAATTTTCCCTCCGAAATCTGCTTAGTTGGAGTGGGGATAGTCAAAATTAGTTTAGGTGGCAACCAAATCAGCAGTTTATGTCGGAAAATAAGTCCAATCAGTTTTTCCGGTTGGACAAAACCATTTTTGCAATGTTTTTAAAAGATACATGACCAAAATTTTCACCGGAGTAAAAACAGGATTAAAATCGAAAACAGAAAAAGTTATCGGACGAAAATTCCAATTTTTCCGACATCTATACATATGTTCTCGTGTTGTGATTTCTCAAAGTCATGTCATTGGTTGATTTTCTAAAATTAATAGACAATTATGGCTTTGTTATTGTAACTAGCCGGATATATACTAATCAGTCAAAGTAAAAAAAAACCAAAAAAAATTGGTAAGAAATGAAAATAATAAATAAGAAGAAAGTCATTGTATCATTTATCTTTGTATAATACACTTATTATTGTTATAATTCTATCAAATGCTTAACAATATATGTAAATTTTTTTTTTGAAGATTATATATGTTAATATTAAAGAGCAAAATACACGGAAGCTCCTTCACTTATATATTGTAGTGATACATTACTGATCTATTACGTGTATACGCATTAACTGCAGAATATATTGTATTCATTATAAAATATACTGCATTTATTTCATTCATACCAGACGTGGGATCTTATGTTGTACTATATATGTTGTTGGAGAAAATAGAGGAAAAATGATTTAATCGATTTTATTGATTTTTTTAAATCATTTACGGCAACTATTTTAAAAAGCGAGTTCGATAGATTTTATTAAAGTTATCGAAACTTTATTAAAATCATTGGAAACTATGTGCTACGTAGTTGACAATAGGATTTTAAATCATTCAATTCGGAGTAGGGGAGAATGAGATGTTAATGCTTTAAGTTGTTGTGAGATATGAGAAGTAAAGTAAAACTTTATCCCATATTGGAACATGAGTGTTCCAACGTCATGTATTTATATGATGATAGTAGGGCTGTAAACGAGCCGAACCCTACCGAACCCTGGTAGGGTTCGAGCTCGGCTCGAATTTTTCGAACCTAAGGTTCGGCTCGGCTCGAACTGATCGGACCTTAATTTAGCAAGGTTCGGCTCGGGTTCGAACTGGAATATTAGGAAACATGTTCGGTCCGGTTTGGCTCGAACATGCTCGAACATGTTCGAACCGTTCGAACATGTTCGAACTTCTAACCCTAATTTGATTTTGATTTCTATTTTAATTTAATAATATAGATATATATATATATATATATATATATATATATATATATATATATATATATATATATATATTATATAGTTTTTTTAAAATATAAAATAGTTCGAGCGAGTTTAACGTGTTCGATCTGGTTCGGCTCGATGAGCGAATATCAAATACCTAACGTTCGCTCGGCGTTCGAAGGTTCGAATCGAACTCGAATCGAGCTTTTTCGAGCGAATCTGGTGAATCGAATCGAATCTCGACGTTCATTTACACTACTAATGATAGTTGATGATTGGTATAAGCTCACAGAAAGGAGAGAGTTCGAGAATGTTTTAGATAGACGATGTTCGCTAAAATTGCCACTGCGCGCGCCCCAGTGACCGTTGACCTTGGGCTTGGGGAATTGGGGTGAGGCCTTGAAATTTGGGTTTGTATTATCTTTTGGACAAACTCGGCAGGTGGCAAGTCGGTGAGTCTGAATCGAATCTTGAAAATTTGAAATTCAAATCTTGAATCTTTGAAATTTGAATCTTGAGGAGGTGAAGCAATTTAGCATATCTTGAAATTTGAATTGACCAAGTCATTTTCGTGAGCCGGTGAAGCATAGTTAGTTTCAAATTAAGGCACCTTCAAAGACCTGATCGAATATCTCACTCATTGAGACTTTTCATCTTCTCGCTAAGACCTTTCATCTTCGAAACTGTCATCATTAATATTGATATCAAAGTGGGAGTAGTGGGAGTAAATTCATTAATGGTTATCAATGCAGAGACCTTTCCATTGCCCGCTCAAGCCTCTTTATAAACAAGCATTCACAAGATGGAAATACAGATAAGTCATACACTAGCAACAACACAAGATAGAATACAAGCATACATTCCACTGCATAAACTTTTCTTGTGCATTCATAGTGAAGAGATTCTGGGCATTGTCAGAGTTTGACGTAGTTTACAAATTGAAGTACCTCTTTTCTGAACAGGTAACTGAGTTATCCTGGGAGACAATTGCAACAACCGTGGGTACAAGCCGGTGCAAATTTGTCTTAAGGACAGAGTGCAAATCGTCTCAGTTTTGCATATCCTTTTATAATTTTTATATCCATTGTATTTATATTTACATTTTGAATTGGAAATAAACTTGTTCTTTACTTTTCTGAATATTTATTTTATTCGCATACGGGTATAACAATCTTAAGACAAATTTTTCAGAACCGCTTTTGTTCTGAATTTTTTTCCTGTATGCAAAATTAATAAAATAAAATTTTCAGTTGGTTCTGAACAATTTTTTTTTGGAGCTGAATATCATTCGGTGGTATTCAGAATATCGTTTTCATCTTTTTGGTCTCGTTGTGAATGAACCATATTCTGATTGTTGATCTTCTGTTTCTGAGCAGAAATGACTACTGTTAATGATGCGTCATTGACACCCACTTTCAATGTTGCGGCAAGTGGAAGTGAAAACGTTGTTGCGGCTGGTGTGGCTCAAGGTGAGAAACTAGAAAAATTAAATGTGAAGAATCACCGAGGTGAATCTTAACGTGAATATGTTGTTGTGAAACTTAATTAAGTGTTCGAGTAAGAATTGTTAAAATAAAAAAAATTCTTTCTTTTATTATAGTGATATAATATACAGTGACACAACATTATGTTGTGACTAAGAAATTTTATTTCGATGCAAGTTGTATGTGAAATAATAGTTTATCTTGGTTTTGAGCAGAAATGAAAGAAATTCAAGTAAAGATCGAGGATGACGTGGAACTAATCGATGAAGAGACATATGGTTGGTGTGTAGAACCTTTGGTGCTACTCAACATATGTGTGCGAACAAATCTTTATTCTGGTGACTGGTTATTATCATTCTAACAGATTAGAGCTAAACGGGGGACTGGTAAATTCAACAACGTCCGAAATCGTTGGATATGGGAATATCACGTTATCACGTTGAATTTAAAAAGTGGAAATTATCTGGTTATCCGAGATGTAATGCATGTGCTGGACCTAGGTGGAAATTTTATTTCTTGTCCTCAGCTTACCAGCCTGGGTTACAAGTTAGAATTTGTTGCAAACAAATTCAGACTTTCACAGAATGGATTGGTTATTGGCGAAGGCACTCTGGTCAATAGATTGTTTTTATGGACCTTCGTATTGTAAAATAAAATTAGAATAATTTTATGTTTTCATAAATGTGATTGTGGGTATGTATGAGCTCAATGTGCTGACTATTGTACCTAAATCAAATTTGCCCGTTTAAGGCATAAATGATTAAGACAAGGACCGAGACTTCATGTTTGTGGCATATTTGATTAGGACATGTGAATAATAAATCAATTCGTAGAATGATGACTTTAGATTTATTACCTAATTTAAAGTTTAATGAAACTTATAAATGCCAAATATGTGTCGAAGTGAAAATGACTAAGGCACCGTTTCCATCAGTGGAAAGAAACACAGAACCGTTGGAATTAATTCATCTGATTTGTGTGATTTAAAATTTGTGCAATCAAGAGGCGATAAAAAATACTTTATAACATTTATCGATGATTGTCCAAGATATATTTGTTATGTATATTTGCTAAGTAGCAAAGATGAGACAATTGAGGCTTTCAAAACTATAAGAATGAAGTCGATAATCAACTTAGCAAACGAATCAAAAGGTTCAGTAGTGATAGATGTGGTGAATATGATGCACCGTTTAATGAACTATGTTCAGAATCTGGCATTATTCATCAAACTACTGCTCCGTACACAACTCAATCAAACGGTATTGATGAACGCAAAAACCGCACATTGAAAGAAATGATAAATGCTATGTTGATAAGTTTGGGTTTACCTCAGAACTTGGGGGGGGAGGCGATCCTCTCAGCAAATGTCATTCTTAATCGTATTCCATCCAAGAAGATGGATAATACCCCATATGAGTTGTGGAAAGGCCATAGGCCAAGCTACAAATACTTAAAAGTGTGCGGGTGTTTAGCAAAGGTAGAAGTGCCTAACCCTAAACAAATTAAGATTGGGCATAAAACGATAGATTGCGTATTTATCGGTTATGCGAATAATGGTAGTGCATATAGATTTCTAGTGCATAAATCTGACATCCCTGATGTACATGTGAATACAGTCATGGAGTCAAGAAATGCTGTGTTTTTCGAGGATGTCTTTTCTAATAAAGACAGAAAAGACGCATGTCCAAGTAAGCGGACACTTGAATCCACGGTGGATAATACTTCAGAGAATGAGGAACCAGAACCTCGTAGAAGTAAAAGGGCCAGGACTTCAACGTAATTCGGTCCATATTTTCTCACCTATATGGTAGAAAATGATCCACGAACATATGCTGAGGCTAGCTCCTTACTGGAAAGAAGCGATCAAAAGTGAAATAGATTCCATTATGCAATATCACACTTGGAGTTGGTTAATATCCCACCAGGGCATAAAGCTCTCGGTTGTAAATGGATTTTTAAGAAAAAAGTTAAAGCTGATGGATCTATTGATAAATATAAGGCCAGATTGGTAGCCAAGGGTTATCGACAAAAAAAAGGTCTTGATTTCTTCGAAACATATTCACTGGTAACTAGAATCACTTCAAATAAGGGTTCTTATTGCGATCGATGCGGTCTATAACTTGGAAATCCATCAAATGGATGTTAAGACTGCCTTTTTAAATGGTGAATTAGAGGAAGAAATTTACATGGAACAACCCGAGGGTTTTGTAGCTACAGGTCAAGAACACAAAGTGTGTCGACTCGTTAAATCATTGTATGGGTTGAAACAAGCGCCTAAACAATGGCACAAAAAATTTGATCAAACGATGTTGTCAAATGGGTTTAAAATTAACGAATGTGATAAACGTGTCTATATCAAAATACTTCTAATTCTTATGTGATAGTATGTCTATATGTTGATGACATGTTGATCATGGGAAGTACTCATGATGTAATCATGAATACTAAGAAGATATTGACTCGAAATTTTGATATGAAAGACATGGGAGTTGCAGAAGTAATTTTGGGAATTAAAATCTCTAAAATGTCTGATGGACTTGCTTTGACACAATCTCATTATATTGAGTCTATTCTAAAAATATTTAATGTCTTTAATGAAAGTCTCCAATTGACTTAACTTTGCATTTAGTCAAAAACAAAGGTAAACTTGTGTCTCAGTTAAAATATCGGTTGTCTGATGTACATAAATAATTGTACTAGACAAGATGTATGATGTGCTGTGAATAAACTGAGCAGGTTTACAAGCAATCCAAATAAGGATCATTGAAAATCTTTGTTAAGGGTACTGAGGTACCTAAAGTATACAATGAATCTGGGATTATACTATACATGATATCCAGTAGAAGGATATTGTGATGCAAATTGGATATCTGATTCCAAAGATTCTAAGGCCATAAGTGGATATGTATTCACTATTGGTGGTGCTTTGGTGTCATGGAAATCCACAAAGCAAACATGCATAGCTCGTTCCAAGATGGAATCTGCGTTTATTGCATTAGATAAAGTGGGAGAAGAAGTAGAATGACTTCGTAATTTCCAGGAGGATATTCCATGCTGGACTAAACCTATTGCTCCTATAAGCATACATAGTGATAGTCAGTCGGCTATATGTCGAGCACAAAACAATATGTATAATGGAATGTCTCGACATATACGTCGTAGACATAATACTATTAAACAATTGATCTCTAATGGCGTGATTTCCATAGAATCTTGCAGATCCGCTTACAAAAGGTTTATCTAGAGATCAAATGTCAAAATTGACACTCGGAATGGGATTAAAGCCTATTGAGACATAAAACTTTGTAATGGTAACCCAACCATGTTGATTGGATATCCTAAGATCATGGTTCAATGGGACAACTAAGTTATGAAGATTCCGTGAACACTTACCCATTCTGTGAATAAAAGTGTTGTCTGTCAGTGGTGTAAAGGTTAAGTGAAAACTTTTAATGATTCCTATAACTTGATTAAATTTGAGTGGGGTATGTCAGAATACTCTTGATATGAGGTCACCTATGTAAGTGTGAAATGGGGCCGCTTCTATGAGAATTCAGCTGCTAGAAATCTCTAACGCACTTTCTGAAACCAGGGGTGATTCATGGCCAAAATGAACACAATCATGAGAACCAAATACGGTGCTTAGAGAAATATTGTGTGAGTACTATTGTCCGGTTTTACAATAAATTTCGGATAGATTCAAGACATAGTCCACTTATTAGCCGAGTAGATCCGATAGTATTTCACTAAGGCAGGTTCAAAGCCAGAAACTACCTCTCCTGATACAATATTTTTAATGTCAAAATTCTCTTCAGGGTCTGCATTTGCATTAATACCATTCATGTGGGGATTGTTGGAGAAAACAGAGGAAAAATGATTTAATCGATTTTATTGATTTTTTTAATCATTTACGACAACTATTTTAAAAAGTGAGTTTGATAGACTTTTATTAAAGTTGTCGAGACTTTACTAAAATCATTGGAAACTACGTGCTACGTAGTTGACAATAGGATTTTAAATCATTCAATTCGGAGTACGGGTGAATGAGATATTAACGCTTTAAGTTGTTGTGAGATATGGGAAGTAAAGTAGTGTAAAAGTTTATCCCACATTGGAACATGAGTGTTCCAATGTCAAGTATTTATATGATGATAGTTGATGGTTGGTATAAGCTCCTAGAGAAAGGGAGAGGGTTTAGAATGGTTTTAGATAGATGATGTTCTTCTAAAATTGCCACACGCGCCTGAAATTCGAATGCTGAGGTCAGCTGAAGCAATTCAGCATACTGAAATTCAAATTCAGCCAAGGCATTTTCAGTAGGCCAGCTGAGGCATAGTCGGTTCGACCAAGGCATCTTCAAGAAGATTACGAATGTCTCTAACTTCGGTGAGACTTTTCATCTTCTGCTGAGAACTTTCATCTTCGAAACTGTCATCATTAATATTGATATCAAAGTGGGAGTAGTGGGAGTAAATGCATTAATGGTTATCAATGCAGAGACCTTTCCATTGCCTGCTCAAGCCTCTATATAAATAAGCATTCACAAGATGGAGTACAGATAAGTGATACACTAGCAACAACACAAGACAGAATACAAGCATACATTCCATTGCATAAAATTTTCTTGTGCATTCATAGTGAAGAGATTCTGGGTATTGTCAGAGTTCGACGTAGTTCAGAAATTGAAGTACCTCTTTTCTGAATAGGTAACTGAGTTATCCTGGGAGACAATTGCAACAACCATGGGTACAAGCCGGTGCAAATTTGTCTTAAGAACATAGTGCAACTCGTCTCAGTTTTGCATATCCTTTTATAATTTTTATATCTATTGTAATTATATTTGTATTTTGAATTGGAAATAAACTTGTTCTTTACTTTTCTGAATATTTATTTTATTCGCATACGGGTATAACATATGTAACCATTTTCTGTACAAACAAATCATTCAATAAAATAAAAATATTTTCAACAACACTTTTATTATGGTATCAGAGCATTTTTCCTCCTTGGGTTTCCTCCTCTCTTTTCCTCCTACCACCTTAATCACTGCCACAATCGGCCTTTCTCTACTAGCCGTCGGTCTCCTCTCTTTCACAACTCCAATTTAATCTCTTCGCTCTCTTTTTTTCCTCCTCTTAATCTTTTAATCGACTTCCTTTCCGAATCGGACCACCCTTACCCGATGGTCAACGGCCATCTTGCTCATCCTCCTCTCTTATCCTTCCTAAATAGAATATTGTTGTAACGCCCCGTTTCCGGACACCGAGTCCTTATCCGGAAATTCGGCACGTATAAAATAAAGTAAATTCACTTTATACGTAAGCCTCTACTACGTCGTATCAAATTAAAGCAAACGGAAGCAAAACTCGGGTATAAATTTTCTAAATGTTTAAGAATAGAAAAGGGAATCTAAAAGCGGAAATGTAAATTTATTACATTTGAGAAAAAAAATACGAAAATCCCAAAAGAAAAGTACTACGCGTCTCGAAAGACCAAAAGTCTACCTCAACAGTATCAAAAGGAATCCAAGAATATAAGTAAAGCAGTAAATAAAAGTCTTCAACGAGCGCCGTCAAACGTCGTCGTCGAACTCCTCCTCAAAAACCTGTTCGTCTTCTCATCCCCAAACACATAGAAAAACAATGCATTTGAGGTAAGTACAACGTACTTAATAAGAAAGAGAAGCTATGACATCAACTACAATTTATAAGGAAAAGATACTTAATTTGATTCGTTGTTTATGTGAGACTGACTCAATCTAGGGTTCACTTCATGCTCATCAACATGTTGTGACTAATCTGTTTCTTAACTTAACCTATCTATGTTACAACCGCACTCAAGGGCACTACGCGCATCCACCTTAGCAGAATCCCTCCGTACTTAGGGTTTTGCTGACCTACGGAGTTCTTCCACCTCAGGGACACTCTTTTGCAACATATCAGTGGATCACACCAATATCCACGAAGTCTAGAAAAGGTAGACTCCGATAGCACACGCTGCGTCTCGCAGAGTCCTCTCGCACTTAGGGTCATTGACCTACAGAGATCCTCCACCTTCAGAGGTAGCACATGCATCGCGATTTAGCCTGGTGCCTAGCCAAGAGAGACATGTTGTTTAATCTTTTACTAGTCATATACGTTGTTTATTAAATTATTAACTAGCCAGCCTAAGTGTTTTCAAATAATCTCCCTCACACATACTACTCTCTTCCTAGACCACTAGACACGGACAAGTCCTAGCACATACACAACCAATGATGAATCCTAATTCATCAAAGCACAAGCCTATCATGCTCTTCCGACGGATCCGAACTTCAACTCCCTTTAAGAGTACATTCGGTGTTTTAACTGAACGAATCAGAAGCTCAATTCAGGCTTGTCTAAGTTATACCATGTTTAACATATCATATATATGGATTTCAAGTAAGTAAAGCATGTATATATGGCTGAACAACAATTAACAATAGAAATGAGGCAATACAAAACTGGACGCCCGTTTAAAGACTTGGACGCCCGTTCGGCTTCATCGGACGCCGTCTCGTCCAATAGTGGGACGCCCGTCCACCCAAAACGATTCAATCACGAATGTAAATTGCACCTCGAGGCCTTTCGTCCATTACAACCAGACGTTCGTCAGGGTGGAACCTAGGATGGACGTCGTCCATAATAGCGGACGCTCGTCCACCTGGGTTCGATCGAACCCTAATTCTTCATCATTCGAACCCCAGATCGTATTTCAGCCAAAAACCAGAAAAATAACAACACAATGAGCACATAGACCTCATCTAACAATACCATAACATCTATAGTCATTTACCAAGGCAACAACTCAATTTTCTAACACCAAAACGTCCTAGAACATGATCAAATCCCCTATAACCGATGAATTGATTTCATAGGATGTGTTCTTCTTACCTATTGCAGCCCAAAAGCGATCCGAAACCTCGAGGAAAGCTGCTGCTCTTGCCACCGACTGATACCAAAGCGATGCTCTTATCACGACGATTCCGAAACTCTTGCGTGATCTGAAAACGGTTAACGGAGGCCTCAATTATCAAGAAAACTCCTTGGCCTTTTCTCTCCTCAAACTTGCGCAGAGATGGGGGGATTCTTAGACTGAATTTTTTCGATTTTTAAGTTAGGTCTTAACTTAATAAAGGAGTTAATCTTTCCTTAATCGCCTTGATCTCTAAAATCGAGTTTTCTTTTAATTATATATATAAAACTCAAATTATATATATAAAAATGTCCAAATAAATAACTCCAAACAATAGGAGATCGAACCTAATATTTCGTTTTCGCAAAAAGACACGTCTGCCCTTTCCCGAAAATCGGAATATTACATTCTCCCCCCCTTAAAAGGAGTTTCGTCCTCGAAACTAGAACATACCTGGTAGATCAACAAACTCTTGGAACTCACTAAGCACGTCTCTTTCCACTTCCCAAGTTGCCTCCTCGGGTGAATGATTGCTCCACTGAACTAACACCAAGGGGATCATCCGCCTCTTAATCGTCCTTTCCTTCCGGTCTAGAATCTTGACAGGTCTTTCGTCGTAAGCGAGATTATCCTGTAGAATTTCTGGATCAACCGTAGTTTCAACATCGTTCTTCGTCAGACATTTCTTCAACATCGAAGCGTGAAATACGTTGTAGAACTCTCGACATCGATTTCGGCAATCAAGCTTATAAGCTAACGCTCCAACTCTTTCTAAGATCTCGAAAGGTCCGACATATCTTGGACTTAGCTTTCCTTTCGTCCAAAGCGTTTCACTCCCCTTCATCGGTGAGGCTCGTAGATAAACTTTATCACCGACTTCAAACTCAAGAGGTCTTCTTCTAACATCAGCCCAACTTTTCGCTGTCTTGAGTCGCCTTCAAATTCTTCTTGACCAACTGAACCCTTTCCTTTGCTTGTTCAACCCTCTCTGGCCCTGTAATCTGTCTCTCTCCGACTTCATCCCAAAATAGTGGCGTCCGGCATCTTCTCCCATACAACGCTTCAAACGGGCGGCATGCCTATGCTTGCATGAAAAGCTGTTGTTATAGGCAAACTCGCTACCGATAGGTAATCATCCCATGATCCGCCTACCTCCAAAACACAAGCTCTTAACATGTCCTCAAGTGTTTGGATGGTCCTCTCAGATTGTCCATCTGTCTGAGGATGAAAAGCCGTGCTTAAATCTAACTTAGTTCCAAAGGCTTCTTGTAAGCTCTTCCAAAACCGACTGACAAATCTCGAATCACGATCCGAAACTATCGAGATAGGGACTCCGTGTAGCTTCACTATATTATCCAGATATAGTGTCGTCATCTTCTTCAATGGCATGTCAACTTTGTATGGCAAGAAATGGGCAGATTTGGTCAATCTATCCACAATTACCCAAATTGCATCATGCCCTCCCTTTGTCCTAGGTAATCCGGTGATGAAATCCATCGTAATCTTATCCCACTTCCATTCGAGGATGTCCAATGGCTTAAGCATTCCCGGGTCTCCTATGTTCCGCTTTAACCTTCCGGCAAACATCACACTCGCCACAAACTTGGCTATTTCCAACTTCATCGAGGCCACCAAAATCTTTCCTTTAAATCTCTGTACATTTTAGTAGCACTGGATGAACCGCAAAGCAATTTCGTGTGCCTCTTCCATAACTCTTTGTCTCAGGTCGCCGACATTAGGTACACACAGACGATCCTGGTACCACAGATTTCCGCTCTTATCCAGCACGTAACCAACTGTAGGCTTCTCTCTAGCCACTCGCTTCAAATCAACCAAAACCGGATCTTCGTCTTGCTTCTCCCGGATGTCATCCATCAACTCAGATCTTGCTAACAACGGTGCCACAAACTGCCGGTCTTCGATCTGATCAAAGCTTCTGATTTGCAGCCCATCTAACCTTTCTGCCATTACCTCAACACTGGAAGCTGCAAACACTGGTTTCCTACTCAAAGCATCTGCTACTACATTTGCTTTTCCCGGATGGTACTGAATATCCAGATCGTAGTCCTTCACAAATTCTAACCATCTCCTTTGTCTCATATTCAGATTCTCTTGGGTGAAGAAATACTTTAAACTCTTATGGTCGGTGAAAATCCTTGCTTTAACTCCATACAAGTAATGCCTCCAAGTCTTTAAGGCAAAAACTACCGCTGCCAACTCTAAATCATGCGTCGGGTAGTTCTTCTCATGCACCTTCAACTGCCTAGATGCATAAGCTATCACTTTTCCTCCTTGCATCAACACACAACCCAAACCCTGTCCCGAAGCATCCGTGTAGACATCGTAATTATCAAAGATCTCCGGAACTGCTAACACTGGGGCCGTAGTCAACTTCTTCTTCAGTGTCTGAAAAGCTATTTCGCACTCTCTAGTCCATTCAAATTTCACATTTTTCTGTGTTAACTTGGTGAGCGGAGTAGCTATCTTTGAAAAATCTTGTACAAACTTCCGGTAGTAACCAGCCAACCCAAGAAAACTTCTTACTTCCGAAACGGTGGTCGGTCTAGGCCAATTCTCAACTGCCTCGATCTTCACTGGATCAACTTGAATACCATCTCCAGAAATCACATGACCCAAGAAACTAACTCGATCCAACCAAAAGTCGCACTTTGAAAACTTTGCATATAACTGATTCTTCTTCAAGGTCTCCAACACTATCCTTAAGTGTTCCTCGTGTTCCATCTCATCCTTAGAGTAAACTAGGATATCGTCTATGAACACTATCACGAACTTATCCAAATACGGCATGAAGACACGTTGCATCAAATCCATGAATGCAGATGGAGCATTAGTGAGTCCAAATGGCATGACAAGGAACTCATAATGTCCATATCTTGTACTGAAAGCCGTCTTCGGTATATCTGCCACTTTAATCTTCAACTGATGATAACCAGATCTCAAGTCAATCTTGGAGAATACTCTCTTGCCTTGCAACTGGTTAAACAAATCGTCTATCCTTGGTAGAGGGTACTTATTCTTGATGGTAAGGTTATTCAGCGCTCGGTAATCGATACACATCCGCATGCTACCATCCTTTTTTTTCTTCACGAACAAAACAGGGGCTCCCCAAGGCGAGGTGCTGGGCTGAATTATGTTCCTTTCAAGCATATCTTTAAGTTGAGCTTTTAACTCCTTTAATTCAGCCGGTGCCATCCTATAAGGTGCCTTAGCAACTGGTGCCGCTCCGGGTACCAACTTGATCTCAAACTCGATTTCCCTATCCGGCATGTTTCCCGGTAGCTCTTCTGGAAACACCTCGGGGTACTCTCTTACAATAGGAGTTTCTTCTAACTTTGGCTTTACTTGTTCTACATCCACTGCATACAACAAGTAGCCTTCACAACCCTTCTGACAAGCCCTGATGGCCTTAACTGCCGAGATGATCGGGTGTCGCTTCTTACCTGGCTTGTACACATTCCCTTGATACGTCTTGTCTGATTTTCCAGGTACTTTAAAAGTCACTTTCTTCTCCCTACAGTCCAAGTGAACATAATTCTCGGATAGCCAATCTATTCCGAGGATTACATCAAAATCGAGAAGTCCAAAGCTGTGAAGTCGCTCTTGCATCGATAAGGTCCAACTCGAACTTCCACTTGAGGTATTACCTAGTCACCTTTGTTACCTTCCCTAACGGTGTAGTTATTTCCAAAGTATTCCTTAAAGGTTTCAAGGTAAGTTCAATTTCTTAGCTACCTTGGTTGACCTTAAAAGTATTTGACGCTCCCGTGTCAAACAAAGCCTTGACCACTAAGTTTTCTAACATTATCGCATTCTAGGATGCATATTCATTTATTTAAATATAGTTACAACATGAATAAACACGCTATAAAAATATCTTAACAAAAGAACAAGACAACAACATGGTACCTGAAATAACGTCATCCTCTGGTTCCACAAAATTAGCATCAACTGCAAAAACTCGAACCGGTCGGCTGGGGCCGCTCTTTCCGCTTCCTTGACTCGAACTACCTTTGTTCCCTCTGTTTGGACACGCTCTAGAAAAGTGTCCTGGCTCTCCGCAGATGTAGCAACCGGTATTGTTCTGCCTGCACTCCCCCGCGTGATTTCTGTTGCACTTAGAGCAAAGCGGTGCACTACTCGGGGCCTTAGCTGCCGTAGGAGCCGTCGTCTTCTTGACATTTTGTTGTGGTGCTCCCCTATAACTGCCTTGACTAGTCCCAAAGTTTCTCTTGTTCCCAACAACTCATCAGTAGCCCTCTTTCTAAAGGTCTCGACTTCCAAAGCTTTATTCAAGAGCTCCGCCATATTCTTTGTCAGTAAATCCCAACATGCTCGATTGATTTCATAAGCCAAGCCGTCCTTGTAAAGAGCCATCTTTCTTTCCTCCACTTTCATCAACTCGGGTAGAACCGCCCCAATTCGTTGAACTTATTGGTGTCTTGGGTCACTTTGTGTAATCGAGTACCTTGCTTAAATTTCAAAAGCGACTTGCCTTATCGGCTTGCACCGTAGGCGGAAAGTATTCATTTGTAAAACATAGCCTTAAAACCTTCCCAATCCGTAATCTTTCCGTTCATCGCTTTGAATGGCATCGATCCATGCTTCTCTGCGCTAAGAGGAAATCGGCGCTAATCTGTGTTATTTCTGTCTCAGGAACATGTATATTCCTGCAAGCCTTTTCAAAACCTCTCAGCCATTCTTCTGCCTTCATATGCTCCACATTTCCAAAGAAGTTCTCAACCCGATTCCTTCTTAACCGTGTGTACCAATCTACAACTGGTGCTTGCTCAAAAGCCGGTCTGACTGGTGGGTAAACCGGTGGGTAACCATAAGGCATCTGCGGTGGGTACTGTTGCTGAGGAGGGTAAGCCGGATACGCTTGAGATACAGGCTGGTAAGGATAGTATCCTTGAGGGTAAAACTGATGAGGCTGTGGAGGGTACTGGGGTTGCTGAAAACCAAAAGGTGGGTAACCAATGCCTTGTTGATGATCAAGGCGTGGTGAAGGTGGTACGGTAGGTTGAGGAGCATGCCCTACAGGAGGAGGGTAAAAGGCCTGCTGCTGCTGAGGATACACAGGTGGATAAACACTTGTTGGTGGAGGGTACACGCTAGCCACAGGTGGTGGTACATAGCCAGCCGGGATATCACTTACCATGGTGAACTGAGCCGAACTTCCCACGTGCCATCGTGGAGGTCGTTCCTGATGTGGTCGGGGTGACAAACTCTGATGAGACCTCGGTGACGGTGTCGCCGTATGAGGTGGTGGTGATAAACTCTGCTGGGTTAGGGGTATCGGTCTCACTACACCACCCCCTACAACCGGTACGGGACTTTCCCCTCGAACTCTGGAAGACTCTGCACCCGCTCCAGTCCTCGTGAACACCATCCTGATGATCAAGAAAACCAGACGTTACTAAAGGATCTAAAGAAGCTTATCTTAAAAGAAAGGAAGTCTAAAGGACGCTTCTCTCTGATACCAACTGTAACGCCCCGTTTCCGGACACCGAGTCCTTATCCGGAAATGAAACGTTCGGCACGTATAAAATAAAGTAAATTCACTTTACACGTAAGCCTCTACTACGTCGTATCAAATTAAAGCAAACGGAAGCAAAACTCGGGTATAAATTTTCTAAATGTTTAAGAATAGAAAAGGGAATCTAAAAGCGGAAATGTAAATTTATTACATTTGAGAAAAAAATACTTAAAATCCCAAAAGAAAAGTACTACGCGCCTCGAAAGACCAAAAGTCTACCTCAACAAGATCAAAAGGAATCCAAGAATATAAGTAAAGCGGTAAATAAAAGTCTTCAACGAAGCGCCGTCAAACGTCGTCGCCGCCGAACTCCTCTCGAAAACTCGTTTCGTCTTCTCATCCCCAAACACATAGAAAAACAATGCATTTGAGGTAAGTACAACGACTTAATAAGAAAGAGAAGCTATGACATCAACTACAATTTATAAGGAAAAGATACTTAATTTGATTCGTTGTTTATGTGAGACTCGACTCAATCTAGGGTTCACTTCATGCTCATCAACATGTTGTGACTAATCTGTTTCTAACTTAACCTATCTATGTTACAACCGCACTCAAGGGCACTACTGCGCATCCACCTTAGCGAGTAATCCCTCCGCACTTAGGGTTTTCTTTGACTCCACGGAGTTCTTCCACCTCGGGGACACTCTTTTGCAACATATCAGTGGATCACACCAATATCCACGAAGTCTAGAAAAGGTAGACTCCGATAGCACGCGCTCTCAAAGAGAGTCCCTCTGCACTTAGGGTCATTGACCTCTGAGAGATCCTCCACCTTCAGAGGTAGCACATGCATCGCGATTTAGCCTGGTGCCTAGCCAAGAGAGACATGTTGTTTAATCTTTTACTAGTCATATACGTTGTTTATTAAATTATTAACTAGCCAGCCTAAGTGTTTTCAAATAATCTCCCTCACACATACTACTCTCTTCCTAGACCACTAGACACGGACAAGTCCTAGCACATACACAGCCAATGATGAATCCTAATTCATCAAAGCACAAGCCTATCATGCTCTTCCGACGGATCCGAACTTCAACTCCCTTTAAGAGTACATTCGGTGTTTTAAGCCGAACGAATCGAAGCTCAATTCAGGCTTGTCTAAGTTATACCATGTTTAACATATCATATATATGGATTTCAAGTAAGTAAAGCATGTATATATGGCTGAACAACAATTAACAATATAAATGAGGCAATACAAAACTGGACGCCCGTTTAAAGACTTGGACGCCCGTTCAGTTTACTGGACGCCCGTCCACAATAGTGGACGCTCGTCCACCCAAAACAGTTCAATCCTGAATGTAAAATTGCACCTCAGACGCTCGTCCATTACAACCAGACGTTCGTCCAGGGTGGAACCTAGGATGGACGCCGTCCATAATAGCGGACGCCGCTCACCTGGGTTCGACCGAACCCTAATTCTTCATCATTCGACCCCCAGATCGTATTTCAGCCAAAAACCAGAAAAAATAACAACACAATGAGCACATAGACCTCATCTAACAATACCATAACATCTATAGTCATTTACCAAGGCAACAACTCAATTTTCTAACACCAAAACGTCCTAGAACATGATCAAATCCCTATAACCAGTAATTGATTTCATAGGACAGGTTCTTCTTACCTATTGCAGCCCAAAAACGATCCGAAACCTCGAGGAAAGCTGCTGCTCTTGCCACCGACTGATACCAAAGCGATGCTCTTATCACGACGATTCCGAAACTCTTGCGTGATCTGAAAACGGTTAACGGAGGCCTCAATTATCAAGAAAACTCCTTGGCCTTTTCTCTCCTCAAACTTGCGCAGAGATGGGGGGATTCTTAGACTGAATTTTCTGATTTTTAAGTTAGGTCTTAACTTAATAAAGGAGTTAATCTTTCCTTAACTGCCCTTGATCTCTAAAAACTGAGTTTTCTTTTAATTATATATATAAAACTCGAAATTATATATATAAAAATGTCCAAATAAATAACTCCAAACAATAGGAGATCGAACCTAATATTTCGTTTTCGCAAAAAGACACGTCTGCCCTTTCCCGAAAATCGGAATATTACAATTGTTCGTTAAAAAAAACATCAACAGCCGTATCGTTGTTCATCATCTACAAAAAAATGGCTGCTTGTACATTTTTTGTGCCTACTGCATATCATGCCACCACCACCCATCCTTAATCATGGCTTCTGGATAGTGGTAATTCACATCATATGACCGCAGATTTTCGAACGCTCAGCCACCATGCCATCTATCATGGCTAGGAAGAGATTCTTATTGGTGATAATTATGTCTCTGTTTCATTTTTAACTGACTCTTTTCAGGTAAAGATATTCAGACAGGCAAATGTCTCCACCGGGGGCTAGCTCAAAATGGTATGTACTCCCATTTTTTCCTTTTTTGCACATAAAACTAACTCTATGACTTGGCATCACCGTTGTGGTCATCCCGCTTCTACTATCAATCTATCATATTTTGCAACAACATCCTTTGGAAACTGATAGTTTGTCGAGTCTTTCTCATTGTGATGCCTGTCTCTGTAGAAAAGCCATCGCTTACCATTTACTACTTCTACTTTGAGTTCTTCCCGCCCCTTGAAATCATTTTCTAATGTATGGACATCACTGCTTATTCCGTCGATTGTTACAAGTATTATCTTTTGTTTGTTGATCACTTACTCGTTATATGTGTCTTTAACCTCTTAAGTATAAATCTGATGCGTTGTCTGTTTTTCAACGTTTCAAGTCGATTGTGGAACAATTCTTCGATGCCTCTATTAAAGTTATTTATTCTGATAATGGTGATGAATTTATTGGTCTGGATGGATTGTTTTCTGTCCATGGAATTTCTCACTTCACAACTCTCCCCAACTCCCTCATCATAATGGCATTTCTGAGCATCGTCACCTCCACATTGTGGAAACTTGTCTCACTTTATTACACCATGCCCGCATGCCCTTAATTTATTGGTCTAATGCCTTTGCCGCCATTGTTTATTTAATTGATCGCATGTCCACAAAGGTCATTTCCATGTCCTCCCATATGAATGTATCTTTCACCAACCTCCCAATTTCTCAAAATTGCGTGTTTTATATTGTTTCGCTATCCTTGGCTTCGTCCTTACACACATCATAAGTGAGAATCCAACTCTCTCCCTTGTGTATTTCTTGGGTACTCGCCACGCTCACGTAACGTGCGTATCTCTGTCTACACATAAAGTCGAATCGATTATATGCCTCGCGGGATGTTTGCTTCGTTGAGTCTATTTTCCCCATCAGTTCGCGTCACTCCTCCATATCTCCTGATTAAATTTATTATGTTTATAGTTAATATTATTTTCATAATAAATTGAACACGTCGTAGTATGATTTTTTTAATAGTTTAATAAAAATAAACAAATGAAAAGTAAAAAATAAACCGCAGATTAAAACACATGCTACATATATATATATATATATATATATATATATATATATATATATATATATATATATATATATATATATATCATATATTGTAGTATGCATATTAAATGTGCATAGCTTGGTACGACCAAAACTTTTTCCCACATGCTTTTTCCCAAAACGACGGCGTTTAATATCGAGATATTGTAGTGGACACATTGTTGCCTTCGTCCTCATCGGTCGGTCATGCGTTGATGTCACTGCTCCACCACCGCTTTGGTTTCTTCTTCTATAAATAGTTTTCATGGTAAATTAAAAACATTTACGCCATTACTCTTTGTTGTGCGGTGGGTTATTTATTTCTTACCGTGCTCAGGTCGCTATTTTGATTTCGGGTTTTTATTTTTTGTCGATTCGTTGTTGTTGCGGCTTGATTAAATCGTATTCGATTCGCCATTGCAATCGAACTCCTTTGTTTGTAGGTAATTTTGGGTCCTTTCTATACTTTCGCTTTCTTATTCATTTTCTGGTGTTCGTGGTTTTGTGATTAATTAGGATGTAGGTGTGTTTTGATGTGTTCTTTGGTCATTTATGAGGTTGCATGTTTGTTTAATGCCCGATTGCTTACTCATTCTTTTTTATAGTTTTGGTGTGTTAGATGTTAGTACATTGTTCTTCGTTTGCATCATGTTTGAGATGAATATATCATCCTTCGTTTATTGCTTAGATACAAAGTTGCTACTCTCACTGTTTTTGGTGGTTCATTAGGGTGCATGGTATGTTTTAATCAGGTTTTGTTGGTCCTTAACTGTGATTAATATTAGGAATATTTGATGAGCTTGGAAACTATAGTAATTTGCCAGTTTTAGGCTTTTCGGATACTCGAGTTTCGGGTTTTTTACTTGCATGTTTAGGTAGGCTCAACAAACCTGTCATATTGTTGATTTACACTGCTATGTTTACTGGTGAAATACCTTCTTCATTAGGGACCTGTATTGACCTTGTGAACTTGTATTTGTATGAGAATTGTTTATCTGGTTCGATTCCTATACAGATTTGTTCGCTTCAAAAGCTCGAAAAAATTTTCTTATGGCAAGACAATTTTTCTCGTGTAGTTTCTGAACAGTTTGGGAATTGTAGTAGATTGACAATGTTGATTTTGTCTTTGAATACTTTGTCTTCGACTATGCTTCTGTCCATTGGAAAGCTTATTATGCTTCAATGCATCTGGTTCCATTCCTTCGGTTTTATCGAATGCCACGAATCTTATGCAGTTACATCTCGATTCGAATCACGTATCGGGCTTCATCCCTTCCAACCTCAGCTTGTTAAAAAATCTTGTGGTGTTCTTTGCTTAGGATACTCAGCTTCAACCTGGCATACTTTCAAGTTTAGTTGGTCGTAGTAGCCTTGAATTGATCGATTTAGCGCATAACTCACTTACAAGCCTTCCAAGCTCAGCTTGATGAAAAATCTTGTGCTGTTCTTTGCTTGCGATAATGAGTTTCAAGGTGGCATACCTTGAAGTTTAGCTGGTTGTAGTAGGCTTTAATTCATCGATTAATCGCGTAACTCACTTACAAGTGGCATCCCTTCGGTTTTGTTCCGTTTACAAAACCTTACAAACCTTCTCTTGGTTTGAAATTATCTTTCTGGTTCGGTCCCTTTACAATGTCTCTGGTTCCATTCCTTCGGTTTTATCGAATATCAGGAGTCTTAATAACCTAAACTTTCTTGAGTTATCCAACACCCGATTTACAGGTTCAATCTCGGATGAAATTGGTGGTTGTACAGAGTTGCAGTTGTTCAGTTTTACCTGCAACACGCGCGAAGTTCCGTTACCTAATTCGTTGTCAATGTTATGAAGCATTCAAATAATGGATGTTTCCTATAACGGATTTCCAGGTGGTATACCCGTCATTTTATGCAGCTTGGATCCTTTAAACAAGTTAAGCTTAGGCAAGGATTTATTTTCTCAATGGATTCCACCTTCATTAGGCTTACGTTCAAACCTTCGATTCCTACATCTTAGAGCAACGACTTTCTAAAAATATCCCCAACGAAAGTGACTAGGCTTCAATCCTTTCATAGTCTTGTCTCATTCATTGTTTCCTAGAACAATCTGTGTGGTTATGTTTCACAGAACAAGTTCTTCCATCAATTATCCACATCTAATCCTACTGTAAATGGAGGTCTCTGTTCCCAAGTATTTATTTTCTTGCTTTTGAGCTGCCTTAGGTGTAAGAAAAAATGATAATGAAGGCAGAAGATGAAAAAGGCTGAAGCTAGCTATCGCCTTATTGGCAATTCACACCTTTCCAAGAACTAAACATTACTAATGCACTGTTTGTGAATACGAACATTAGGCTCCATAAGACACAAAAACATAGTACGATTCCTAGGATGAACATGGCAATCAATGGACTTGTCCGTAACCACAATGGGTGCATGCTTTGTTTGAATGAGGATTTGTCAGACCTTAACTCTGATTGATTTTAGCTCTAACAAATGTTACCGAATCATCCTGAAAGCATTGGTAATTTTTTTTTTACTCGAAACATTTAATCTTGAATTCAAATCAATTAACAGGAAAAATCCCACTTGAAATAAGTAAATGTGAAAGACTCCAAAGTCTTTTACTTGTAACTTTGTTACAGCCACATTCTTAGCCTAGGACTGAAATTCTAACCCTAGGTTAGTGTCCAATGACAAGATTGCCCAAATCACACAAAGTCACAGATGCTTTTAACTTCTAAACTTAAAAAAAAAAAAACAGTATACATGAAAAGAACCTTTCTTCTTACATCATTTTACCTTTAAAGACTTTGTTGCTATTTTCTTAATGATTTTATATATTGTATCTCCTCCTACATCCTTCAATCTTTATAACTTACATGCATAACCCCAATCCCACCATGTAAATATGTAAGTACAAACGAAGAAAAGCTAATAATTGAGACGAGCAACACACATTATTTCTTTTTGTACGAGCCATGTATCTTACTCTGTCAATTGTGGAGGATTGTTATGTGCCTTTTAGGTTAGGACTGAATATGTGCTATGAATAGGTGGTGTTTGGTTGTAGCTATTGTACACTGCCTCGGTATTCTATTGTGCTCGGTGTGGACTTGGTTTTTGTTTTGTCGTTATTGCTGCGTAGGTTAGCATTTTCGGACTCAGTGTGTTGTGTGTTCTTTCCCGTTTACAGAGCCTTCGGACTGTCCCAGTCGTTAACCTTTGTTTACGTAGATCAGCATCGCTGCCCTTTGTTTCTCCTTTGTTTGTTATGTATATTGTTTGTTACGTTCCGTTTTGGATTCCTTAGTGCCAAATGCTGTAACGAGTTTTTTATGCCGTGTTTTCGTGCATTGTGTTTTCCAAATTTATATGTGGCGTTAGGTGCATCGATTTTTATTTGTTTATGCAGCCTTGGCACTGTGTATTTCAAGGATTTGTCTTCTTATCATTTTTTTACAATTCACCACAGGTGATTGTGGCTTGTTGCAGTTGCTTGTCGGTGTAGTTTCGTACAGTAGTTGCTTGTGCAGGTATGCTGTCTTAACTCAGGTTTTTACATGCGTTTTGATGCGAACGTCTTACTTATGTGTTTTACCCTTCTTAGCCTACTTACTACTGTTAGCTTCATACTTCCTTTGCTTAGGTTGCTTTGTATACTTGTCCTAGGATTGTACACTAGAAAAATGGTTGGGGATAAACGTAGTGAGAGAAATGAGCGCAGGAGGAAAGCGTACCTGGATATGGACGTTGATAAGAAGGATGCTCTTCTGAAACAACGTCGCACACGTTACGCACAGAAAAAAAATCAGGGTGCTAACGTATTGTACCCAAGTGAGGATGTGTCTGGTACAAGCCATGACCATGGAGAGCCATCTGTGGCTGCTTCTGTATCTGCCAGTTTGTCTACGCGTGTTCGCCTCCATCAATCGCCTGATTCCACGCAAAATAATGTGCTGGAGGTGGGTTACGCTTGTACTGCTTATGTTCCTACACGCATGGCAGTGCCTCGTACGGCTCATATAGACCACAGTATTTACCCCTCCGGTGCACGTAGGCTGAACCCCGAAGTCAACTCCGTGCATAGGTGTGCGAGGTCGGAAGTATACTGCAGCGTTTTGCCTGCAACTCCCGACTGCACATACTGCCAGGCAAAGCGCTTCTATCGTGAACCGGCTGGGTTCTGCTGCTCTGAAGGTGAAATAAGTATTGCCTCGCCAGTGATGCCAGCAGCTCTTGCACACTTATTCACTTCCTCCGATGCTGAGTCTGTCAGTTTCCGGAAGTATGCTCGCAGCTACAATAATAACCTAGCTTTCACTACCTTTGCTGCCAAAAAGGACAACGAGCTCATGAAGAATAAGCAGGGTATTTATACCTTCAAAGTCCAAGGCAAGGTCCATCATTACCTTCCCTGTCTTACGGGGGACAGTCACCAGCCAACCGGATTGCAGTTTTATTTCTACGATCCTGAGGCGTAACTCAAGAGCGTCTAGGTTCTTCGTCAAGATTCTCCGAGAGATATTATGGTAAAGTTGATGCAGGTTTTGTCTGAAAATCCATATGCTCGATTCCTGCGCCGCGTTAAGGAGCTGGAGTGTGTGGATGACTACAAAATATACCTTGTTAGCAACCCTAGACTTGATCAACGTGTGTATAACGAGCCTGCGTGCAATGATGTTTCTGCAATCATCTCTATGCAGGAAGAAAACGTTTTCAACCCTGAATGCCATATCCAAATTTACTCAAGCAATGCTGCTCCCTACAGAATATGCCATAATTTCGGATGTTATGACCCCTCCAGCACTCCATCTTTGTTTCGCATGGCGAGGTAGGCTGGCATTGTGCTATAGAAAAGCTTCCACCGAATAGGCGTAAACGCGGTTATAGGTGCCATGATCCGTTGTCAGGCAGAAATGCCTTTGTCGGTGATGCTGATGGGCTCCTGCGCCAAGAGAGGCTCGGTACAGCCTATTTCGCTATCGTAGTATAACAAACCTACCTCATTTCTTTCTGATTTATGTGTGTTTGTTTCTCTCTTAGTCTTCCAAGACGGTGTTCGCAAACGCACATCAGATCGTGTCGTCAGATATTGCTACAAACTTCAAATGCGCGACAACGACAATTTCGATGCTCCTACACGCAGGAGGTTGTTGCAGCAATTTATTGTAGACATGTTTGTGAAGGTAGAGACATCAAGGCTCGAGTACGTGTACAAACAACAGAAGGAAATACGCACCGAATTTCTACAAGGAGTGCTTGACAGTATCGCAGGCGGGAACAACTCCGGCGCTGCTGTTGGTCGACGGGTTATATTGCCCCCTTCCTTTGTAGGTGGTCCGCGGGATATGAAGAAGCGGTACATGGATGCCATGTGTTTAGTTCAGAACTTTGGGAAACCGGATTTTTTTCTGACGATGACCTGCAACCCTGCCTGGCCTGAGGTTACAGCACATTTACTCCTCATTGAATTGCCACAGAACCGCCCGGATTTGCTCACCCGTGTCTTCAAGGGAAAGCTTGAAATGCTCAAAAAAGAACTCTTGAAAGACCATATCTTCGGTGTGGCGGTTGCATTTGTGTACTCTATAGAATTCCAAAAGCGGGGATTGCCCCATGCTCATGTGTTGGTTATCATGGATAGAGATTCTAGACCTTTAAATCCAGAGGCATATGACCGTTATATTAGCGCTGAATTGCCGGACCCTTTGTTGAATCCCCATCTGCACGAACTTGTGCTAAAACACATGGTCCATGGTCCTTGTGGATTGTTGAATCCCAAGTGCCCATGTATGCGTGACAAGAAATGTAAAAATAAATTCCCAAAGGAATTCCTGGACTACACTACACATGGAAGTAACAGTTACCCTCACTACGGAAGGCGAATAACGGCATCTCTCGCCCGTGATCGGGGCCACGTTATCGACAACCGTTGGATTGTTCCGTACAATCCGTATTTACTACAAAAGTACGATTGCCACATTAATGTTGAGGTTTGCTCGACTATCAAACTGGTGAAGTATATCTACAAATATATTTACAAGGGTCCTGACAAAATTGCTTTCCACATGGCCACAACCGATGTTGAAGATGAAATTAAACAGTTCCAACAAGGAAGATGGGTCGGTCCCCCTGAGGCTGCGTGGCGTATGTACGGATTCGAGTTGTTTGAAATGCAACCGGCTGTTATAGTACTTCAGATGCACCTTCCGGACAACTACCTTGTCTCCTTCTCCGCTACCCAAGATCTGAATAGTATACCAGGTAATAGCTTCTTAGCCAGGACAATGCTTATGCAATTCTTCGAGATGAACCGGACTAACGAACAGGCAATACGCCTTCGAACCCTCTACAAGGATTTCCCCAAGTATTTTGTCTGGGATTCCGGCAAACGTATATGGTCTGAACGAAAAAAAGGTAAAGTCATGGGCCGCATAGTATCAGCTGATCCAAGGGAGGGTGAAAGGTACTACCTACGTTTGCTGTTAAATCACGTGCGTTGTCCCAAGTCCTACGATGACCTTCTCACTGTGAATAGCTATTTACATGCGACCTTCAGGGAGGCCGCTTTAGCAAGGAATCTCCTTACCACTGACAATGATCTTGACATGTGTATACAAGAAGCAATACTCTACCAAATGCCTAGACAACTCCGACATTTGTTTGCGTCTATCCTCGTGTTTTGTGCGCCATCTGACCCCCGTAAACTTTGGGAGAAATATGCTGATGCACTATGCGACGATTACGCACGAACACACTCTGCGTTATCCTTGCATCCCTCCGAGATTCGTATGAAAGCACTTCACGACCTGTCTCTTTTGCTAGATGACATGGGAAAACGCATATCAGATTATGACCTGGGGCCTGAGGCGGATCTTATCTCACGAAAAACCAACGTCACAAAGGAAATGGAGTGTGAACGGAATATTGTAGTCAACGACGGTGATCTTTTGAATGTAAACAGACTTAATGGCGAGCAATGGCACGCATACGAGGTTATAATGCAGAAAGTTATGCAAAATGAACCGGGTGCGATTTCATCGATGGTCCAGGGGAACAGGAAAACTTACTTATACACAAAGCAATCTTGGCGACTCTTAGATCGCAAAGAATACATCGCCTTGCCACCGCCACATCCGGTGTTGCAAAGATGTGTTCTCGCCAGAGGTAGGACGGCACATTCCGTTTTAAACTCCCTCTCCACGCCGAAGAGAAGAAAATTGCCAATGTTAGCAAACAATCAACCCACAGCTAAGTTGTTGAGAGAAGCTAAGGTGATAATTTGGGACGAGGCTCCGATGGCACACAAGGATTCTATAGAGGCATTCTCGAAATGCTCAAAGATATTACGGAGGTTGACCAACCATTTGGTAATAAAGTTGTGATATTTGGAGGAGATTTCAGTGGTATTGCCGGTAGTCACAAACGCCACCAAACAACAAAGAACTTGATGCAAGTTTGTTCGATTCATCTTTGTGGCCACAACTCACTTAAACCGACACTCATCGAAAATATGCGAGCAGGGATGACTTTTACTTCACCGAGTACCTCCCGCGGATTGGCAACGGATGCGAACATGAGGACGAGGACGGGAATATCAGCTTGCCAGTGAATATGATCATCCCTTTTTCTGACAGAAAAACCTCACTTCAAAATCTAATAGACTTCGTGTACCCCGACATTTCGGCGTTCACAACTGACCATACTTCTGCAATGAGCCGAGCTTTGCTTGCACCGACTAACGATTGCGTGGACGACATAAATGAGGCTATGCTAGCTAACATGCCGGGAGAAGCCACAACATATATAAGTAATGACGTTGCCACAGATCCACAGCACCGAGGGGATTACGATGACTTCCTAAATTCTTTGAACCCGAGTAGCCTACCACCGCATGAACTTGTACTGAAACCCAATTCACCTCTTATGTTACTCCGCAACTTAAGTCCCATCCAAGGACTTTGTAATGGTACAAGGTTAGTTTGCAAACAACTTAAACCTCGCACCATCATAGCTAAAATCTCCACTGGTCCATATACGGGGAAGATCACCATCCTACACAGAATCCCTCTTGAAACCTCAAATGAAGACAAGTGTCCAATACCGTTCAAACGTTATCAATTCCCTGTGCGGCTGTGCTTTGCTATGACTATTAACAAAGCTCAAGGCCAAACATTGGAACGTGTGGGCGTCTACCTACGAGAACCGGTTTTCTCACATGGTCAGTTGTACGTGGCCTTATCCAGAGCAAGAAAATCCACTTCAATTAAGGTGCTTATTGCACCACCCACATTCACAGACACTACAAACAACAGCAAAACCAAGAACGTAGTTTACCATGAGATACTCGAGAGGGCACAAAACTATCGGTAATTTGTGAGGTACTCAATAATAATATCCTTCCCAATCATTGTAACAAATGCCTTACTATAGATTCATCTTTCTTGCCACCAAAGTTTCTTTGGATTCTGTGAAACTACAAACTATTTTCACAGTAAATAAAGCCATCAATTTACACGTTGTAACCTTCCCAGAAAATGTTCACGATAAAATTGCTAGCAAAATCGAACATACATAAAAAACATCTATCTATACTGAGTTTCTGTGATTGTATTTTGCTAACGATCTGGTTTGCCCCTTGCGTATACAAACGTTGACATTTGCCTCTAACTTTCTGCTTTACATTTTCCCGTAATTAAAATTGGTTTTTGCAACATTAACATGTTACATAATATATCCCTGACCGTGCATCTTATATGTCATGAACAGAAACAATCACCATGTCAAAACCAACTTACATCAATGATGTAACAGGCGACTCCGATGAATGGAGGGTGAAAATTCTCGTGGTCGAAAAAAGCAATGTCTACACTAACAAAGCTGGAAAAAGGCTCCAAAAACTGATACTCCTTGATGAACAGGTTCCTACAACTATTCTACAAATTTCTTACAATTTTTTAGCCACTGTGTTGTGCGTGTTTTTTCCCAATTTTCCCAATTTAATTAAGCTCACGCCACCTATAAAACAGGGTGATCGAGTTGAGGGAGTGTTGTGGAATACAAATATCAATGTCTTGGAAGGCAGCTTGAAACCTTTCCAAACCTACATCATTGGTGGAGCAGAGGTCCAGGCCATCAAACCTGGATTTCAGTACGCTACACCAGGCATAACGAAACAATGGGTAATGTCCAGGGGCACAGTCATACGGCCACTAAACGACGATGCTCAAAAAATACCTTATCCTGCTATCCAGGAAGTGCGATTTACAGATATCCCCTTACTCGCTGACAAAGGATCAATGATAGGTACGCTCACTCTTTAACGCATAAACTACACACACACACACACACCATTTGTTTGCACAGCATAAACCTCCTTACTTTCTTCACATACTAACAATGAAAGCCACATGTCTTAGTGAAAAAGCAGTAATGAATATAACCTTGGTGTACAAAGTAACAAACATGCATGAATATCACGATACATTACATAAACAAAACTGCTACCTTTACTGTCTTAGTAAATTGGAAAGTATTTCATGCAGCCTATTTTTGGACAATCACTCGTTTATGAAATCATTTAAGTCTTCAGTTTTGATTGACACATCCCTGAGCTTTTTAATAAAGTAACCGTTTTTCGTTCCAAGACAAATTGGACTTCAAATAGCTGTTGCTTAAACTTTCTTAAATGTTCCAACGCCTACACATAGCTACTTTTTTCTCACACTGTCTCCAACAAACAGATATTGTAGCTGTCGTCACCAATGTCAAGGAACCAAGACTTGTTGATATCCGAGGCAACCTAACACCAATTCGAGAATGCACAATCGTGCAAGAAGAGTAAGTGATTTGCCTCTATCCATTCCGCAGACTACCTGCACATAAAATACTCCAAATACAACATTCGCTCGCTTCAATATATACATTAAGATCGAACCACATTTACAATTTTCAAGCAACCTAAATTGACAACTACTTTGCCACCTTTACACTGCAGATTGAAGCCACTAATGCTTACACTATGGGGAGATTTTGTGGAGAAACAAGGCACAGAGCTCTTCACACTCAGGGATAACATGCCCATTATACTATGCAAAGGCCTCAGAGCCACCTCTTTCGCAGGTTCTGAAAACATCCACACAGTACAATAAAGCCCATATGTATCTCCATACAAACTTCACACGTATTGCTTCACTTCCTTGCAGGCGTTTCTCTCTCCACAGTACCTTTTTCCTTCGTCAGCTTGGAACCAACAATTCCCGAAGTAACAAGACTCCGTAATTGGTAAGAAGTATCCACTATCAATTAATATTTACCAATAGTATCAACCACGGTGTAACCATTAGAGAAACAACCAATAGGGCCGCTATTAAAGCCAATGCCATAACGAAAATAGTAGGCTTTACCTAAAGAAACCAAATAATTACTGTTGCCACTATCAATAAGTAAATCTCCAAATACAAACATAGCTAGAACCATTGGTTGACTCTTCACTCCTCCACCATTACCATTATCGCTACCATCGAGAATAAAGAATAAGTGCCATCGACTATTATTCCCAAATGGAAATGGGAATGGAAATGGAACATCATTTGGTTGACTTAAAACTATAATATGATGATGATTCATAAATAATAGTACTAACAACAAGCATAACAAACAAAATCCGTAAAAACTTCATCATAGACATGATTGAATTTCTTCTATTTCTCTCTGTCGCTTTAGAAAAATCGGCAAAGAATGTAGACTATAGAGTAGAGAAAGAGTGAATTAATAAAGGAGGAAAGGAATGGTTAAAGGAGATTTAATACGCTTAAAAAAAAACAGATTCAGGTAGCCAAGAATAGTAAATGAATTCACCTGATCATGTCCCTTGCAAGAAATGTAAAGGGTCATATAATAATTTGCTTTTGATGCTTTAAAATTCTTTTCCTTTTTTCCCATTTACCTTATCTTTTCTTTTTTTTTGGCTTTCTGTAATTTGCTGCACCTTTTGGTTTTGTCAAAATATGGTCTTTATTTGCACAACAATTGTTCTTCCTTTACGGCGATCGTTACAGGATCTTTTTTACTTAAAAATTAGTTTGTAAAATCATAAACCGACTTTCTATATATGCATTGTGAGAATACAATTTGAAAAACGGTGTCTTTGCACCGCTGGTGAAGCAAAGTGCCCTTTGTCAAAATCAAAATACGATACAAGAACCCCTCAGAACCAAATTATTATGGAAAAATAAGTTCCAAATTTTCCTTACTAAATAAAGGCAAATTTGTGATAAAGATATTTACACCATGTTCTTAACTTTAATATGATATCCTTTCTTAAAAGATAACAATCAATGAAAATATACGAAAACAATTTGTATACCTTGTCAAAGCACACGAATTTCCTTCATTCGAACAAAGTTAAGTAACCACGCGGAAGATGTGCAGCAAATTGGCACCAACCCAGCACGAAATTACCTGGAATCAACCGTTGTGAACTTCGGCCAGGCCCAATTAGGAAAACTCTCAGACATCTTACCAGATTCTCAGGTGCACTCTTCTTAGTGTAACATAATTCTCTTCCACAGTTAATGCATGGGATATATACCTATAACACTTTGCAATGTTATTGTCATGTGAAAAATCATGCTATACTACAGAATATAACCTAAAAAATTTGTTTGGGTTCATTGTTTATACTTTGTAATTATGTTCTTCGTACTATGTAAACAATCACACTTACAAGTAAATAACAAAGTTGTTCACCCCAAACAGGCCGCCCAATGTGCAGTAACAATGGCTATCGTGGACATACATCAGAAAGTCACATATACCGTGTGCCCCAAGTGCAAACAAACACGTAAAGCTCTTCCCCGGTAAAGTTTCCTTGCCACACTTGCAATGAAGAGGAAATCGGGGAACCACGGTAAGTAACAATATGCCCTGTCCTTCAATGTACACAAGCAACAACAACACTACACCATTTCCTCTTCTTACAACTGTCGCATTGCAACAGTTGCAAAGTCGTGGTACACCTAACTGACCAATCCAACAGTATCGATGCCACTTTATTTGACAAGTGCGCGGAAAGGCTGCTATGCCATACACCAAAGGAAATGTATGCAATGAACAAGCAGGTAAATTACCCACAACTTTCCCCACATTCATTATGCACATTGCTACTAACTAAGTCACTCACTACAACCTGTCAAACCAAATGAAGGAAACTGCCAACCATCTGCAACAGATAAGTCAGAAACTAGGTAGCCAAGAAGTAATAGCACAGCTAAGAGCAACGAAAAAGAAATTCAATGACAAACTCACACGCTACACCGTCCAGGAGTGGCTCGAGAACAAAAGTCATGCCTCAGACGCAGGGGAATCCAACAAGACAGGTAACCAGCAAATTTACACTTGCACACCCTAACATTGCTAATTGCTTCAACTCTGTAATGCATTGCCAAACAAAACTCATGTAAATTTCCAGGAAAATCACCAAACCAAGCAAAGGAGAAACAAACATCCCCAGCCAAATCAATAGATGACAGCCCAAACAAAAAACACAGAGTTGAATCAAACACTGACACTATGGCGCCATCCGAAACCAACGCCACACCAATGAAGAAGTTAAAACTCAGATCCGCAGATGAAGACTGATCAGCACCTGCATCTAGGTAGACATAAATAGCAACAACATATGCACCTTGTGTCGTGTGTTCCCTAATATAGCTATATACCAAGCTTTTGTGTAACCAAACTACCATTTTGTCACACATTTTGTATATATTGTGTACAGCAGATACAAAAATGTAAACAGTGGCCTTGAACCATGCATGCAATTTTCCTTGTTTCATAGGGAAAATTTACTACCCTTTTGTGTAGCCAAACTACCATTTTGTGAGACTTTTGGTATATCCTATGTAAAGCATGTAAGGCCTTTTGTTCGATGTAAAACATATATATCCTATGTACAACCCTTTGTATAACCAAGTTTTTTTTTGTTTCGATGGCTAATATTCTAAGTTTAAAACATAAAACCGAGGGCCACATCGTATGCGGGGCACGATTCGCTTCTAGTATATATATATATATATATATATATATATATATATATATATATATATATATATATATAAATTGAACACGTTGTAGTATGATTTTTTTAATAGTTTAATAAAAATAAACAAATGAAAAGTAAAAATAAACCATAGATTAAAACACATGCTACATATATTGAACACGTCGTAGTATGATTTTTTTAATAGTTTAATAAAATAAACAAATGAAAAGTAAAAATAAACATGAGATTAAAACACATGCTATATATATATATATATATATATATATATATATATATATATATATATATATATATATATATATATATATATATATATATATATATATATATATTTGTGTGTGTGTGTATATATAATAAGGATAACTTTTATAAGGAAGACTTTTTTTTGTAAGAAATAAAGGAAACTTAAAACAAAAGGGGAAATATTTGTGTGGGGAGGGGATTTTGAGGTGATCAGAACCACACAGTTGAAATACAGAATGAAGGTGTGCGATTCATATTGAACTACGCGGTATCTCCACACGTGTGGAGACACCACACAAGTATTTCCCAAACAAAAGATACGTCGAAACCCTATACCTAACGTCTTTACAGAGGCTGACCAAGCCGCTATACTTAATGCCTCTTCTTAGCCACTTTCTGTCTCTTTTCATCTGAAACCCTTTTGGTCTTATGCGGTAGTTACGAGGACGGCAAGCTAATGCTAATTCCTTGCAGGTATTATCATCGGTTTATGACGCGTTCTTCTTTGGCTTAGACTTTGAGAGAATTGATTGAGTAACTATAGCTGCCTCAGCAAAATTAGCCATCATCCGACTCACTGACTGCCTAATCAGAACGGCTTTTATCTGACTCACAGGCAGATGTAGCAGCTGCAGGTGTGTTGGTTTTTTTTTGGTTTTTTATTTGATGTTGATTTGATATGTAGCTAGAGTAATATCATATCCACAATTGATAATTCTGAATTTTTTTTTTAAATTTTCTTTAAGTTGGATAATTCACATCGTTTTGTGTATACTTTGGGAAGATTGAGTGGAGGAGTGAGCAGCCTGATTTGTCAAGAAATGCCTGAACGAATTCTCTATTTGCGTTGAAGAAATTAAGTTTCATGTTTTCTTAATAAATAATTGTCAACGGATAAACCCGGCCCTAAACTGTTTGCTCACTTGTTTTTATGTTAACATATACAAGTTGTGATAATCCAGATTCCGTGTAAAACTTTCAAAAGTTCATTTCCATGTTAGAAATATTATTTAAATTTTGGAAGGAACGCCGGAAAGGAAATTGGCGCCCCTATTGCAATTCGAATCGGATATCTTAAAATAGGCAGTTCATTAACTACAGTCGCTTTAGGACATTAGCTTCATTTAACTTGCAACGTTGTAGATTATGAATGTATTTTGGTCTATCTCAAAGTGAGGAGTTCATTTAAGGTGTTAAAAGAAAATTGAAGAAAATTCAAAAATGCAAACAAAATACTATGAAGTGCCTTTTGTTAATTCATTAAACAGAATAGTCTTGTTCATTTTGTGTATTCTTTTGCATATTGCGGAACCAGAAGAGAACAACCTAAATATGTTATGTGTTGTATAAGCCAAGGTTGAGTACAATGCAGGGATTGCAATGGTTGGTTTGCAAAGACTTCTAGCTATAAGAGTTTGCACATTCCATTCTCAATTGCAGAAAGATCGTTGATCATGAAATATCAATATCAAAGCACTTGTGTCCCGTAGATTGGACAGTAGATGGGTCGATGATTGGGATTACAATAAAATTGTAATATGTAACAGTTAACTTTGAAACCATTGTTGAAACTTTAGTAAAGCATCAATACATGAGGCAACCGGCAAAACGAGGCAGGGAACGGATAATAAATATGAATCGCGTGTCATGGTGAACCGGATGATTTGCGTTCGATCTTGGAGTTCGTACGGTTTTCGAAACATTTATCCTCTCACTATATACAACTTACCCTTTCTAATTAAGACAACTTGGAGGTGGAAGGAGTGCAAATCTCACAAGTGACTTGCATACAAGAATTTCAACTACGTGACTGTAGACATTAAAAAAAAATGTAACACATTAGAATGTTACACGTCACATTTGTCCAAGAAATTAAATTATTTGATATTTTCTCCTACTAAATTATATGAGATAATATCAAAATGTGTTTCTTATTATCCTTTAAAATTAAAAAAAGCGAAGGATAATTAGAAGAAATATTATTTCTAAATTAAATTATCGGGGATAATATTAAGGATTTATGGTTAAAAAGGACAATTTGAACCTAGAAATATGCAATGAGGACAATGAAATTTTTTTCGGGTAAAAAAGACATGTCCTTATTCCACCGTGATAGTGAAACATTAGATTTGAGGCCAGTTCCACTGCAGAAAACGGTGGATTTGGGGTTATGACTAGTGGATTTGTCCTTATCACTAATTTTATATTTCCACTGTCCTGATTTCTATTTTTCTCTCTTTTTTTTTGTCCTTTTAAACCACTACCCAAAATATTAAAATTTAAGTATAAATTATCTTCTTATTGTTTTTGCTCAATTAGTGTGTGGAGTCGGCCAAATACCTCCAAATCAAAGTTAACAGACACAAAAAGTCGAGCAAGGATCCAATTTGAAACAAAGGATTAAGTTATCTCCAATTATTAATTATCTTTTAGGAAAATAAATATAAAAGATAATTAAAGTATTATTATCTCCTTAAATAAAATAAAAGAGATAATAGTAAATTGAATTTCTTATTAGCTTTTCTATAAAAAGTATAAGATAAAAAAGAAATTAAAAGGATAGAAAAACTTAAAATGATTATTTTATTAAATTAAATAAATAAGAGATAATCATTATTTGTACGTCTATTCTTTGGATACTCAACACCTATAAATAGGACGGGGAAAATCAAGAAAAGCTAAGGAAGCAATAACCAAAAGATGGAGAAGATCTACAACAACAAAGGGGAGAGAAGTCAGAGGAAAAGCTCAAAAGATCTATGCTTCAACACCAAGCTAGAAAGAGTGAAGCAAAGACCTGAAAAGCCACAAGCCTTCAAAGGCGGCTTCGAAGGCATCAAGCGACGCTTGAAGATCCTTCCGCCAAGTCCGGGTTTCTTCACCAACGACGTTCGAAGATCCTTCCGCCAAGTCTGGGGTTCTTCACCAACAACCTTCTAAGATCCTTCCGCCAAGTCCGGAATTCTTCACCTACAACCTTCGAAGATCCTTCCGCCAAGTTCGGAGTTCTTCACCAACAACCTTCGAAGATCCTTCCGCCAAGTCCGGAGTTCTTCACCAACAACATTCGAAGATCCTTCCTCCAAGTCCGGAGTTCTTCAACCAACATTTGAAATTCAGCCGCCATATTCGGAGATCTTCAAGAAACAAAGGCGTTCTTCTCACCAAATCGGAAGAATTTCAACAAAGTCCGAGAACAAGTCCCCATGACCCTCGGAAAAAATCCAAAGGAGAATCAAAGGCTTTCCCGTAGAAATAGGAGTTTGCTAGAGATTGTACCCACTTTTACTTGAAATTAATAAAATTACTTTAAATAAGGTTTAACTGAAATCTCAAGAGCAAAAAAAAAGAGAGGATCTAAATGGGTAGCTTGAAGTCTTCCAAGTCATGTCGGTTGCCTTCTAGTAACTCCTTCATCTTGTTCAGAACATTGACCTCTTTTGGCTGTAACGGAAATGTGTCCTCCAAGTCAGCGATCTCAACTCTCAGTTGGGATGCACGAGCGGTCAATCCTTGTAATCCGTCATCAAAGTTGTTGAGTGACAAAGCAATCTCATTTTCTTCTTTCTGTAGGGCGGCCAGTTCTTTTTGGAGTTCTTCTCTCCTACCTTGGATCTCTGAAGGCTTGAAAAGATTGGACTTTTTGAAGATGTGTCTTCTCAGCCATCTCGGCCTCTGAAAGACGCTCACAAAGAATTGAAAGTTTTGCATCATGCTCCTCTTTAGGAAGCCTCCTCGAAACATCTTCTAGAGCAACTCCGTAGTGTGAGGTATTCTTAAAAAGTGTGTCCAAAAGAGTCCTCAAATGGGAAAGGTCCAACGCCTTTTGTATTCTCCATCTCTGAGGATATTTTATAAACACCATTCTTAATGGAAGATAACTTGTCAATAGCGCAGCATGAGAGCTTGTCCCTGATAGATTCCCATAGCACCTCAAGAAAATGGTGATGACACTTCGAGATCATGTCCCTTGGCTTGAACTCCAAAACCCCTGCCCCTCTGGGAAGTGAGGCCAAAGGGGTAGGTGTGACGCGCTCTCCACTCATGGAAGGGGCTATAGAAAGTTCATAATCCACGTCTTGATCGCCTAACTCGGCATCACCGCCAAGGATCTGAGTGCCGCTCTTAGCGGTAGCCTCTGTATTGGGCATAAGATTGGTACCAAAGTCGTTTCTCTCCTGAGTAGGCAGGGGTGGTAAGGTATCACCGCCATCTTCAACTACCATTGGAAGTGTGTGTTCCTTCTTGATCTTTTGAGCTTCCGAGCTGAAGGTGCCGGGACCATTGGTTGATGGCTTGATTTGTTGCGGATGATTAGCCACAAAAAGGGGTTCATTGTCCAACTGCAAAAAGAAAAGGAAAAAGGGAAAGGGGGCAAAATGAGTAAGAAATAAATGTAATACAAACAATGCCAATAATGAAGTAAAAGTCTTACAATCCTTGAAAAGTTGGCGCTAAAATGACTCAGATATGGGACGCAATCAAAAAGAGTTGACCAATTAACGTCGCTATCCTTCAAGGAATAAGTGATTACCTGTTTCCCAGGTCACGTCTTTCGATGCTTCCAATTTACGTCACTAGGAGATGAGCTACCGCCAAAAACCGCTGCACAATCTAATCGTCTCTTCTCCTTCAAATCTATACGGACATCCTTGTGCTTTTCGACCAGCTTCAGGGCACAATGAGGGTTTGAAGAAAGTGGTTCCTTGGGAATTTCTGGAGGTTCGACATTCTTTATCTTTACTACGGGGGTACTTTGTTTTGCTTTAGTAGAACCCCTATTAATAGACGTGACTAGAGAAGATCTTCCATCAAGCAGATACCTGCCATGCACTTTCGGCCACCACTCACCAAAGTCGAATGAGAAGTGCCTATCATATTCCCGAGAACTCTCAAGAAATACAACCTTGAGATGAGTATTAGGAGTAAAGTACATTTCCCATAATTGTCTTCCCGTCTCAACGGTGATACAGCGGCCATCGTCAGGGAGGTCCTTAGGAATGGATTGGAGGAACCCAAATTTCCGTACGAACCGATATGGGCTATACGGCTCAGAAAAGCATGCACCATCTTGATAAAATACCAAAAAGCTTGGTCGCACCGACCGGAAGAAGACCTGATCTCGAGTGATCAATTCATCATCATCAACCTTAAGCTCTGTCTTGTTTCCTTTTGGGACGGATGCCCACCAAGAGACGCCATGAGCTTGGTGAATAAGGTCTCTGCCTTCATGATCATTAAGGTTTTTGGCTCCTCCTACACCTGAGTAAGAAACCATCATGGGTCCCGGCAAAGGTGACGACACTCTATGATGAGTCCCGAAATAGCACGCAATCCACCCAATGACACAATGCCATGGAAGACAAGCATCCCCTCGCTCCGGGGCAGACGAGCGTGAAATCATGTTTAACCCTCTGTATATGCCGGCCAACACTGGAACAGCCATGCAATGAACTCTCCCATGGGCAATTAGACTTGCCATTTTAAAAGTCGAAGGCATAATCGTCGCATCACTAGACAGGAGGGCGAACGAGCACAACCAGCAGGCAATAAAGACGACAAGAAAAGACTCATCCCTTGAGTTTTCTTCGATATGAAGGTAGGCAAACAACTCTTCATCTTTTTGGGACCATCCCTGAGGATTTTCAGCTATGTCGTCACTAGGATTTTGAATATCCTTTGGACGATATGCTCCCCTTTTCTCGGGGGCTGGCTTTTTGTACACCGTCGACTTTTTGCACCAATAATCAACCCAGGGGAACCTTCGGATTCTCATAATCATAAACACCAACCAAACAGTGAAGGTAGGCATCAAAAAGATGCTGACAGCTCAATGGAAGGGGCTTCGCCCTTTGATGAGCACCTGAACCAGTCAACTCATCAATGCTAAGGATGACCTCATCGTACAGATCTCCAGTGACAGGAAGTCCACCAATGTGCCATAAATCCGCCAACGATATGAACATCTCTCCAACATCGGTATGAAGCTATTAGTCTCTGGGCACCACGCCTCACAGAAAGCTCGGATAGTGCTTGGGCATCTGGAGTAGCTGAAGAGTGATACGCTTTAGGCATCATATAAGCCAATCCTTTTCAAAATGCTTTTATTGCGGGAAAGCACGTCTTCGAGCCATTCCCAATATCGCTCTATGAAACTGAAGACTCCGGCTGTTTTTAACACGGTTCCCCATTGGACCTCGCCATCAATAGCCGACCAAGGGTGTAAAAGGTGTGATTCTGAGCCTTCGTACTATTAGCCAAAGGGCATAACAAGTACTCATGGCCATTAGACCGCCTCAACTCCATGTAAAGTCGTGTCGTTGTGTCGATACCTTGGGTTCAGCCGCCTGAACAAGAGCCACTCATAGGTGGATGAACCGCAAGCTTAAACTCAGTCTGATCTGCGTTTTCGGGACGATGTACAACCACTAAGTGCTTTTGGTTATTTTGTGTAACTTCCCGGAAACTTGCCATGATGTGAATCTCTGCAACAAAAAATATATATATAGAAGTTATCCTAAACTCAACCGACAAGATGTTTGGACGATCCTGTTGATCGAACTCTGAATCAAATGAATAAATAATCGGATCTTCTTGTTCCAGGATTATACAGAGAATAATTATGGTTATTGTAATAATGGACTGAACTATCTCATAAGCTGCCTACGTATCCAAGTATATACTTGGAATCAAGTCCAACCGTAGTTCAGGCGGTTGCCCATGATAATGGAGTTAGTGGGCGGTTATATAAGCCCCCACGTCTCACGCTTTGTCATGACTGTCTTTTGTTCCAGATGAGTATGCCCCGATCGCTTCTTCCAGTCGGGGACCCGCCTCGCCCGATCGATCTTCTTCTTTTCGGTCGTGGACCGCGCTTTGATCGATCTACCGCTTTTGGTCATAGTGGTACCCAGATCAGTGCTGACTCTGTCTGATCTGCCGCGATTCGCTTGGCCTGTTCGACACGTGGATTGATTCGGGTCACCCCCAATCACCTGTGTCTTTGCAAACAAATATGTTGGATGCTAATAACAAAAGCTGCAACTAAAAAAATAAAACACAACAACAACATTGTTTGCCCGATGTGAACAATGGCACATGGAAGGGAAACGGACAATTCTGGTGAAGTCAATTTGTTACCAAATAAAAAAAAAGAGGGGGGGGGGAGGGAGAGGTGCTTTACTTCAAAAAGGGGACCAATGTACGTGGACCAAAGACTGTTCCTCAAAGATTGATGCATAGTAAAGGAGGCACTTTTAACCTCGGTGGTGACGGCGAAAAATAAAAAACATGCGTCACATTTAAAAGAAAAGGGGCACCTTAGGAGTCACCGTCTTAATGATCGCAACCTGATGTTAAAAGACTACTGCAACAAGTGGTGGCAATTTCGACTAAAGTATCTCCTACGAGGTTCTGACTTGAAAAAAAAGGGAAAGAAATGAAAGCCATAAAAAAAATATTTATTATAGCTAGAAAGCTTTTGCAAACCTGAACTTGAAGGAATATTACAGTAGCGGCTTGAGTAGTCTTCCCAAGGAGCTAGCTGTCGACAAACTAATTTGATGAAGTGGATATTTGGATTAATTTTCACAGCACTTGACGAAATACGCTGATGGACCGAAGGAATGCATAAAGGGGTGGCCTTCCAGTTCCTTATATAGACATATTGACTGCGGAGGTCGGGTATACTTCCTCCTCCTAATGGGATAATAGTTGGAGTAATTCATGTCAATCTTATTTTTAGCCTCATCCGAAGTAAAAAAAAAGGATAAACATCCTAATCAATAAAGGATTGATTAGAGTTGTACGTGCCAAGAACCGTGCGCCGAAAAGATGTTTCCGGAATTACATGCAACGGACAGTCTGCATTGAGTGGATGGCAGTTACACTTTGGACCTGCGAAAAAAAATCGAGACTCGTTACAGAAATAAATTGAGTAAGCGACCGAGTCTCGAGGGGTCATTTGTAGACATAAAAAAAAATGTAACACATTAGAATGTTACACGTCACATTTGTCCAAGAAATTAAATTATTTGATATTTTCTCCTACTAATTTATGTGAGATAATATCAAAATGTGTTTCTTAATATCAAAACCTAGTACGATGCGATAATGGGGGCTTTGCTACAAATATATGGCGATACAATTGGAGGGAAGCTATTTATGGAATTTGGATGTCGAGATCACTCACGAATATGGAGATGAGAAACCTCCATCCTATGTTTTTTGGTCGAATGTAGTTGATCGAGCCAGAAACCTTAGATTGGCTTGGTGTATAGATTAATCACACGATTTTTCGCTTTCTTGCAGACAATTTTGTGTAAACTCTTGGTGTACCCTCTTTAGTAGGCCTATTAGTATAGGTCAAAATTAGGATTTTAGTCCTGTAACTTGGCCCAGTTTGGATTTTAGTCCTCCTCCTGCTCCGGTGAGGAAAATGGTCATCTAACTTGTATTTTTTTTGAAAAATAGTCCTATCCGCCGGAAATAGCTGGCTGGGCACCGGAACCTTAAAAAAACACTTATGTGGCAGCCACTAGGATGCCACATTGAATCTTATATGGCTGTGGATCCCATTTTACTTTAAAAAAAATTATTACTCCTTCTAATTTCCCCCAATTTCACCCCTCCAATTCTAATTCCTAATTTACTACTTTGCATCTCCCGTCTAATCCTCTTCCATCTTCTTCCTCCATTTACTACCTTCAATTTTTCATCTTCATCTTTTATTTTTTTATTTATATATTAAATTCTCTGTAATTTGTTTTTAGGTTTCTCCTCCTCAATTGAAACATCATCGCCAGAAATAGAAGAGATTAAGGTAGTGGTGCCGCAAGTGAGCACAATCCATTTGTTTGAACTTGCTTTTGATGTTGATACTGTGAGTTTTGGTGGTCTTGCCTTTGATCATTTGAATGGTATATCACGGATAAGAAGGTTTATCGAGTTTTGGTCTTTGTTGTATTTCCGGTTATGCTCTCCAAAATCGCCGGGATGTAATATCGCCGGATGGATCAAGATCCACCCGATTACGCAACGGAAGATATTAGATATAGATCTAGTCAACCAAAATACATAAAATAATAGATCTAAACCTACGAGGGGGTTTAGATTGCTTACCGGTTTATTGTGAATAAACACCATGAACAATGTTCAATCCGCGCTATATGAGAGCCTAGTTGAGAAGCCAAAGTCTTCCAACGTGTGTCTCCAAGCACCACCAGGTGGATGGTGTTTCAAGCCGCCGGACCTCCTCGATATGCTACCTTAGAAAAACCCGAAGTTTTTCTAAAACTCGAACCCAAGTATTATAGCCGAAATTTCTAAGCTATAATACTCAATAATGGCGTGTTTTTAATGTGTCAAAAGGCTTGGGAGAACTCTCTTTATATAGGAGAGTAATCCTTGTCCTCCAAGGATTTAATAATTAAGAGATAATTATTAGATTAATCCTTATTCCAAATAAATGATAAATAAAATCATTATCCCAAACAAATTAGGATAAATAATATTATTATCTAATATTCCATGAATTATCATTTAACAAATAAAAGATAAATCACATGTTAAATAATTATCCAAGAAAAATAATTCTTTGATAGTTAATTAATAATATGCGCCCCCTCCCTTGGTAAATAAAGGTCCACGCATTTTTTTTGACACATTGGGCCGAGTCCACGAAAAATTTCTTTTCCATGTATTTAATTATCTAGTCCAACTAAACAATTAATCCACATATCAATTAAATAGTCCAATCCAACTATTTAATTATAATTGAGGTGAAACGACGAGAAAACATTTGTTATGTTAGGAGCCACGTCGGGGACCATGGACCCATATTCAGTAGCTACAATAAATTAAATAATATTATCCGTCAGACCGAACAATAATATTCAATCTATTAATTCCGGGATTACACCACCATAAACCCGAAACTGAACTCTGCCGAATATAGATAACTTATACTCAACCATGAGTTGATAGTGTCCACTGATATAATCATTACATACGGATAAATCCTCCATAGACTGTTCATTTCGATTCGGGATATCTCCGCAAACCCTTCTCGAAACATCTTATCCTTATTTACCATTAACCCCCTAGTGACAAATTAGTTCACAACCAATGTAATATGAACTGGGCCCATCGATCAGTTTCTAGGGTCAATAAATAAGGGAACTGTCTGTCTACTTCCCGAGGGAAGTAATGGATTCCATATCTGTGATAGCACAGACTACTCACTCACCCTAGAATAGAGCCAACGAGAAATGTTGGAGCACATGCTGTGAAGTGATCCTTACTAACACATCAAACCCTACCCTAGTCTAAGCAGTTGTCTGTGATCACCTCAGGATTGAGATTAATCCATATATGATCATTTTGTGATTCGATAAGACTTCTCGAGCACGGAATTATATCGACAACTCAAATCAAATCGGTCAAGTCCTATATGATTATCATCATATATAAATGTCCCACTAGGTACCCTATTACCGACAGTCCGGATAAGACTGTCACACCTAAAGTGTTCTGGGCGCATTATTAACAAATTAATCATGAGACCCGTACTCTATTTAATAAATGCTACGGACTAAGTTAATTTTAAGTACATCTCACTAACTCAATCCTCTTGTGTATAGCCATACAACTTTGAGTTATGTGATTACATAAAGCGAGGTACTTAGGTTTTGATGAGTGTCTTAATTATAAGCATACATGCATACAATAAGATGAATTATTAATTCTGTCCTAAAACAATTACATAATTGTCTTTCGGGCACTACACCTAACTGAAACTTCCTGCAAGAATGGTATATCTGGATAAGAAGTTTGCGGTGGTGCTGCATTTTCCGCTGGAAACAATAGCTAATGTAGAGATATGATGAACTTTGGTGCTATTTCTTTGAGAGAACTTCCAATTCCAAATTGCAAATGATTCACCACCTATCTCAGCAATTTCAAATTGCAAATTGCAAATTAATTAGAGATTAGATTTTGAGGGACGAAATTGGAAGGAGAAATCCTTTTGTTTAAAGTAAAATATGGTCCATAGCCACGTAAAATTCAATGTGGCAGCCTAGTGGCTGCCATGTAAGCGTTTTTTTAATGATTCTATTGCCCAGTCAGCTATGTCTGGCGGACAGGACTATTTTTCAAAAAAAAATACAAGTTAGAGGACCATTTTCCTCACCGGAGCAGGACTAAAATCCAAAATATGCTAAGTTACAGGACTAAAATCCTAATTTTGCCATTAATAAAGTGATCGTTTAAAAAAAATATTAAAAAAGCAAATGATAATTAGAAAAAATATAATTTCTAAATTAAATTATCGGGGATAATATAAAAGTTAAGTATTAATTATCTTCTTATTGTTTTGCTCAATTAGTGTGTGGAGTCGGCCAATTACCTCCAAATCAAAGTTAACAGACACAAAAAGTCGTGCAAGGATCCAATTTGAAACAAAGGATTAAGTTATCTCCAATTATTAATTATCTTTTTGGAAAATAAATATAAAAGAGAAGTAAAGTATTATTATATCCTTAAATAAAATAAAAAAGATAATAGTAAATTGAATTTCTTATTATCTTTTCAATAAAAATTATAAGATAAATAAGAAATTAAAAGGATAGAAAAACTTAAAATGATTATCTTATTAAATTAAATAAAAGAGATAACCATCATAGGCTTATCATTTGGCTACTCAACACCTATAAATAGGAGGGCATTAGTCATTTGCAAATCATCAAGCAAAATCAAGAAAAGATAAGGAAGCAATAACCAAAAGGTGGAGAAGATCTGCAACAACAAAGGGGAGAGAAGTCAGAGGAAAAGCTCAAAAGCTCTCTACTTCAACACCAAGAAAGAGGGAAGCAAAGACCTGTAAAGCCACAAACCTTCAAAGGCGGCTTCAAAGGCATCAAGCGACGCTCGAAGATCCTTCCGCCAAGTCCGGGTTTCTTCACCAACGATGTTCGAAGATCCTTCCGCCATGTCTAGAGTACTTCACCAACAACCTTCGAAGATCCTTCCGCCAAGTCCGGAGTTCTTCACCAACAACCTTCGAAGATCCTTCCGCCAAATCCGGAGTTCTTCACCAACAACATTCGAAGATCCTTCCGCCAAGTCCGGAGTTCTTCAACCAACATTTGAATGTCAGCCGCCATATTCGGAGATCTTCAAGAAACAAAGGCGGTCTTCTCACCAAATCGGAAGAATTTCAACAAAGTCCGAAAACAAGTCCTCGCGACCCTCGGCAAAAATCCAAAGGAGAATCAAAGGCTATCCCGTAGAAATAGGGAATTTGCTAGAGATTGTACCCACTTTTACTTGAAATTAATAAAATTATTTGTTACTTATTTTCTTGTCTTCAATTTTATATTAATTTGCAGGACAACGAAATTTGTGTTACAGTGACGATTTTGTTATACCCAGAGGAAAGAATAAGGGTTGTTTTATAAAAATTTAGTGTATCTCCATGTAACTTCCGGCGAGGCTTCTCCCAACAGAGACCAAGTCATCAACAACCTTTGAGTCCGAGTCTCCGTCGTCGTCGAGTTGCCGCCAAAGGAATGCTTCAGGTTTGGTGCTGGGTTACCTTGATCCATTAAAATAGTGAGATCGGTTCATTGATGAATTTGAGTTATAGAAACTTTTATAATTTTAATCTTTTGAATACTTACTACATGTCTTTTTAAGGCTTGAGATTAAAAAATATTATTAATAAATAAATTTGCCACTGCTCTCTGCAAATTTCATACTTATATTCATAACATGGATAACAAAGGCAACGGGTCAAAAGAACAAAAATAATAAAAGCATACTAAATTACCCTTTTCATATATGAAAAAATAAAATAAAAAGATAATGTTATTCTCTCCTATTTAATATTTTATACGGCTATATTTTTTTATATTTCACAAAAGGGCTGACACTAATGCCACAGCTATTATGCTCCTTCCAAAGCAATTTTCCTATACTACCCTTCCTTTAATCATCCTGACATTTATTTAATGACATCTATTTAATGTACTTCTGCTTTTTTTTTTTTAAATTAAAATTTAATGTACTCCTTTTTCTTCGCTATGTCTTTGCCAAATTGCAAGGAAAAAAAGTACTCCAAGTATTTCTTATGGATATGCTTGAATTTATTCAAGCTGCAACTCGTAGATAATTTAATTAAAAAATAGTAATTCATAGCTTTGTTACTAGTTAATAAAATATATAAAATATCAAAATAAATACGTACATCTAATTCTAAAATTTAAAAAAGAACTTAAAAATCCATCCCCCAAAAAAAAAAAAAAAACTTGAAAATATGCCACAAAATAATACTTGCAACCGAAAAATCAATTTAGAAACCCATGATTAATATATTGTAAAAAAGAAAATATTATATTTCATAGATTTCAGAAGACATTTTTTTTCCTCTTAAAATAGTTTTGGTATTATTTATAATGGTTTACTTTAGCACAAGATTGGTGCAGACTTGTCATAAATTTATTAATCTCTTTTTCCACATTGAGTTTAGTTAATAAAAATGAGTAGAAAATATGTTTTAGTTATGTGTGTTTCTATAAAGTTGTATAAATATACTTCATACCGGAAAATATGAAAAAGTATCAATTGTTTCCAAAATGGGAATCTTAAAAAAGAATTATTTATTTTTCGTTTAAAAAAATCGATTATTAAAAGAAAATATTTTGTGATTTTAATTAAAAGGAAAAAAGTCTTTATTTCAGATTATTTGATAGGTATCTGTGTGATCGTTACTCGAATACATAGCCAAAGTAAATATTAATAGTATTTTTAAAGGGGATATTAAAAGTATTACTATGTGAATAATCAAAAGAAAATGCTACGTTGATGAAAAACAATTCAAATATAAATTAAATATGATGAAGGAATAGAAAAGAAACATTACCAAAAAAAAAAAAAGCAGATTTAAAGTGCATTAACCAAGTTTTACGTAATAAAGCAGGGTAGAATGAGTACATTAAATAGGTGTCTGAATTAGAGGAAGTGTAGTATAGGAAAATTGTTCTGGCAGGAGCACAATCCCTCATGTTGACGATGGATATATTAGGGGGCTGGGGTCAAATATTTTTTTATAAAATTTTGAATATGTTTTATTTTTCAGTTTAACTTTATTTTATTGTATAAAAAAATACGTTTTCTTTAATCACATTATAAAATATATGTCATAATAATAAATTGGAATACAAAATGCAGAATAATGTAAAAATAAACGTCATATTATAAAATAACAGTATGAAGCCTCTCATTTCATAGATGTAGAGAATTATTCCATTAGAGGGTTGGTAGGAAACCTCTCGTTGAAAGTTGCATTCGAAAATACAATTCCCATTTTCTCAATATCCATAGATGTAGGGAATTATTTCATGAGAGGGTTGGTAGGAAACCTCTCGTTGAATGTTGCATTCGAATATGCATTATCATCTTAACCAATACGATGGGTGGGACACGGCCATCAACTTTTTCTCATTAATTCTACCGAATCGATTTCTAACAATATAGTCTACTTCTACAATTCCAAGAATCTTTGGCTCGTCAGTTCCTGAGTTCAGATAACACACTCATGTTGTTCATAACCGTTGCAGTGTTACTTTTATCAATGCTAATATTCACTGCTTTACCAATATTGATATCCTAGTCCACAAAATACTTATCAATATTTTGGCCAAGCCCACATATTGCAAACATGTGAATATTGATGACCTAGAGGTTTGCTTTAATCCACCAGTGGATATAAGCATAGGCAGTCAATGCCATTGGATTTGAGCGATAAACCTTTTTGTTGCGAATGAATTCAAGCTCTGTAGTATGGCAAGAAAATTTCAGGGCATCACCCCTAGAAAACTTTCTCATGGAGTCAAGCAAGGCTGAATGGTGAGAGAGTTTCAGGGCATCACCCCTTGTTAACTCTCTATTTCTCAGGGAATCACCCTTAGAACACTTATCTTTGCTTTGAAAGTTAAACTTTCTCATTCTTCATCTCTTTTTCACATAGATCCAATTTCTCCCGCTGGGCCTGAGACATTCAGGTGTATCTACAAGAGTGCAAACAGAACTGGATTACCTAAACTCCATTTACAGGTTTATGGACATAACCCAACCTCCTTTTATCAGAATCCTATACAACCCTTCCAAAAGACCATAGGTTATCAATCACCCCAAGCAGACTGTAAAGTTTGCAAAATCACAGCGGGTCAATAGATAAACCATACTCCTACTACACTCGGGTGGAATGATGTTCTGATCTGGTTCAGTAGTTTTTATCAATGTTATCCCCCAACAACCAATGTTGGATGTGGTCTGATTAAATCAGATAGTAACTTCCTTGAGTAACGTTACTTCAAAGACCAAGGTTGTTATTTATATATTCTTCTAGAAAGGATGTGACAGTCCAACCATCACTTTTCTATCTTCATAATCTTACAACCAACCTTCACTCATGGCATTAAGATATTTTATTAACAATCACCATCTGAACGTGTATGCAAAATCTCTAGTCATACTTTCAATCATAAGTGCTAAATGCCTCTATTTGCAGAAATGGAGTAAACGTACTTCACCCAATATCCACAAATTCATAGGCATCTTGCAAGTAGACTTCTCGGTATTACATAAATATGTAAACTGTAATTTTAAAAACAATATCTTAATTGAGTTAAGTAGTGTATTGTAGCATATCACTAACTACTATAGGCAATTCATGGTTCATCCTTTATTGAAATCATTTCAATAGAAGGCGGGGCGAGAATCAGTAAAAAATACTATGCTTTTAGCCAAATTCTGAGCATGGAATACTCATTTCTCTAGTAATATCAGAGATTCCACTAAATATTCAGATAAAATAATCGGCGTTTCAATCAAACAAATTGTCTACCACTCAAAAGCTCCCACTAGCTTGTATCTTTCATAAGACCTTGAAGGTTAGGCTAAGATACTTCTTCAGCTCTATCACCCTTTCCAAATTTTAAGGTTACTTAGTCATTTTTCCTTTGAGATAGTGTTCTTAAACTAGGAGATAGGGATCACCTTTAGCCAGTCTTAAGATCTTGTCTTTAGGAAATATGCACTAATTAATAGATGCTGCAGAATTGTTTATCTTAATATGTAAACCATTTGCATTAATAGTTTATGATGTGTAACACATACCTTTTCAAGTTTCTTAGTAATTATCACTTTATGAAACAAAAGCTTGAGTCTCAGAATCGTATTCAAATGGCATATTCACTTTCTTGAGGGAAACTATGTTATCGATGTGAAAGTGAATCCATTTATTCCAATGAATCTGAAAAAAAAATTATATTTCTTTGATATTAAAGGACTAAAATCTGAATGTGTTTCCCTATATCACTCCCACTATCTATGCTGAAATTACTGTCCGTTTTCTACTCTTAATCATTAATGTATGGCTATCTTGTTCTTACAAAGAACTTTAGCTCCCGGTTAAGAAAGTCCCTAAGGATTCATAGGTTAGTGGTCTAAAACCACTTTCCTTATCCTATACTGTATTTTATTAATATTTCCGATTAGCCTTTAACTTATTTAGTATAGATGACTTACACTTGTATACTTTTACATTCCCATTCTTGTCTTTCTTTAAAAGAAAATGACCTTGAACCAGCTGTTCGTATGAGTAGCCGCTACTTGTGAACTGTGGGATGTCTTAGTGAGACTGATACCAAATGATTCTCATCATCTTTGAACCAATTTCATTTGCCGCTCGTTCAACATGAGTGACAGCAGTGACATACTTATCAACGTCACTTAAGTTTGAAGGCTCAAGAGGAGAATCATTTACCGAAAATTAGTTGCAATCTCGATTAATAAGTTCAATGTACTCTTTACTTTTCCACTTTTACGAAGTCGTTATAAATCAATTCAATCATTTTAGCAGTTTAGTCACCTTGATACGATATGTAGTTGTAAAAAATTATGATAGAAATATAAATAAAATCATACACCACTACAGATAATGATTTTAGGAATTATAAACGTGATGTCATGTATGCAGTTTATCCTACCATATCAAGGATTTAATATCACACTTATAGTGCCACCATAGGGTAGGTCAAAGAGGCGATGATTAAATTGAGACAATCTCTATAAACAACTAACTGAGAATCGGACATCTCCATTCAGTTGTTGATTACCTTCCTTTCTCAGCCAAGATATTTCCAAAAATATTGTTGTGAGTGTGACCTACTATTTAAGATTTTTAAGTACGCCCCGAGTATGCCGCCGTACTGTAGGTCAGTGACCCGACGAGTACTCAAAATCCTATCAAAGTGTAGAGACACTTGGACTGTACGTGGACGTGTATTAGAGAATGCGTACGTTAGACTGACCCACATACACTGTTAAGTGTCACACTATGTTGCGGTTGTGTAATTATCTTTAGGACCGGAGTCTACATGGCATCACGGTATGGATTGTCATGCTTTGAAACTATTGAGGTTTCCCCTAGCCATGGGGCGATCATGCGGTAGTGATTGGGTGTGATACTGAAGCAGGCGGAGTATACATGTTTTGTCATCCGGAAATCGCGTACCTTAATAATAGGGGTGAATATCCGAAAGGGCCTTCTTATAAGGAATGTCTTACTCTCGTGAATCTTTGCAAAGTGGAAGTAAATGAGTTACTTTGAGAGAGCATGATATCCAGATTATAAGATACAGTCGTTGATGTTTGACACTCGACTTACGACCGTATGGATATTATTACAGCGATAGGATTGTATTTACACGGTAACTGTTTCACATGAAAGGTAGTAGTCATTGCATTTGACTGTTCCGATGATTGGGTGTCACGGTGTGTTGCTAGACGCTATCCCGTGATCGTTAGGCAAAAAGGGCATTTTCATAATTTGCAATTTGTGTCTACGGACAACATATTCGGAAGCCTATCGGGTCACACACATATGAACATCTAGTCGGATTAAAATGTGGTTATTGTTGATAACCAAATAAGGAAAGAATTTGTCTCATACTATAAAGTTGATAGTGGTAAATTAATATGGTGGTATTTATTTATTATCAATAAATATAATACAAGATATTAATTATGATGATTAATTAAATGTACATATATTAGATATGTATTTCGAAATATGTATATATATGATATACATGTATTTTGCAAATTAATTAATCATAACATTATATTAATTAAAGAATATTCCGGATGCCAATTGAAGGCTATTTGGGGCACCACTTTTAGTGTATTATGATACACTTGGATTGTGCAATTTAATTAATAAGATTACCATAATATTAATATTGGATATTAATTGACTTTTGGAAAATAGATTTATGGAAATAAGATAAATATATTCAATATAAGATATTGACAATATTTAGTTTTTATTTAATATAAGATATTATAATAAAAGAGATAAATCAATCAAAAGGATTTTCCTTATTTTATTAGGAAAAGATTTTCTTTCTCATCAATCTAGTAGAAGCTAATCCCAATCAGATTGGGAAGTGCATGGGGCGTATGTCACCCTATAAAAGGGAGGCTTGGCTAGCTCTTTTGTATAACACCATTCCAAGAGAAAATCTTGTGAAAAATAGAGGGCTTATTCTTAAAGAGAGATTTAGAGAGAGACAAATGGCCGGTCTAGCAACCGGATTTTTCTAGTAGCAATTCAATGGTGGATTCCGGCGGGTTCTTCATGTGGACTAGCAGTAGAGGCCGAATGCTTGGGCAACTCTGTGCATCGCTACTCTCCTTAGACGGTCAAAGCATCTATCTTTTAGATCAAGCAAGGTAACCACCGTCCACTAACTTGTTATGTTTGTTGCTTAAACGAAGTCGATCCTGGTTAAAAGGAAATAAATTTTTGAACTCCGTTGCGTTCCCGCATAGATTTCCTAACATAAACTTGTCCCCAAAAACTGAATCTTGATGCAGATTGAGTTCAAATTTAAACTTGTGTGGAGTTGATCTAACTTAGCTGAGTATAAGCCAAGACTGACTTATGCTTAACAGAGTTAACCGGCAGCAGATATTTTTAAAGTCTTTGTAAAACTTGAGTTATCATTTTGTAAGGTAAAATGCGATGTTGTGCTGACTCAGTTTCTTATGTTTGCTGAGTGTGTGATCTGATGTTATAAATGCGTAAAGTAAGTAAATAAGTAAGACAGAATTTATAGAGGTTCCAGATGGTGTAATCCTATCAGTCCTATCTTCCCAGAGATGCGGAGGAAAAATTCCACTAGAACTCTTTGAGTTAGCCGGTTACAAAAAGTCCTGAACAGATAGTCCTTCACTAATCCCTAGTTTCACTATCTAAACAACTATAGAACAGGTGTGATTACTGTTTAGGGTCAAATTGTATGATTTTTAACGATATATTTTCTATCAATTTCCCCCATATATGGATGTTTTCCATAGAAATCGAAGCGTTATATTGAAATATTGAGTAAATGATGTTTTTAAGAGTTAAATTGCAAAAGCGTAACTAATTATGTGCTTAAATGATGATTTTATATTATTTTGGAATTATGTTACGCTTTGGTATGTTTGATCCTCTTGTAGATACTCATTGATGATGGAAAAGATGATTTTAGAGAGCTAAATTCGAAGTTGGAAAGAGCTAAAGAGATTTATGGAAGATTGGAAGATTAAGGAAAGAAATCAAGTTTGTGATCTTGGTGGATCAAGGCGTCCAAAGAAGTGAATCAAGCGCCCACTGGAGCGAAATCGGATCGAGAGTTCGAGAAACTTACCGGACGGGTGTCCAGAGGAAGTGGACGGGCGCCCAAGGCTTGAATGATCACCCATGTGCTTAGCTTGCAAAAATAAATATCTTGGATATTTTTCGGGAATATTCCAAGATATTCCCTTGGATATTTATTTGATCACAAAATAAATATCCTTGATATTTTGATCACCAAACTTGGTGATTAAGGCTTTCAAAATATCCCATGTAACAACATGTTTTGAGTCCTAAAAGATAGATTTTTGAGGAAGAGAAGAAGATGCCACGAGTTTACGAGATCAACGGATCAATATTTTCCAACGCACTTCTACCGTAACCTGTTTTCGATGGAAATTTGACCCGACTTAGAGGCATTTTCAGGGGACGAGGTCTTGATTAAAAGTTGTAGATACTGAAATGAGCTTTCCAACGCATTTTGAATCACGTCAATCGGAGGTCTACAACTCAAGTTATGATTTTTTCCGAGCAATTTGAAAAAACGGACGAGCCGGAGATATTTATTTGCACCTCCAAGCCTCCCTAACAAACTCCAAGCCTATCTAACAAACTCATCATTACTCCAAGCCTACCCAACTAACTCCTAGCCTCCCCCAAATGATACCTCCCTTATACACCTCCCTTATATAATATCTCTCATGAAAAAAAAAAAAAAACAACATAAGACATTACACATATTCTTGAGAGAGCAGCCGCACTTTGGAGCTTGAAGGCCGGTCACCCGAGCCTTGTGCTCGGGTGATCCGAGGTTAGATTAGGTTATTTCTTTTGTTTTTCGTTTCTTCTATGATGAATAAGGCTAAGGCAGCCATGATCGAGCTATGTGAAGCTTTTTCCAAATTTGCAACTTTTATTTCTTTTCATGGATGATCTTGTAAGTTTTGTTTTGAATTGTTTCTTTTCTATGTTTATACGTATCTTGCATTTAAATCGAGAGATGATTGCATGATTTGATACTACCGTATGACGGAAGTCGGTGTAGTTTAGATCACCATAGGAAAGATTAGATTTTTAATCTATACATAACGGAAGTTCGTAGGTTAAATATCTAGATTTACGAGAGGATCACAATTTGATTAATTCGACACAAGATTATCTTAGAATTGAATCGAGGGATATCACCGTTACCGGAAAGATAGGATTTTTCATGTGTTTATTTCATTAGGTTGTTCTTGTTTTCTTTCATGTTTTGTATGCTTTATGTTAATCGAATTTAGATAACGGAAGTTAATAGATTCGTTAGATTGCCGTGAGAGAGATTAGCAATTATTATTCCAACACACGGAAGTTGAGGGATAATGTTGTTAAGATTAGGATTAAATCCATATCTTTGCTTCGTATAGATATTAGTTAAGACCGAGAGGTAAACTAATTAATGGCGTGATAAATCGAAAGAGGAAACGCTTCTTTAGATAAGATAATAATCCAAGATAGCTTATGAGTGAATGTATGTTTATCTTATTTCTTCCGGTGGGGTGATGGTTTGTTGGGATAAGTTGATCATTGTTTTGTTCATGTTTGTTCGGCGCTAGTTAGTTTTTTATTGTTTTTCTAGATGTAGTTTTATTTATGTTTGTCCGCAACTACCTTTCTGGCTTTGGTGACAATCCTCTGTCCGCTTTATTTTTTTGTTTTAGTTTTGAGTTAGAAGAATTAATCGAACTAGATTTAATGACCCGATTCTCTGTGGGATCGACCTCGTACTCGAGCACTACCTACGATTGACCCGATCCAATGTCGGTTAAAAAGTGAGTTTTGCATTAGGTTTTCGAGTTTTATAAATTTTATTTTGATAGTAGCAAAAACGCTTATCAAAAGTGGCGCCGTTGCCGGGGAATTGGTGTTTTGTTGAATCTACTTGAGTTAATTCTTGATTTTGTTACAATTTACTGTGTTCAATAAAAGTAGCGTGAATTAAATTGAGAGTTTTTATTTTTGCCATGTTTCGATGACCGTTGGGTTAAGAAGGTGCAAAAAGTTTTTTTACTCAATTTATGAAACGTGAATTATATGTTTGTTTTGCTAATCTAACCCCGTGTGCTATAATTCATCTGTGGCTGCTGTATATGTGATTTGTATGATCTGATCTGCTATGAGTTGATAATCTTTGGAGCTATTTGGGGTGTGCTGTATTTTTCCTACTGTTTCTGTGCAAATTCGATGCTTGGACGAGCGTTCAAGGTAAGTGAACGCCCGTCCAGTTCATAATCTGCAGGGGAACGAGCGTCTGGTTTGTTGAACGCCCGTCCAGTGCTGAAATTCCATCTGAACGCCCGTTTGGACTTTGAACGCACGTCCAGGTTCTAGATTTCTCTTGACTTGATTTTTAATGCTTTATTTGATATGGATACTTTAATTTGAGCTTCTGTGGCTAATTATAATTGTTTTTACGTAGATGTTCTGAACTTGCATATTCATATCTTTCCATCTACGAATCCATGTTAAATAATTGATTTACTTTAATATACTTGATTCATCTATGCATGTTATAGCTAATGTCGGTTCTCGTATGCTATAATCGTTTTAGTGTTATTTAGTAGCTAATGTCGGTTTCGTATGCTACATATCGTTGTGATGAATCTTGTGAGCGTTAAGACTTATGTGCTTTCTTTTTATTTTTGTAACTCATATGGGTAGCTACTGTCGGTTTTCCGTTGCTACCATCTTTGGCTTATGAGTTATATTTGTTTAGTATAGCTACTGTTGGTTTTCCATAATGCTATCACCTCTTGACGAGTCTTTAGGCGCGTACACCGTGCATGTAATGAAAAAGACTGCATCGTTTATCGTAACCTGTCATTATTTGGTAGACGTTTATTATAGACATGTCATGTTGCTAATGAGTGGGCTAGTTTTCTTGCTTTTATTTTCTTTTATTTTTGCATATCATTTAGATGCATATCATTTAGTAACATGTCATCTAGTTGCATTGTTTTTCTATTTTTCTTTTATTTTTCTTGAGCGTAGTTAATCGCCGGTTTCGTAATACTACCTCGCTTTTATTTTGTTTCGCACGGGCCGTAGTCACCGTAGTAGAGTTGTCAAGGTCAACTTGCTCACTGAGCCTGTCGAATTTATTTTTATTTATTTTATTTTTAGGATTGCATGTCATGTAGGCTGCATTATAGTATACTTTCATGTAGTTGCACCTAGCCTACTATTTTGTAATGTTCCATGTATATGTCCATCCTTATATGAGCTTAATCAAAAAAATCTCTCGACTTCTTTTTCCATGTGTTTTACATGTATAACCCTTTGTTCCCGAGATGTTTCTGTGTTTTCAAGTGGTGCGGTACCATTCATCATTGTTTTTGTCAAGCTACTTTGGAAGTCGTTCTTTGGAAAAGGACTCCATATGACATCACCATTGTTGTCCTCTTGACCACTCTTGAATCAATAACAAATCGGCTAAGTCCCTAAATTTTTATTTCTGTACAACTTGAGGATAAGTTGCAATCTAAGTGTGGGGAGGAATGATCGATATGTATCTACACTCATTTGCTTTATTCTATGCGAAAATGAGCTAAATTTTCAAAAAATTTTGTTTTGTCCCGAGTAAGCATTGCATGTCTTTATTTGAGTTTTATATCATTGATGCGTTATTTTGCATATTTAGTAAATTTAGTTGTTTCACCCAACACTATTTTTCACGTGCCATAGTGAATGATGAGCTATAAAATATAAAGCTATACCCTTTTTGGATTAGTGATTTTTGATTTTCTTATAAGTCGTGTACTCAGTCCTAACGTATATATCGTGAGATTTATAATAGTTTATGTTTAGATCCAGAGTATGATATACTGTGAATATCTGAATGTTTGAATGTGATAAGTGAAACGTAACTAAAGTCTTTGAAAAAATAATAATAATGAATAAATTGTTTACTTGAGGTGTTATGCTCAGTGGTCATTAGAAAAAAAAATAATTTTTACCACTGCTAGCCAGAAATCTCTAAGTAATCACATAAATAAATGGGTGTGTCAAAAGCTAGTCGATGATTGGAGTGAGGTAAGGCATTGTCACGAAATGTCCTATACCACTATGATGACTAAAAGCTCACGACAGTTAGAAGAAGCTACCCTATGATTTGAGTAAGGTAGGGTGTTATCCCGAAACATCCTATTCTACTATGACGGGAAAGAGCTCATTCTAATGTGCGTATAAAAGTGAAAAAAATTAATTAAAGACTTGGTTATCGTTAATCTTATACCTAGTATAAACTAAAAATATATTTGTAGGATTATCCTCTGAGTATGTCGAAAAGGTTCTAGATGTATTCTATCATATTTTTAGGATATGTCACGTTTTGTAGGGTACATCTTGTAAGTGTCATTTGTCTCTAGTTGAAGGGGTATTAGCTAGTTTTGCTTGAATCAATTTCAAGTGTGGATTTAGTGGAAATTTATTATGGCTATGCACACACACTTGGGCGAACCTCTAAACTATTGAATATGTTTTATATTTGCTAAAATGTTTATACATCTCGAGCTTGATTTTGTTTTGTTTTGCTGGGACGAGCAAAAAGCTAAGTGTGGGGGGTATTGTTTAGGGTCAAATTGTATGATTTTTAACGATATATTTTCTATCAATTTCCCCATATATGGATGTTTTCCATAGAAATCGAGCGTTATATTGAAATATTGAGTAAATGATGTTTTTAAGAGTTAAATTGCAAAAGCGTAAGCTAATTATGTGCTTAAATGATGATTTTATATTATTTTGGAATTATGTTACGCTTTGGTATGTTTGATCCTCTTGTAGATACTCATTGATGATGGAAAAGATGATTTTAGAGAGCTAAATTCGAAGTTGGAAAGAGCTAAAGAGATTTATGGAAGATTGGAAGATTAAGGAAAGAAATCAAGTTTGTGATCTTCAGCTGGACTGGCGTCCAAAGAAGTGAACTGGCATCCACTGGAGCGAAATCAGATCAGAGAGTTCAGAAACTTACCGGACGGGTGTCCAGAGGAAGTGGACGGGCGTCCAAGGCTTGAATGATCACCCCATGTGCTTAGCTTGAAAAAATAAATATCTTGGATATTTTCTGGGAATATTCCAAGCATATTCCCTTGGATATTTATTTGATCACAAAATAAATATCCTTGATATTTTGATCACCAAACTTGGTGATTAAGGCTTTCAAAATATCCCATGTAACAACATGTTTTGAGTCCTAAAAGATAGATTTTTGAGGAAGAGAAGAAGATGCCACGAGTTTACGAGATCAACGGATCAATATTTTCCAACGCACTTCTACCGTAACCTGTTTTCGATGGAAATTTGACCCGACTTAGAGGCATTTTCATGGGACGAGGTCTTGATGAAAGTTGTAGATACTGAAATGAGCTTTCCAACGCATTTTGAATCACGTCAATCGGAGGTCTACAACTCAAGTTATGATTTTTTTTCCGAACAGCTGAAAAAACGGACGAGCCGGAGATATTTATTTGCACCTCCAAGCCTCCCTAACAAACTCCAAGCCTATCTAACAAACTCATCATTACTCCAAGCCTACCCAACTAACTCCTAGCCTCCCCCAAATGATACCTCCCTTATACACCTCCCTTATATAATATCTCTCATGGAGAGAAAAAAAAAAAAAAAAAACAACATAAGACATTACACATATTCTTGAGAGAGCAGCCGCGCGCATGGAGCTTGAAGGCGGTCACCCGAGCCTTGTGCTCGGGTGATCCGAGGTTAGATTAGGTTATTTCTTTTGTTTTTCGTTTTCTTCTATGATGAATAAGGCTAAGGCAGCCATGATCGAGCTATGTGAAGCTTTTTCCAGCTGCAACTTTTATTTCTTTTCATGGATGATCTTGTAAGTTTTGTTTTGAATTGTTTCTTTTCTATGTTTATACGTATCTTGCATTTAAATCGAGAGATGATTGCATGATTTGATACTACCGTATGACGGAAGTCGGTGTAGTTTAGATCACCATAGGAAAGATTAGATTTTTAATCTATACATAACGGAAGTTCGTAGGTTAAATATCTAGATTTACGAGAGGATCACAATTTGATTAATTCGACACAAGATTATCTTAGAATTGAATCGAGGGATATCACCGTTACCGGAAAGATAGGATTTTTCATGTGATTATTTCATTAGGTTGTTCTTGTTTTCTTTCATGTTTTGTATGCTTTATGTTAATCGAATTTAGATAACGGAAGTTAATAGATTCGTTAGATTGCCGTGAGAGAGATTAGCAATTATTATTCCAACACACGGAAGTTGAGGGATAATGTTGTTAAGATTAGGATTAAATCCATATCTTTGCTTCGTATAGATATTAGTTAAGACCGAGAGGTAAACTAATTAATGGCGTGATAAATCGAAAGAGGAAACGCTTCTTTAGATAAGATAATAATCCAAGATAGCTTATGAGTGAATGTATGTTTATCTTATTTCTTCCGGTGGGGTGATGGTTGTTGGGATAAGTTGATCATTGTTTTGTTCATGTTTGTTTCGGCGCTAGTTAGTTTTCTTGTTTTTCTAGATGTAGTTTTATTTATGTTTGTCCGCAACTACCTTTCACGGCTTTGGGTGACAATCCTCTGTCGATTTATTTTTTTGTTTTAGTTTTCGAGTTAGAAGAATTAATCGAACTAGATTTAATGACCCGATTCTCTGTGGGATCGACCTCGTACTCGAGCGCACTACCTACGATTGACCCGATCCAATGTCGGTTAAAAAGTGAGTTTTGCATTAGGTTTTCGAGTTTTATAAATTTTATTTTGATAGTAGCAAAAACGCTTATCAATTACTGCTTGCCCCACTGGTCATTGAAGGGTTGTATTGTCTCTTCACCAGCTCATCACAAACACAGTCTTCCTGACTGCAGCTCAACTGCCCCTCACCCCTTCTTGGTGTTTCGCAGTCTAAAATCTTTGATAAAATCAAAGTTGAGACTTGAATCAATAACTATGATTCAACTTGTGATTTGAGCTTCTACTTCTTGATGTTTATGATTTGCTCAAGCTTTGTTTTTCTTCAAGTGTTTGATCTTGATGCTTCTTTGAATGTTTAAGAACACTTTGAATATTTCTTGATCTTGCAATAAAGCTCAAAGCAGGAGTTCTTTTTAAATCACTTTCCCCCTTTCTAAAATCTTTCTTGATATATTTTTTCCTTAGAACTTCGCACTTCTTCTTGAGGTAGAAGTGACCTATTTATAGGGGTATTCCCAGCATTCATCTTGTTTGAATTTGAATTCTTGTATACGTTGGTGGTCCTGGTTATTCTGTTGAATGTCAGTGTCTTTACTAACATTTCTGCGTATCCAATAAAATTGTTTTCTCTATAACGGTCAGATCCTTCTTTAGTTTTTATAACTTCAGCTTGAGACTGAGCTTCTGTGATCTAGTCAATTTTCAGCTTTAAGAGCATTAACTGAGTTTTTACTCTTCTTCAAACTCAGTACTCTATTCTTCATCTGATTATAATTTACTTAATCAGAGTACACCATGTCATACAAATCTTCTAAGACATTATTGTCCTTATGTATCTTAGGTCTTTATACAGGATCTATAAAGTTAGTTCAGGTCATCACAATCTTGCCTGAATTCTAACTTTATAGTCTTGGCTTTGGTCTTCATAAACTGAGTTTGAACCCTCAGTTCTTCATTCTTCAATAACTGAGTCTAGGTCCCTCAGCCTTCAGCTTCTGGATAAGCCAACTGAGTCTGTGTCCCTCAGCGAACTTACCTTTTTCAGTTTCTATGGGTGTGCTCTAAGTCAGTTTCTCAATCTGCAATTGTGAACTCAGTTTTCATAGTCTCACCAAGTCAGTTACTCGTTTTCTTAGTTCTGATCCTAGAACTATTACAGTGCTTGTCTAATTTACTTATACAAATATCAGACTCTGTTAAATCCTATACATTAATATCTAGACATTTTTTTGCTTTGCACTATAACAGGTAGTTATGACACTTCATTAATAGGGTTAAAAACAATAACTGAATAACTGATTAATCATAATCAAAACATAATTTTTATTTCCAACCATTTCCCCTTTTTTGATTATGCCAATACCCTCCTTAAAAGCAATGCAAAAAGATAAAGACAAAACAATAACAAACACAAAGAACTGAGAAACTGAGTTTTTATTGATGATACTGAGTTACAGGGTACATAGTATTAAAATACAACAATATATGAAAAGAAACTAAGTTTCAGCTTCTTTTCCCTTTTCTTGGTTAGTTCCTTCAATCTTCTTGTCATTCAGTTCAACAACTTCTTTCCTGGCAAGATTTTTTGAACTACTTTCAATCCCATTTATACTTGCCCACACATTCCATGAATTGGTCATATTGTGCTTTCTGAAAAACTTGCTCTTGAACAAAATTGCAAATACGAACACAATTTTCTTCAACTTCTCACTGATAGCTGTCTTCAGTACATCCTTGACAAACTCTGATTCAGTTTGTTCAACTTTCTTCTCAGCTTTCTTTAGCATTCCACTTCTTTACTATTTGTTCAGTTTATTCCAATTGTGAACAAGAACTTTCTACATGATTAGAAAAATTTCTAAGGCTTGTTCTCTTGATTCACCTTCCTTGGTAGGTAGTTCCTTGAAAATGTTGTATAGTTGTGAATCCGATCCAAGTCTTTTCTCAGTTGGTTCAAAAAAATTGCAATCAGCTCCATTTCTTCATCATTCATGTCAGCTCTTGCTTTCTTTAGTTCGATAAGTTTTTCATCCATACGATCAAGAACCTCAGGTATTTCAGCTGCATTGACTTTTAAAATGGCTTTACTTTCCCCCTTATTGGCATCATCCTTCTGAATCAGACTCCTGATAAATGCATTGAGATGCTGCTGATTAGATGCCAATCTGGTTTGGGCAACAACTGTGTCTCTCATGGAATTTTCCAGTAAAAGCATCCTGTCATATACATTAGTAACAATGCCTTCCAATCTCTCCCGAGTCTCAGTTTTCCTAGCATCTGTTTCAATGGAGGTTTTTCTGATTTCGATCAAAGTGTCAACAATCCTTTTTGACACTGTCTAATCTCTTTTCCATATTAGATTTTTCATTTTTATACTCCATGGATTGTAACACCTTACCAAAGATACTTAAGTCTTCATTTTGTATCCTCACAAGCTCATTGAAGTTGTACTTGATGAATTCCGCTTGTGTTGGCATATCTTTTTAGTTTTTCTGTCTTTCTCATTCTCATATGCTTTCTTAGCTTCCCCTTGAAACTTATTTTCAACAATCTCAGCTTCCTTCTTTTCTTTGGATGGGGTGGAAATGATTTCATTCAGTTTTTCTTTGTAATCTTTAGACTTCCTTCTTTCTTCAGACTGTCTCTTTATTTCATCTAGAGTAGAAGGATCATTTTCTCTTATTGGTGACAGTTTTACATCAAACTCGTCATCCGTTTCTTCTCCAGCTTGGTCAGCTTCAGCTTTTGCTATCTCAAGAACTTCTTTGTCAGTTGGTGAATGATAGCCTTCTTCATCTTCTTTTTCTGATTCAGACTGAGTCTCAGAGTCTGAATCACCATTTTCTTCTGAAGTGTCTTCTTCAGATTTCTCTTCACCAACACCTCTGTCTGCTTCTTTTTCTTGGAGAGAGGCAAGAATCCCTTTTTGTAAATCAGGATCTCCCTATGAATCATCATTATCATCTTTCTTTGACTTTGATGCTTCTCCTTTAGTAAACTTCTTCCAGTAACTGATTCTTATCAAAGAATACCCATTACTCAAAAATTCATCAGAACTGAATAGCTGGGATAGATGAGTAATATTGTACAAATCAAAAACCCACTATTCTGTTCTTTCCATAACTTCTTATTGACTTCTTTGATTTTTGATTGAACTAAACTTCCAATGTTGATATGCATCAAGTCATTTACAGTCAGCTTCAATCAGTTTTCCAATGTCGACAAAAGGATCAAGCTGAGTTATGATATTTTCAGTTGCTCTAGGAACCTCCAAATTAGATTCATCTAGAGTTCCAAATTGATCTTTAGTTTTCTCTGCTTCATTTTTGAGGGATTCCCCCTCAGCAACAACTGGGATGATAGATTTTTCAGCTTCTGATGCAGATATTGTTGGGGATATAGTAACCCGTTCAGTTTCCAGATTTTCTTCAACAACATTATCTTTTTCAGCTTCAGCCACTGGTTCAATAACTTGTTCAGGATTCTCCTGAAGCTTACTTGGATCAGTTCCTAGTTCAGCAACTGGTTCTTTTTCTTCCTCAATTCATCAACTTTCTTTTGATTTTCTTCTTCAACAAGTTCATCCAAGGTGATGACTTGTTGTGGAGCATATTCAATCTCAGCAACTTCTTTGCCTTCAGAATGAGAGGCTTCAAATTCCTTGATCGATTCTTCATATTCAAGTCTGGATGCTGACTTTGGTGGTGTAGATCTTGATTTAGAAATCAAGTTGAGCATTGCAATTACCCCTGGTCCAATCAGCTATTCATCACTATCAGTTTCTTCATCATCAACCTCAGTTCTCAGGGTTTGTTCCCCTTGAGTGTCAGCTTCTGGTAGTGATGGAACTGATTCTTTCTCAATGACGGGTTCTTTCTCAACAACATCTGGTTTTGCGGGGGTTTCTTCAGTTCTGGATTTCTTGGCTGTTTGACTTGCTGTATCAGAAACTAGGAATCTTTCAGGTGAGGGTTCCTTTGGTTTCTCAGTTTCTTCAGCATTCTTTGCTTTTTCCCAAGATTCCGTTTCGTTTTTTTTTCTCTTTTAGTCTCTCAAGATCTTCCAATGCTTCTTCTGTGGTGACTTTCTTGGATGACCTCTTTCTTTTCTTTTTAGGTTCGGTCTCGGAACCTTCAGCTTTCCTTTTTACAGACTTCTCATATTTCACCGCAATTTTACCATCAACAATTGCAGTTGATCCTCTTCTTGCAATTCCAAAATGATCAATGATCTTCTGTACCAATAATGCTAGTGTCTTTTTGTGATAAAATCTCCCTATCTTTATGTCAGTTTTCTTCTTGGTACAACAAATGATTGTGCTGCTATTTGGTCCAGAATGTATCTCTTCCAATTGTAGTTTTCTTCAAACCATATCATATACAACAAATCTAACTTGGTGCCCGATAGATTGCTAAAATTTCCAGCGTTTCCAATTACACAATTTGCTAGCATCTTAGTTAGATAATTAAATTCAGGTTTGAGGAGACATGTTTACCCTGACAATGATACATTTGAATCTCCTTTTATTGCAACGTCCTTCCACAACTTCTCTCTTTTCTCTTTATTCAATTTGATAGCAGAAGAGTATCCAGACTTGTCAAAGCCAAAGATTCTGCAATAAGGTTCTCAGTGACCATAATTTCCTTCTCATTGACCTTGGTTGTATAGGTGTAGACATTTTCTTCTTCTATGGCTATCCTTCCAAACTCATAGAAATCGCCAATGCTTTCCAGGCATACACTTTCTAGGGAAATGTTGAACACTTCTTCAAGACCTTTGATTTTTCTGATTTTCTCCACGATTTGCTTAGCAAGTTCTGAATTATTATATTTTTCAAGAAATTGATCAAGTGAAATGATCAAACCGGCTTCAACTCTGGTAAAAGTCATAATTTCAGATTTTTGAAGTGATGTTTGAAATTTTTTGAAGATAGAGATAATTTTTCAAACTAAGGGTTGAGCAAAAATTGAGTGTAAGAAATTGATAAGGATAATACGAGGGTTTTTATAGGTGGTAGATTTGATATTTAGAAAATGTTGAGTGGGTTTTAAAACGTCTTGTCATAAATCATATCAGGCGTTGAGATGTGAAAAAGATGGTGAGTGGAGAAGATGGACAGTTGAGATCTATATAGGTTACGACTTTTCTGCCAATTGTAGCCTGTATTAGTAAATGCAGTTGATACGGTGTATCTCCAGCTGTGCGTTTTCATCTTTGATCTTATCCATAACTTGATTAGTCTTCAGTTATTTGTATCTCCTTTTTGTCTTCCTGATCAGTTTTTGAAATCACAGTTGAAGTATGACTTAGTCAGCTCAGTAGTAAGTTTTCTCCTGCAAAACAAGTTAATGGTTCTTTGGTACCCACATCTGTTTGGGTCCTTTCTTGTCAGTTTTTGGATTAACTCTTGTGTTTCTTGAAGTTGACTCCTTCATCTCAGAATTAATCTCCTTTTTGAGATCTTTAAATTTCCTCAAAATTGAGTTCATTTCTCTCACATATCTTTCTTGACCTTTTGGCTTATTAAAGTCAGTTTTCACAAAATTTTGTTGTTTTGACTCAATCATCTTTTTCTTGAGAATTTTGTGAGACAGAGTTGATCTGGTTGTGATTATAGGTCCATTTTAGTCTTCATCAGTGGGAAAGAGTCTTCCTTTCCCCTGAATCTATTATTCCTTGAATGAGTGTCATTCTTGGGTGAATATGACTTGAATGTTCTATTAACTGACTTTGGATTAGTTTTGCCTTTTCCAGTCTTTTAAACTTTTATGTAGAATCTGTCAGTTTTCTGAGTGCTACTGACTGATTTTACATTTTTGTCAGTTTGTGATCGAGACTGTGCTGAGCTTTTGTCAGTTTTAACAACTTCATCAGTTTTCTGAGTTCTCGACTTTTGTGCAGCCACAAACTTAGGTGCATTGAACTAGGTCTGAACTTAGAATTCTGTTGATTGTCAAACCTTAAACCTGATCTGTCTCCCAATGGTTTTCCTGGTTTGAATTGAACTTTAGAGGTTGGAACAACTGATGATTTTGCGATATTTATTACTTCTGTTACTTCAGCATTTGAGCCATCACCTTGAATTTTGTTGTTAGTCTTGATAAGATTGATCTCAGCATTTAATCTCAGAACTTCAGCTTTCAATGATTCTTTTTCCTTTTTGACATTCTCATAATTTCTTTGAATTTCCTCTAATTCCTTCATGAGTATGTCCAATGTTTCATTGAATTCTATTATTCATGGCAGTGTAACAGTTGGATGTAGAAGCATTTACCTCATAATGTTTGATCGATAAGTTTTCAGTTTCAGCTTCTTCATCTTGCATTAACTATTTTCCTTTACTTGATATAGCATTGTCCTTTGCTGGTCCAACTCAAAAAATAATGAGTTCTTCTTCACTTTCAATGTGATCTTGTGCAGCAAGACTTATTGGTAAATTCATAGAATTCTCATGGCTAATGGTATCCATTGGATTTTCAATGAATGTCTCGATTAATCTTTCTTGGGTGTCAGCAACAAGAGCCTGCAAATTTCTTTTGTATTCATCAAATCCTAAAAATGAATAGTTAATTAAACTTCTAAAGTGATGTTGTGTATCCATGATGTAGTTTTGAAAAACTTAGAGAACTATTAAAAATAACTGATGGCCAGTTACGTTAAGCTAAAGACCCGAAGCAGTAACAACTTTGGATCACCTCCAAAAGGAAGAACTGCTCCGATACCAATTGTTGGTCCCATGTAAAGGGTGACACAAGTTTATAGGGCGGTGAATAAACTGTTGAAATAGTGTCCTAAACCCAATCGGGTTGGACCGGATCCGACCGGGTCGGATCATTTCTACTATTTCTTTATGTTTATACATATAATAAATGGCTTTTCTTTTGCCATATATTTGTTTGTTTAATGAACCAATTATGAATTGTTATATGATAACGTCCTTAGTATTAAACTGTGATAGAGAAACCATGATAGGCGATTATGGTTGATGAGATCTCTAATCACTTTAATAAGTTTGATACTTAAATGTCTCTATGCTGATGTACTATTAAATAGGGCATTGATAGTACGAACAGGCTAGCACGTATTAGATGTCTTCTGTCTTTAAGGCCAGGGATAGATCTCGCCTATCGAAGTGTGGAGACACTTGGATTATACATGGACGTGTATTAGAGAATGCGTATGTTAGACTGACCCACTTACACTGTTAAGCGTCACACTATGTGGTGGTTGTGTAATATCCTTAGGACAGGAGTATGCATGGCATCACGGTGTGCATTGTCATGCTTTGACACTATTGAGGTTTCCCCTAGCCATGGGGCGATCATGCGGTAGTGATTGGGTGTGATACTGAAGCATGCGGAGTATACATGTTTCATCGTCCGGAAATCGCATACCCTAATAGTAGGGGTGAATATCCGAAAGAGCCTTCTTATAAGAAATGTCTTACTCTCATGAATCTTTACAAAGTGGAAGTAAATCCAGATTATAAGATACGGTCGTTGATATTTGCACTCCACTTACTACCGTATGGATATTATTACAGCGATAGGATTCTATTTACAAGGTAACTGTTTCATATGAAAGGTAGTAGTCATTGCATTTGACTCTTCCGATGATTGGGGGTCATGGTGTGTTTCTAGACGCTATCCCGTGATCATTAGGCATGAAGGGCATTTTCGTAATTTGCACTTTGTGTCTACGGCCAACATATTCGGAAGCCTATCGGGTAACATCTAGTCGGATTAAAATGTGGTTATAGTTGATAACCAAATAAAGAAAGAAATTTATCTCGTACTATAAAGTTTATAGTGGTAAATTAATATGGTGGTATTTATTTATTATGAATAAATATAATACAAGATATTAATTATGATGATTAATTAAATGTACATATATTAGATATGTATTTCGAAATATATATATATATATATATATATATATATATATATATATATATGTATTTTGCAAATTAATTAATCATAGAATTATATTAATTAAAGAATATTCCGGATGCCAATTGAAGGCTATTTGGGGCGCCTTTTAGAGTATTAGGATACACTTGGATTGTGCAATTTAATTAATAAGATTACCATAATATTAATATTGGATATTAACTGATTTTTGGAAAATAGATTTATGGTAATAATAAATATATTCAATATAAGATATTGACAATATTTAGTTTTTATTTAATATAAGATATTTTAATAAAAGAGATAAATCAATCAAAAGGATTTTCCTTATTTTATTAGGAAAAGATTTTCTTTCTCATCAATCTAGTAGAAGCTAGTCCCATTCAGATTGGGAAGTGCATGGGGCGCATGTCACCCTATAAAAGGGAGGCTTGGCTAGTTCTTTTGTACAACACCATTCCAAGAGAAAATAGTTTTTGTGAAAAATAGAGAGCTTCTTCTTAGAGAGAGAATTATAGAGAGAGAAAAGGCCAGTCTAGCAACCGGATTTTTCTAGTAGCAATCCAATGGTGGATTCTGGCGGGCTATTCGTGTGGACTAAAGGTAGAGGCCGAACGCTTGGGCAGCTCCGTGCATCGCTACTCTCCTTAGACGGTCAAAGCGTTGATCTTTTAGATCAAGCACGGTAACCACCATCCACTAACTTGTTATGTTTGTTGTTTAAACAAAGTCGATCCTAGTTAAAAGGAAATAAAATTTTGAATTCCGTTGCGCTCCCGCGTAGATTTCCTAACATAAACTTGTCCCCAAAAACTGAATCTTCATGCAGATTGAGTTCAACTAATTGTGATTTGAGCTTCTACTTCTTGATGTATATGATTTGCTCAAGCTTTGTTTTTCTTCAAGTGTTTGATCTTGAAACTCCCTTGAATGTTTAAGAACACTTTGAAGATTTCTTGATCTTGCAATAAAGCTCAAAGCAGGAGTTCTTTTTAAATCACTTTCCCCTTTCTAAAATCTTTCTTGATATCTTTTTTCCTTAGAACTCCGCACTTCTTCTTGAGGTAGAAGTGACCTATTTATAGTGGTATTCCCAATGTTCATCTTGTTAGAATTTGAATTCTTGTATCCGTTGGTGGTCCTGCTTATTCTGTTGAATGTCTATGTCTTTTCTGACATTTCTGCGTATCCAATGAAATTGTTTTCTCTATAACGGTCAGATTCTTCTTCAATTTTTATAACTTCTGCTTGAGACTGATCTTCTGTGATCTAGTCAGTTTTCAGCTTTAAGTGCAATAACTGAGTTTTTACTCTTCTTCAAAAACTCAGTACTCTATTCTTCATCTGATTATAATTGACTTAATCAGAGTACACCATGTCATACAAATCTTTTAAGACATCATTGTCCTTATGTATCTTTGGTCTTTATACAGGATCTATAGAGTCAGTTCATGTCATCACAATTTTCCCTGAATTCTAACTTTATAGTCTTGGCTTTAGCATTCATAAACTGAGTTTGAACCCTCAGTTCTTCATTCTTTAATAACTGAGTCTGGGTCCCTCATCCTTCTGCTTCTGGATAAGCCAACTGAGTCTGTGTCCCTTGGCGAACTTACCTTTTTCAGTTTCAATGGGTGTGCTCTGAGTCAGTTTCTCAATCCTCAATTGTGAACTCAGTATTCATAGTCTTACCAAGTCAGTTACTCATTTTCTCAGTTCTGATCCTAGAACTATTATAGTGCTTGTCTGATTTACTTATACAAATATCAGACTCTATTAAATCCTATACATTAATATCTAGACATCTTTTTGCTTTGCACTATAACAGCTAGTTATGACACTTCATCAATGGGGTTAAAAACAATAACTGAATAGCTGATAAATCATCAACAAAACATAAATTTTATTTCCAACAGTGCTTGGAGCGGGGTTTGTACTCCAGACCTCTCTCGGATACCATATTGAGAAATATAAAAGAATGAAAACTTGAATGTGTTTTATTAATGATCCATGAGATTACATTTATAGGCAGAAAATGATAACAAATCCAAGAGTTTGAAGTGAATAAACTACTGATATGAATTAATCTACTAGGATATGAAAAAAAACAAAAAAAAGGATAAAGTAGTTTTAATCCCAATTTGAATTATTTATCTCCTTTTATACTCTAATTACTTAAATAAGGAATGAATATTATCTATAAACAAATCTTCATAATTGATGGAAACTAATTTCTCCTCTGGTTATATGGTTAACAAATTTGAAGTTTAGGAATCTGAAAATAATAATTAGATATCTTTGATGCAGTGATAGTAAGATAATGAAAAATTGTTGTGGATTACCGACTAATTAAGGACATAATGGAGAAAAACCAATGGGTGATTAAAAATTGAAATTATTATTTTTATGATTAAATTTATTATGTTTATATTTAACATTTGTTACATACCAAATTTAACACGTCATAGTATTTTTGTTTATAGTTTAATAAAAAATAAACCAATGAAAAGTATAAAATAAACCACGGATTAAAAACGCATGCTACTTATATATATATATTTATATATACTGCTTATTTATTAAGGTGTGAGAGAGTGAATACAACACTGTATTAATTATTTTCAAGGAGTATTATTGTCATTTTGATGTTAAGTCAAAGAATTAACTACTCTATTTAATATGTATATATATCTATGTTTTTTTTGGCAACAACGATAGTTAAATAGGACGGAGAGATTATATGTATAAGGATAACTTTTAAATAACATGTTTGTGTAATTCTGAATTTTTCTTTTTTATATTTTCTTTAAATTGGATAATTCACATCGTTTTGTGTATATACTTTGGCAAGATTGAGTGGAGGTGTGTTCTGCCTAATTTGTTAAGAAATTCCTGAATGAATTCTCTATTTGCGTTGAAGAAATTAAGTTTTGTGTCTTCTTAATTAATATTTGTCAACGGAAGAACCCTGCCCTCAACTGTTTGCTCATTTGTTTTTATGTGAATATATACAAGTTGTGTTGATCCAGATTCCCTGAAAAACTTTTTTTTTTTTTTTTTTTGAAATTCTGAAAAACTTTCTAAAGAGTTCATTTCCATGTTGGAAAGATAATGTAAATTTTGGAAGGAATGCCGGAAAGGAAATTGGCGCCCCTGGTTGCAATTCCAATCGGATATCTTAAAATATACAGTTCATTAATTATAGTTGCTTGAGGACTTTAGCTTCATTTAACATGCAACGCTGTAGATTATGAATGTATTTTGGTCAATCTCAAAGTCCGGAAAGTATTGAAGGTGTAAAATGAATAATGAAGAAAATTCGAAAAAGCAAACAAATTAGTATGAAGTGTCTGTTGTTAAGTCATTAAACAGAATAGTCTAGTTCATTTTGTGCTTTCTTTTGCAGATTGTGGAACTCGAAGAGAACAACCTAAATATGTTATGTGTTGTATAAGCCAAGGTTGAGTACAATGGATGGATTGCAAATGTTGATTTGCAAAGTCGCTTCTAGCTATAAGAGTTTGCACATTCAATTCTCAATTGCAAAAAGATCGTTGATCATGACATATCAATATCAAATCACCTGTGTCCCTTAGATTGGAATGTAGATGGGTCGATGATTGTGGGATTACAACAAACTTGTTATATGCAACAATTAACCCACTGTTGAAACTTTAGTAAAGCATCAATACGTGAGGCAACCTGCAAAACGAGGCAGGAAACGGATAATAAATATGAATCGAGCATCTGGGTGATTTGGATGATTTGCGTTCGATCTTGGAGTTTGTATGGTTTTCGAAAGATTTATCCTCTCGCTATATACAACATACCCTTTCTAATTAAGACAATTTGGAGGTGGATGGAGTGCAAATCTCACAACTGACTTGGATACAAGAATTTTAAATACGTGACGATTTTGTTATAGCCAGAGGAAAGCATAAGGGTCGTTTTATAAAAATTTAGGGTATCTCCATGTAATTTACAGTGAGGCTTCTCCGAACAGAGACCGAGTCATCAACAACCTTTGAGCCCCAGTCTCTATCGTCTTCGTCCAGATGCCCCCAAAGAAGTAGTGAAAACAAAGATGTGATCATTGATGAATTTGAGTTATAGAAACTTTTGTAATTTCGATCTTTTGAGTACATACTGCATGTCTCCTTTAAGGCTTATGATTAAAAAAAAATATAGATTTGCCACTGCTCTATGCAAATTTAATTTCATTCTTATATTCATAACATGGATAACAAGAATTAAATTATAGATCATATCATCTCTAACATCATTAAGTTGTATGTTCTCGTGTTGTGATTTCTCAAAGTCATGTCATTGGTTGATTTTCTAAAACTAATAGACAATTATGGCTTTGTTGTTGTAACTGGCCGCCATATATATTAATTAGTCAAAGTAAAAAAACAAGAAATTTGATAAGAAATGAAAATAACAGATAAGAAGAAAATTGATTATCATTGTATCATTTATCATTGTATAATTCACTTAATGTAATAATTCTATCAAATACTTAACAATATATGTAAATATTTTTTTGAAGATTATATATGTAAATATTAAAGAGCAAAATACACATAAGCTCCTTCCCTTATATATTGTGGTGATACATTATTGATTCTATTAGGTATATATGCATTAATTGCAGAATATATTGTCTTCATTGTCAAATAGACTGCATTTATTTTATTCATGCTAGAGGTGGGATCTCATGTTGTACTATATTTGTAACCATTTTTTGTACAGACAAATCTTTCAAGAAAACAAAAATATTTTTCCACAACTCTTCTATTAAGGTATCAGAACATTTTTTATCCTTGGGTTTTCATGTCCTTTTTTCCTTCCTACCACCTTAATTAATCGCCACCACCACTGGCCTTTCTCTGCTAGCCGTCGGTCTCCTCTCTTTCACAGCTCCAATTGAATCTCTTCTCTCTCTTTTTTCATCCTCTTAATCTTCTAATCGGCTTCCTTTCTAAATCAGACCACCCTTACCCGCCGGTCAGTGGCCATCCCCAAACGCAGCAATGTTCGTTAAAAAAAATAAAAGAACAACAACAACAATAGCCGCAACACTGTTCATCATCAGCAAAAAAAATGTTTGCTTGTACATCGTCTGTGCCTACTTCATATCATGCCACCAACACCCATCCTCAATCATAGCTTCTGGATAGTGGTAATTCACATCATATGACCGAGGATTTTAGAAAGCTCAGCAACCATGCCATCTATCATGGCTAGCAAGAGATTCTTATTGGTGATGGTAGTGCCTTCCCATCACACATACTGGTTCAACATCCTTACCTTCTTATTCTGTCACATTTACTTCACGTAATGTTTTGTGTTCCCCGACTAAATCAGAACTTATTATCACCTCAACTAAGAAAAAAAACCACTCCAAAAAATAGAGGATTATATTCCATATCCATGAATCCGGAACTGTTTCCAAATTTTGTGCTGAAAATTATGTCTCTGTTGATTTTTTACCCGACTCTTTTCTGGTAAAAGATATTCAGACATGCAAATGTCTCCACCAGGGGCCAGCTAAAAATGGTATGTACCTCTGGTCCACTACTCCCATTTTTTCCTTTTCTGCACATTAAACTAACACTATGACTTGGCATCACCGTTGTGGTCATCTCGCTTCTACTATCATCTATCATATTCTGCAACAACATCCTTTGGCAACTGATAGTTTGTCAAGTCTTTCTCATTGTGATGCCTATCTCTGTCAGAAAAGGCATCGTTTACCATTTACTGCTTCTACTTTGCGTTCTTCCCGGCCCCTTGATTTCATTTTCTCTAATGTAGTGGCATCACCTGTTTATTCCGTCGATGGTTACAAGTATTATCTTTTGTTTGTTGATCACTTACTCGTTATATGTGGCTTTATCCACTTAAGCATAAATTTGATGCATTGTCTCTTTTTCAACGTTTCAACTCGATTGTGGAAAAATTCTTTGATGCCTCTATGAAAGTTACATATTCTAATAATGGTGGCGAATTTATTGGTATGCATGAATTTTTTTCCGCCCGTGGAATTTCTCACTTCACTACTCCCCCTCACACCCCTCATCATAATGGCTTTTCTGCGTCGTCACCTCCGCATTGTGGAAACTGGTCTCACTTTATTACCCCATGCCCGTATGCCCTTAATTTATTGGTCTTATGCATTTGCCATTGCTGTTTACTTAATTAATCGTATGTCCACAAAGGACATTTCCATGTCCTCCCCATATAAACGTATCTTTCACCAACCTCCAAAATTTCTCAAAATTGCGTGCTTTCGGTTGTCTCTACTATCCTTGGCTTCGTCCTTACACTCATCATAAGCTAGAATCCAACTCTCTCCATTGTGTCTTTCTTGGGCACTAGCTCACCCAACATGCGTATCTCTGTCTACACCTAGAGTCGAACCGATTATATGTCTCGTAGGATGTTTTCTTCGTTGAGTTTGTTTTCCCCTTCAGTTCGCGTCACTCATCCATATCTCCTGATTATTCAGTGGATGTATGGTCCTTGGCTCCTCCCTTATCAATTCTTGTCCCTCCACCCACCCCTTCCACTACCTCCCCACCAACCGCACCACTGTCTTCCCCTTATGCCGAATCATCTTATTCCTCTAATCCTTCATCCCTGCCTTCACCCCCTCTCCTACTCTACAACCACTTTATGGTCACTCGTGCCAGTAACAAATATCCTAAACCTCGCCAACTCCTCAACCTTAACACCCTACTGGCTTCAAAATTCTCTGATACAGAGCCTACTACTTACAAACAAGCTCTGCAATGTCCTCAATGGTGGGCTTCTATGTCTGATTAATTTAATGCTTTGGTATCTAATGGTACATGTTCTTTGGTTCATTTTGATTCACAGATGAATTTGGTTGACTACAAGTGGGTTTTTCGCATCAAGCGTAAAACTGGTGGGACTATTGAGCGTTATAAAGCTCGTTTGGTTGCTAACGGATTTACTCAGCGACCTAGTATTGACTATTTTGAGATGTTAAGTCCAGTGGTTAAGTCCAATACCGTACGTTTAGTACTCATTCTTGCTGTTTCATTTGGTTGGGTCCTACGACAGTTGGATGTGAATAATGTTTTTTTACAAGGCACTCTTACTCAGCAGGAATTTATGGCACAGCCACCAGGTTTTGAGGACCCTTAATATCCTAATCATGTTTTTAAGATGCACAAGGCTATTTATAGTCTCAAGCAAGCTCCCCGTGCTTGGTATCGTGAGCTCAAAGAGTCTCTATTGTTTGTGGGTTTTCATAATTCCATAGCTAATTCGTCATTATTCACTTTTGTTGCTGATGGTGTTACTTTGTTTATGCTTGTCTATGTCGAAGATATTGTTGTCACGGGTAATGATCTCATGGTAGTATCCTCTTTTGTTGAGCGTTTGGGCTCTCAATTTTCGATCAAGGACTTGTGTCCTCTATCTTATTTTTTAGGTGTTGAGGTTCATTCTAATCAGGTTGGTATCTTTTCTCATCAGCATAAGTATGTTGTTGACTTGCTTCGCAAGCACAATATTCATGAGGCCAAGGCCGTTACTACTCGTCTGCCTTCTGATGCTACACAACTTTTTATTCACCCGGCTTCCCCTTATGATGATCCTTCTGCCTATCGTCAGCTTCTTGGTAGTCTTTAGTATTTATTCTTTACACGTCCTCGTTAGTATGGAAAGATTTTGATGCTAAACATCTAGAATTTGCAAGTGACTATCGCAATGTAAGACAGGGTCTTGCTACTGATGTATTTAATCCTTTTTAAAACCATGAATGTCTCCCATAGTACATGGGTTGTTATTCTTATTCCTTAAGACCTACCCCCATGGAAATGTATGAAACAATCAATTTTCATTTTTTCCATACTCATTGACGGCCCCCGTAATCCAGACAATGATACTAATGTATATCTACAACCATTAGTTGATGAATTAAAAGAGCTTTGGGATCAAGGAGTACAAACATATGATGCTCACAGCAAGCAAATGTTTTGCTTATGTGCAAAATTGTTATGGACTATAAATGACTTTCGAGCATATGCTAATTTGTGTTGTTGTAGCACAAAAGGTAAGTGTGCTTGTCCACTGAATTTTCTTGCTTGCATCCTCTTATTGCACGGGTGGATATAATATTTTGATGATGAATCCATTGCCTCTGAGTCAAGGTGTGATTCTTTCTCCATTGCGTCAGTTGGCATGTGACATAGTGATTAAGAGTAGTAAGATAGTCTTATGAATGAGAGGTGTATTGACTGCTATAAATCCAAGTTAAAAGACTGTTGCAATGTCCTTATTTTTTGAAATCAAGGTACCTTTCTTGCCCCAACTCTTTGGGTGAAAGTGAGTTACATCCATCATGGGATCTTGTCGTATAATATACAAACAAATACTTGCATAGGAGCTTCTGCAATAGCTGAAATCCGGCTTCATTGATGCATTTAGTCAATGAAAATATTACAATGACTCTCTCTTGCTATAAATCCAAGTTAAAAGACTGTTGCAATGTCCTTATTTTCTAAAATCAGATGTCAATGATTCGAGAATCACGGACACTTGGGTAGCATCGTCAATAGTCGCACCATGAGTTTCTACTTCAGTAAAGTAACTAATCATGTTCATCACATGACCAGTAACCGACAGACCCCACCTCATCTTGTCATTGACAGCCTTCCGCACGGCCTCGTGTCTTGCTTGATCAGACGGTTTGGCAAACATGGTGGTCAAATGCTGCATAATTTCTTATGCAGTATTAAAATCCTCAATCTTGCTCCGAATGACCTCCGACACTGAGGCTAAGAAGATGCCTCTTGCCTTATTATTTGTCTCTGTCCATTTTTTATGTTGATCGCAAATGCATTTAGGCGGATTATGAGGGGGAATCACAGGGCATTCCTCAGTCAAAACAAATTGGGCATTCTCAAATATGAGCACCACGTTTACGTTACTTTTCCACTTAGTAAAATTGTCGCCATTTAGCTTATCATTCAGTAAAGTTTGAATTTGCTAAGACATGTTGCTGTAAATAAAATGATAGAAATTTAATCAAATATACACTACTATAATTTGTATTTTGGGAATAATAAACTTATATAAAGTATATCCTACCATTCCAAGGATTTAACCTCACACCTCAGTGCCGCCGTAGGGTAGGTCAAAGAGGTGACGGTTAAACTGAGACAATCTCTCTCAATGATTAAGCTTCGGGAATCAAAAATCTCACGGGAATCAGACATCCCGGACCTTAATCATTGATTACCTTCCTTTTTCTAGCCTAGATATTTCGAAAATATCCATAAAGAATGTGACCTACTATATCAGATCTCAAAGTACGCCCGAGTATGCACGCCGTAGTAGGTCGGTCGAGTGACTCAACGAGTACCCAAAATCCTATCCTTTCGGAGACCAAGCCTTGAATTTTGATAGGGGTGAACACCATCCGTAGGGGGCCGAAATCAAAGCGGCTCGAGGCGTCACCCTTCTCTCACGTGCTAGCATCTATAGTAGAGGCCGTGGGGTTGGCTTTCGCCTTCCCCGCTCCCACTCAATACTTTGAAAAAGTGGTGGGTTTACTAATTACGGTTTCGGTCTTGACAATAAGAAACAACAAATCAAATTTCTCCGAATAGGGTCGGTTATGTAGGCAAACCTACGCCGTCTTATTCGTTGGAACATATGTCACAGTTCAGGCCAATCCGGCAAGAGAAGCCCCGTTTAGCCAGAAGGCTTATCGACTATGCTAAGTCTTGTCGAACTACTGTAACGTACATCACACGTGGAGGGGAGTCGATTGAGCCGAAGCTCGGTTGAACTCGCCCAACCATGGTTAGACCATTTCCGAACCCATGTACTAAGATTTTCCGATTTCTAAATTATCAACCAAAGCGTAATCTCGTTTCTATTTAAGGTGGGTTCACCGAAAACTCAACGATTTATCTAAGTGGGATTCACCGAGAATCCATCACTAAAAACGTAACGATTGACAAAACCCGGGTCCTCGGTTTTTATAATTAGCTACTTATTATTTAACTGCCACATATTAAATTAATAAGCATTCATACTAATTATTCGAGTTATACACGTCTATTTTAATTCGAAATTAAAAAACTACGTGTATGCATTGGAGTGGAATCATGAAGATGCAAGTCATGGCAATTTTCCGGTTTTAAGCACGTAATCTTGATCAAACACAAAATTATACCGAAAAGTAAACACCGAGATAGATCGTTGGTACCCCCGACTAACTATTTTCTAAGGAAAAGTAAAACTTAATCTATGTCTTCGAGTCTTGATCTTCGAATCTTGAACTCGAACCGCCGGATCACGAACTATTTTCTAACGGGAATAAAATTTATTTTTTTTTTTTTTGTTGAGAAACTTAAAGGGGAATATTAAAAGTATTACTATGTGAATAATCAAAAGAAAATGCGACGTTGATGAAAACCAATTCAAATATAAATTAAATATGATGAAGGAATAGAATAGAAACATTTATTCAAAACAAAAAAAAAAAAAAAAAAAAAAAGAAACATTACCAAAAAAGAGAAGATTCAAAGTGCATTGGCCAAGTTTTACGTAATATAAGGAGGGTAGAATGAGTACATTAAATAGGTGTCTGAATTAAAGGAAGGGTAGTATTGGAAAATTGCTCTGACAGGAGCACAATCACACTAACATTAGCGCTGGCCTATTAAAGGGAAAACAAACTGTTTTTGCTCAAAAAACCGAAGAATAAAGTGATAAAAGAAGATGTTGACGATGGATATATTAGGGGGCTGGGGTAAAATATTTTTTTTTATAAAATTTTGAATATGTTTTATTTTTCAGTTTTACGAACAAAAACAAGTTTTTATTGTATAAAAAATACGCTTTCTTTAATCACAATATAAAATATATGTCATAATAAATTGGAATACAAAATGCATAATAGTGTAAAAATAAACGTCATATTAGAAAATAACAGTATGAAGCCTCTAATTTCATGGATGTAGAGAATTATTCCATGAGAGGGTTGGTAGGAAACCTCTAGTTGAACGTTGCATTCAAAAATGCATTTCCCATTTTCTATATCCATAGATGTAGAGAATTATTCCATGAGAGGGTTTGTAGGAAATCTCTCGTTGAATGTGGCATTCGAAAATGCATTATCATCTTAACCAATAAGATGGGTGGGACACGGCCATCAACTTGTTGTCATTAATTCTACCAAATCGATTTCTAATAATATAGTCTACTTCTCTAATTCCGAGAATCTTTGGCTCGTCAGTTCCTGAGTTTAGATAACACACTCATGTTTTTCACAACCATTGCAGTGTTACTTTTATCAATGCTAATATTCACTATTTTACCAATATTGATATCCAAGTCCACAAAAGACTTATCAATATTTTGGTCACGCCCAAATATTGCAAACATGTGAATTTTGATGACCTAGAGGTTTGCTTTAATCCACCAAATGATATAAGCATAGGCAGTCAATGCCATTGGTTTTGAGCGATAAATCTTTTTGTTGGGAATGAATTCAAGCTCCGTTGTATTGCAAGAAAGTTTCAGGACATCACCCCTTGTTAACGCTCTACTTCTCAGGGAATTACCCTCAAGGCCGTCTGTGATTGCGTAGAGGCCCTATGCCAGATTATCAAAACGGGGCTTTTTTGAAAAAAGACAAACAATATTTAAAATAAATGTCACGTGATTAGACTAATAACCTTATTGGATCAAAAAAAATCCGGCCCCTAAATTTCGAACATTTTTTTTATGGCCCTAAACCGTGGCCTTGTTGGCCTATACCCAGGGACAGGTCTGATTACCCCTAGACCACTTATCTTTGCTTTGAAAGTTAAACTTACTCATTCATTCATCTCTTTTTCATATAGATCCAATTTCCTCCCCTACTGAGCATGAGACACTCAGGTGGTTCTACAGGGATGCAAACAGAACTGGATTACCTAAACTTCATTTATAGGTTTATAGACTTATCAGAATCCTATACATCCCTTCTAAAAGACCATAGGTTATCAATCACCCCAAGCAGACTGTAAATTCTGTAAAATCACAGCGGGTCAATGGATAAACCATATCCATACTACATTCGGGTGAAATGATGTTCTGATCTGGTTCAATAGTTTTTATCAGTGTTATCCCCCAACAACCAATGTTGGATATGGTCTAATTAAATCAGATAGTAACTCCTTGAGTGACTTTACTTCAAGGTCCAAGGTTGTTATTTATATATTCTTTCTAAAACGGATGTGATAGTCAAACCATCAATTTTTTTATTTTCAGAAGCTTACAACCAACCTTCACTCATTGTATTAAGATATTTCATGAACAATCACCAACTGAACGTGTATGCAAAATCTCCAGTCATACCTTCAAGCATAAGTGCTAGATGCCTATATTTGCAGAAGTGGAGTAAACGCACTTCACACCTTATCCACAAATTCATAGACATCTTCTAGGTAGACTTCTCGGTACATAAATATGTGAAGTGTTATTTTGCGAACAATATCTTAATTGAGTTAAGTAGTGTATTATAGCATATCACTAACTACTATAGGCAATTCATGGGTCATCCTTTAGTGGAATCATTTCACTAAGAGGCGGGGAGAGAATCAGTACAAAATACTATGCTTTTAGCCTAATTCTGAGCACGGAATACTCATTTCTCTTGTAATATCAGAGATTCCTCTAAATATTCAGATAAACTAACCGGTGTTTCAAGTAGATATCAAAGAAAATTGTCTTCCACTCAAAAGCTCCCACTAGCTTGTATCTTTCTTAAGACCTTGAAGGTTAAGCTATGATACTTCTTCAGCACTATCACCCTTTCCAAATTGAAAGGTTACTTAGTCATTTTTCCTTTGAGATAGTGTTCTTAAACTAGGACATAGGGATCAACCTTAGCCAGTCTTAAGATATTGTCTTTAGGAAATATGCACTAATTAATAGATGATGCAGAATCGTTTATCTTAATATGTAAACCATTTGCCTTAATAGTTTATGATGTGTTACACATACCTTTTCAACATTCTTAATGGTTCTCACTTTATCAAACAAAAGTCTTAGTCTCAGAATCATATACAAATGTCATATTCACTTTCTTTAGGGAAACTATGTTATCAATGTGAAAGTGAATCCATTTGTTCCAACGAATCTGAAAAAAGAAATTATGTTTCTTTGATATTAAAAGACTAAAATCTTAATTTTTTTTCCTTATATCACTCCCACTAGCTATGTTGAAATAACTGCCCGTTTTCTACTCTTAATCATGAACGTATGGCTATCTTGTTATTACAAAGAACTTTAGCACCCGGTTAAGAAAGTCCCTAAGGATTAATAAATTAGTGATCCGAAACCACTTTCCTTATCCTATACTTTCTTTTATTAATATTTCGGTTTAGCCTTTAACTTATTTAGTAAAGATGACTTACACTTGTATACTTTTACATTCCCATTCTTGTCTTTCTTTAAAAAGAAATGACCTTGAACCAGTTGTTCGTATGAGTAGCCGCTACTCGTGAACTGTGGGATGTCTTAGTGAGATTGATACCATATGATTCTCGTCATCTTTGAACTAATTTCGTTTGCCGCTCGTTCAACAGCAGTGACAGCAGTGACATACTTATCAATGTCACTTACGTTCGAAGGCTCAAGAGGACAATCATTTACTGAAAATTAGTTGCAATCTCGATTAATAAGTTCAACGTTCTCGTTCATTTTCCACTTTTACGAAGTCGTTATCAATCAATTCAATCATTTTATCAGTTTAGTCACCTTGAGACGATATGTAGTTGTAAAAAACTATGATAGAAATATAAATAAAATTATACACCACTAAAATTCCAACTTATCGGTTCCATTTACCGTTTAGTTTGTGTCCATATAATCATGATTTTCCAAATTTTCGATCATTAAAATTATACACCACTAAAAATAATGATTTTAGGAATTATAAACGTGATGTCATGCTTCCGGTTATTCTACCATATCAAGGATTTAATCTCACACCAATAGTGCTGCCTTAGGGTAGATCAAAGAGATGACGATTAAATTGAGACAATCTCTCTAAATAACTAACTGAGAATCGGACATCTCTATTCAATTGTTGATTACCTTCCTTTTTTAGCCAAGATATTTCCAAAAATATCTTTGTGAGTGTGACCTACAGTTTAAGATTTTTAAGTACGCCCCGAGTATGCCGCTGTATGGCAGGTCAGTGACCCGACGAGTACACAAAAATCCTATCCTTTCGGAGACCAAGCCTTAAATTTCGGTAGCGGTGAAGGCCATCCGTTGGGGGGCGGAATCAAAGCGGCATGAGCCATCACCATTCTCTCACGTGCTTGTGTCAACAGTAGAGGCCGTGGGGTCGGTTTTCACCTTCCCCGCTCCCACTCGTTATTTTGAAAAGTAGGTAATCTCATTAGAATTCTGGAATTTCTCAATAATCCAAAAACAATAAATCAGGAATATCCCACTAGTTTATCGGTTCCAAATACTGTCTAACTAGTGTCACTATATTCATTATTTTTCAATTTTATGGATTCATTAAAATTCTTTGTGTAGACACACAATTCACATTCACCAAGGATCTTATAATCCTAATACATTAGGACTTATGAAATTCCCAATAATTCGAAAAACAATAAATCATGAAATTTAAAGCTCCCACTAGTTTATTGGTTCCAAAGACCGTCTAACTAGTGTCACCTTATTCATGATTTTCCAATCATCCGATTATTTAGAAATCTCTTGTGTAGACACTATACAACTAAAATTCATTAAATAATTTTATAGTCCCAATTTTGTAATGATAAAAATTTAGGATCTCGGAATTTTTTGATAATCCGAAAACAATAAATCCTGAAAAGCATTCACCAACTTATCGGTTCCATTTACCGTTTAGTTTGTGTCCATATAATCATGATTTTCCAAATTTTCGATCATTAAAATTCTATTTATGTAGTCACTACATAATTAAATCCCCGAAGGATTTAAGATACCAAAATCGAAATTTACCCAATAAATTTTATTTTATCATGTAAATTTTATATTCAGATAAAATTCCGTTTGTTCAATTAATTTAATTAAAGGGTGGAGGGTCAGAAGGACAAAATAAGATACAAAATGGTTGAGAAAGATAGTTACTACATGTGTTACTACAAGTTTCTACATGTGTTACAACATTTTGTCATTCTCAACCATTTTAGATTAAAACTGTCCTTCACAACCTTTAACATTTTAATTAATTACCTAATCTAATCTAAATCAATTACGTTTCATACATGCCATAGTAATGCCAAAATTAATTATTTACAAGTATGCATATGGTAGGAGTGGAATCATGAATATGACACATTGTATGGTATGACATGGTTATATCACATAAATAATCATCCAAGAAAATAAATGCGTAAAAGTAAACCACTGAGATGCCCCGTATCTAACCCATTAACATAGTAAAGAACATAAACTCAAAATAATGGGTTTACTAATTTCTACTTGAAAGGAAAACGAATCCGTAACTCAGTACATTGGCCTAGCGGTTAGCTAGACTATACCTTGGCCTGGAGACCAGGGTTTGAGCCCTGCTAGAGGCTCAATTAGTGTGCGCGAGTACATGTGTAACATTTCATATTTGGAAAAAAAAGGAAATAGAATCCGCATCAATATTAATCAGCTTGGCGAAGTCTTCAACAAAATATGTTCATAGCCCATCTAGTTCAAAGCGTCTCCCGATAAGTGTGATGTTTTGGATTCGATTTTTGGCAGGAGCAATTTTTTTACTTTTATTTTCCTAACATTCATCAATCCTTCTAGAAAAAAAAAACTTTAAGAAAAAGGAAAATGTGTGCCCTTTTCCTTTGTTCTATTAAAAGAAATTTGATTGTCCTTTGAAGCCATGCCTCTTTCAGCAGCCATAGGTTACCGGAAAAGGTAGACAATAATCACTTGTATGCCTCTTAATAATTTAAACTACCATCTCTCCCAAAATCTTAAGCTAATAGGGAGGTAGATAATTAAAATTTTATATATTCAACACGTCTCTTCAAATGTGAGCCTGCTATATTTCTAAGATGCCCAACACTTGTGTTTTTGTTTGTTTGTTTTGGGTGTTGTGCTTGGAGCGGGGTTTGTACTCATGACGTCTCTCTGATACCATATTGAGAAATATAAAAGAATGAGAACTTGAATGTGTTTTATTAATGATCCGTGAGATTACATTTATAGGCAGAAAATGATAACAAGTCCAAGATTTTGAAGTGAATAAACTACTGATATGAACTAATCTACTGGGATATGAAAAAACAAAAAAGGATAAAGTAGTTTTAATCCCAATTTGAATTATTTAGCTCCTTTTGTACTAGAATTACTTAAATAAGGAAAGTAATATCTATCAACAAATCTTCATAATTGATGGAATCTAATTTCTCCTATGGTTATATTGTGAATAAATTTGAAGTTTAGGAATCTAAAAATAATAATTAGATATCATTGATGTAGTGATAGTAAGATAATGAAAAATTGTTGGATGACCGACTAATTAAGGACATAATGGAGAAAAAACCAATTGGTGATTAAAAATTGAAATTATTATTTTTATATGATTAAATTTATTATGTTTATATTTAACATTTGTTACATAACAAATTTAACACGTCATAGTATGATTTATTTAATAGTTTAATAAAAGAATAAACCAATGAAAAGTAAAACATAAACCATGGATTAAAAATACATGCTACTTTTATAGATATGTATATATGTATACTCCTTTGTTCCTATTTAACTGTTGCAGTTGCGAAAACAAAAAATCATTTTTCTGTCGTGGTTATATTTTCAAAGCAGTATTTATTCTATTTATCTACGTCTACCTTATTTATTAAGGAGTGTGAGAGTGAAAACAACATTGTATTAATTATTTTCAAGAGGTATTATTGTTATTTTGATGTTAAGTCAAAGAATTAACTACTCTCTTTAATATGTATATACGTGTGGTTTTTTTGCAACAGCGACAGATAAATAGGAACGGAAAGATTATATGTATAAGGATAACTTTTATGGAAAATTAGGGATAAGGACAAAATCTGGAATATTTTTAAGTAACAGGACAGCTACATATTTTTTATAGGGAGAAGGACAAATGCATAATTTTATAGCGAGAAGGACAAAACGGTGAATCCGAAAATCGGTGAATCTCCCGGTGAATCCCGAAATCGGTGAATTTTGTGATGAATTTCGACGGTGAATCCCGAAAATTAGTGAATTTCGACAATGAATTTTGAAAATTAGTGAATTTCGACGGTTGAATTTGGCGGTGAATTTAAATAGTGAATTTGAACACAAGTGAATTTCGACGATGAATAAATAGTTTTGTCCTTTATGCAAAAGTTTCAAAAACTGTCCCTTCTACTCAATTGATGAAATATTTTTGTCCTTCTCCCTCATTCCCCCTAACTTTTAAAAGGAGGACTTTTTTTTGGCAAGAAATAAAGGAAACTTGAAAACAAAAAATACACTGAAACCCTATACCTAAAGTCTTTATATAGGCTGACCAAGCCGCTATACTTAATGTCTCTCCTGATACCCATTTCTTGATAGCCGCTTAATGTCTTTTTTTCATCTGAAAACCTTTTGGTCTTAAGCGGTGGTTACGAGGACGGCAAGTGTGTTATCATCGGTTTTTGAAGTGTTCTTATTTTACTGAGACTGTAGCTGCCTCAGCAAAATTAGCCATCATCCGACTCACTGGCGGCCCGATCGATCAAAATCAGCTTTTATCTGACTCATTGGCTGATGTAGCAGTTGCAGGTGTGTGTTGGTGTATTTTTTTTATTTTTTTTGTTTTGATGGTGATTTTCTATCTAGCTAGAACAAAATCAGATCCATAGACAATGGATATAGTGTTTTTGTTTTGTTGATTTTTTATTTTGTTAATTAGAGTCAAGATCAATTGATAACATGTTTGTGTAATTCTTTTTTTATTTTTTTTTATTTTCTTTAAATTGGATAATTCACATCGTTTTGTGTATACTTTGGCAAGATTGAGTGGAGGTGTGTGCTGCCTAATTTGTTAAGAAATTCCTGAACGAATTCTCTATTTGCGTTGAAGAAATTAAGTTTCATGTTTTCTTAATTAATAATTGTCAACGGAAGAACCCGGCCCTCAACTGTTTGTTCATTTGTTTTTATGTGAATATATACAAGTTGTATTAATCCAGATTCCCTGAAAAACTTTCTAAAGTTCATTTCCATCTTGGAAAGATTATGTAAATTTTGGAAGGAACGCCGGAAAGGAAATTGGCGCCCCTAGTTGCAATCCAATCGGATATCTTAAAATATACAGTTCATTAATTATAGTTGCTTGAGGAATTTAGCTTCATTAACTTGCAACGATGTAGATTATGAATGTATTTTGGTCAATCTCAAAGTCCGGAAAGTATTGAAGGTGTAAAATGAATAATGAAGAAAATTTGAAAAAGCAAACAAATTAGTATGAAGTGTCTTTTGTTAAGTCATTAAATAGAATAGTCTATTTCATTTTGTGCTTTCTTTTGCAGATTGTGGAACTTGAATAGAACAACATAAATATGTTATGTGTTGTATAAGGCAACGTTGAGTACAATGGATGGATTGCAAATGTTGATTTGCAAAGTCGATTTTAGCTATAAGAGTTTGCACATTCTATTCTTAATTGCAGAAAGATCGTTGATCATGACATATCAATATCAAACCACCCGTGTCCCTTAGATTGGAATGTAGATGGGTCGATGATGGTGGGATTATAACAAACTTGTTATATGCAACAGTTAACCCACTGTTGAAACTTTAGTAATGCATCAATATGTGAGGCAACCGGCAAAACGAGGCAGGTAACGGATAATAAATATGAATCGCGCGTCTTGGTGTACCGGATGATTTGCGTTCGATCTTGGAGTTGGTATGGTTTTCAAAAGATTTATCCTCTCGCTATATACAACTTACCATTTCTAATTAAGACAACTTGGAGGTGGATGGAGTGCAAATCTCACAACTGACTTGGATACAAGAATTTCAACTACGTGACGATTTTGTTATAGCCAGAGGAAAGCATAAGGGTCGTTTTATAAAAACTTAGGGTATCTCCATGTAATTTCCGGTGAGGCTGCTCCCAACAGAGACCGAGTCATCAACAACCTTTGAGACCGAGTCTCTGTCGTCTTCGTCCAGATGCCACCAAAGAAATAATGAAAACAAAGATGGGACCATTGATGAATTTGAGTTGTAGAAACTTTTATAATTTCAATCTTTTGATTACTTACTACATGTCTCCTTTAAGGCTTATGATTAAAAAAATTTAATAAATTGATTTGCCACTACTCTATGCAAATTTCATACTTATATTCATAACATGGATAACAAGAATTCATTTATGGATCATATCATCTCTGACATCATTAAATTGTATGTTCTCGTGTTGTGACATGTCATTGGTTGATTTTCCAAAACTAATAGACAATTATGGCTTTGTTGTTGTAACTAGCCGCCATATATATTAATTAGTCAAAGTAAAAAAAACAAGAAATTTGATAAGAAATGAAAATAACAAATAAGAAGAAAATTGATTATCATTGTACTCCCTCCGTTTTTTTATACATCGCATTTCGATTTTGCCATTTTTTTATTTATCTCATCATTTTACATTTCCAATCAAAGATTTATTATTTTTTCCTCCTTTACCAATAAAATATTTACATCTCCAATAAAAAAAACACAATTCCAATACAAAAAACTCTTTTACCAACAAAACATTTACATCTCCAATAAAAAAATACATTTCCAATACACATATTAATTATTTTCTTAATTTGTGTGATTCTTCTCTCTGCGACATATATATAAAAACGGAGGGAGTATCATTTATCATTGTATCATTCACTTATTGTAATAATTCTATCAAATACTAATTAACAATATTTGAAACTATTTTTTTTTGAAGATTATATATGTAAATATTAAAGAACAAAATACACATAAGCTCCTTCCCTTATATATTGTGGTGATACATTATTGATTCTATTAGGTGTGTACGCATTAACTGCAGAATATATTGTCTTCATTGTCAAATAGACTGCATTTATTTTATTCATACTAGAGGTGGGATCTCCTGTTGTACTATATATGTAACCATTTTCTATACAGGCAAATCATTCAAGAAAACAAAAATATTATCCACAACTCTTCAATTATGGTATCAGAACATATTTTTTCCTTGGGTTTTGCTCTCCCTTTTTCCTTCCTACCACCTTAATCGCCGTCACCACCGGCCTATCTCTGCTAGCCGTCGGTCTCATCTCCTTCATAGCTCCAATTGAATCTCTTCTGTCTCTTTTTTCCACCTCTTAATCTTTTAATCGGCTTCCTTTCCGAATCGGAGCACCCTTACCCGACAGGCAGCAGCCATCCCCAAACACAGCAATGTTCGTTAAAAAAATAAAACAACAACAACAACAACGACAACAATAGCTGCAACACTGTTCATCATCAGCAAAAAAAAAAGTTGCTTGTACATCGTCTATGCCAAATTCATATCATGCCACCACCACCCATCCTCAATCATGCCTTCTGGATAGTGGTAATTCACATCATATGACCGCGGATTTTCGAACGGTCAGCCACCATGCCATCTATCATGGCTAGCAAGAGATTCTTATTGGTGATGGTAGTGCCTTGCCTATCACACATACTGGTTCAACATCCTTACCTTCTTTTTCTGCAACATTCACTTCACGTAATGTTTTATGTGTTCCCGACTTACTTAGAACTTATTATCTGTTTCCAAATTTTGTGCTGATAATTATGTCTCTGTTGATTTTTTTTACCCGACTCTTTTCCGGTAAAAGATATTCAGACAGGCAAATGACTCCACCAGGGGCCAGCTAAAAATGGTATGTACCTCTGGTCCACTACTCCCATTTTTTCCTTTTCTGTACATAAAACTAATTCTATGACTTGGCATCACCGTTGTGGTCATCCCGCTTCTACTATCATCTATCATATTCTGCAACAACATCATTTGGCAACTGATAGTTTGTCAAGTCTTTCTCATTGTGATACCTATCTCTGTCAGAAAAGGCATCGCTTACCATTTACTGCTTCTACTTTCCGTTCTTCCCGGCCCTTTGATTTCATTTTCTCTATGTATTGGCATCACCTGTTTATTCCGTTGATGGTTACAAGTATTATCTTTTGTTTGTTGATCACTTACTTGTTATATGTGGCTTTATCCTTTTAAGCATAAATCTGATGCATTGTCTGTTTTTCAACGTTTCAACTCGATTGTGGAAAAATTCTTTAATGCCTCTATGAAAGTTATTTATTCTGATTATTGGTATGCGTGAATTTTTTTTTTGCCCATGGAATTTCTCACTTCACTACTTCCCCTCACACCCCTCATCATAATGGCATTTCTAACCGTCGTCACCTCCGTATTGTGGAAACTGGTCTCACTTTTTTACACCATGCCCGTATGCCCTTAATTTATTGGTCTTATGGCTTTTCCATTGCTGTTTATTTAACTAATCATGTGTCCACAAAGGTCATTTCCATGTCCTCCCCATATGAACGTATATTTCACCAACCTCCAAATTTCTCAAAATTGTGTGTTTTCAGTTGTCTCTACTATCATTGGTTTCGTCCTTATACTCATCATAAGCTAGAATCCAACTCTCTCCATTGTGTCATTCTTGGGTACTCGCTCACCCAACGTACATATCTCTATCTACACCTAGAGTCGAACCGATTATATGTCTCACTGGATGTTTTCTTCGTTGAGTTTGTTTTCCCCTTAAGTTCACACCACTCATCCATATCTCCTGATTATTCAGTGGATGTATGGTCCTTGGCTCCTCCCTTATCCATTCACGTCCCTCCACCCGCCCCTTCTACTACCTTCCCACCAACCACACCACCGTCTTCCCCCCATGCTGAATCATCTTCTTCCTCTAATCCTTCATCCCTGCCTTCTCCCCCCACTCCTACTATGCTGTCCACTCACTTTATGGTCACTCGTGCCCGTAACAAATATCCTAAACCTCGCCAACTCCTCAACCTTAACACCCAACTGGCTTCAAAATTCTCTGATACTGAGCCTACTACTTACAAACAACCTCTGCAATGTCCTCAATGGTGGGCTTCTATGTCTGATTAATTTAATGCTTTGGTTTTTAATGGTACGTGGTCTTTGGTTCATTTTGATTCGCAGATGAATTTGGTTGACAGCAAGTGGGTTTTTCGCATCAACCGTAAAACTAGTGGGACTATTGAGCGTTATAAAGCTCGTTTGGTTGCTGAAGGATTTACTCAGCGACCTGGTATTTACTATTTTGAGATGTTTAGTCCAGTGGTTAAGACCACTACCATATGTTTAATACTCATTCTTGCTTTGTTTGGAAAGGTGTCTAAACCCAATCGGGTTGGACCGGATCCGACCGGGTCGGGTCGTTCTGATCTATTTAGTTCATGTAATAACTTTATTATGATTAATAAAAGCACTTATGTTATTATATATATTGTTTGTCTTCATATTATTTGTTGCATATATATAGTGCGTCCACTAGTATCAATCTGTGATAGAGAAACCATGATAGTGATTATGGTTGATGAGATCTCTAATCACTATAACAAGATTGGTACTTGAATGTCTCTAGTCTTACATATTATCAAATGGGACATTGATAGTATAATCGGACTAACACGTATTGGATGTCTTCTATCTTTTAGAAGGTAGGGATAGATCTCGTCTATCGAAGTGTAGGGACACTTGGGTATGCGTGGGCGTGTATTAGAGAATGCGTCGTTAGGTGACCCACTTACATTAAGTGTCACATTATGTGGCGGTTGTGTAATTATCCTTTTGACCGGAGTCTTCATGGCATCACGGTGTGGATTGTCATGCTTTGACACTATTGAGATTTCTCACAACCACAGGCGATCATGCGGTAGTGATTGGGTATGATATTGAAGCATCACGGAGTATACATGATTGGTCGATCCGGGAATCGCGTATCTATGATTGGGATTGAATATCGAAATGGCCTTCTTATAAGGAATGTCTAGCTCTCGAGAATCTTTGCAAAGTGGGAGTAAATGTGTTATTCGAGAGAGCATGATATCAGATTATAAGATACGATCGTCAATGTATTGACACTTTCGAGATCGATCGTATGGATATTATTATAGCGATAGGATTGTAAGTTACACGATAGCGCTTCACATGAAAGGTAGTAGTCATTGCTTTTGACTCTTCCGATGATTGGGAGTCACGGTGTGTTGCTAGGCGCTATCCCGTGATCGTTAGGTATGAAGGGCATTTTAGTAAATTGCACTTTGTGTCTACGACCAACATATTCGGAAGCCTATCGGGTCACACACATATGAACATCGAGTCGGATTAAAATGCGGTTATAGTTGATAACCAAATAAGGAAGGTTTATCTACAGACTATAAAGGTTATAGTGGTAAATTAATATGGTGGTATTTATTTATTATGAATAAATAAAATACAAGATATTAATTATATATAAATTATATTAATTAAAGAATATTCGGAAGTCAATTTGTTGACTAATGGGCGCCACTTTTGTGTGTATAAGATACACTTGGATTGTGCACTTTAATTAATAAATATTGCCATAATATTAATATAAGATATTAATTGATTTTGGAAAAATAGATTTATGGTAATAGGATAATTATAATCAATATATGATATTGACAAAATAAATTATAATTAAAGAGATAAATCAATCTAATTGATTTTCCTTATTTTATTAGAAAAAGGTTTTCTTCTCCTCCACACTACATATGGGGCGCCACTTCATCATATAAAAGGAAGTGGGTGTCAAGCTCTTTTGTACATCACAATTGCAAGAGTTCATAATTCTTGTGTAAAATAGAGAGAGCTCTCATAGTGAGTTTGTGAGGAAGAAAAGGTCGATCTAGCGGCCGGAGTTTTTCGATAGCAATCAAGGAGGATTCGGCGAGGGGTTCGTGTGGATTAGCGATAGAGGCCAGACGGCGTGGGCGGCTTGCGCGTTGAACTACTCTCCGTTGGCGGTCAAAGCGGCGATCTTGTAGATCATCCCAGGTATAACCGTCAAACTACTTAACGTGTTTATTGCATTAAGCGAAGAGCGATCTAGAAAAGGAAATCAAATTTTAAATTCATTTGCGTTAAACTAGTGATTTCTAACGGTGGTATCGAGGCGGACTTGAGCTTAAGCAATAAGCATAATTTAAAAGCGTAGTATTTAATCGATAGATGCAAGATTTAAATCACGAAGCGTTAAACAAAAAAAAAAAAAAATTAATTAGGGTTCTTGGGGGGTCGGCCATTTGTGGGCGCCCCCTCCTCCTGTGCGGCGGCGGTAACCTAGGGTTGCCGTCCGTCGGCTCTCTCTTTCAATGGGGAGATCGACCCTTTTCGTTTTGTGATATTTTATTGTGCATAGATATCTCGTTTGTTTAGTTGTGTCATATGGCCAACCAATGGTTCAAATAGTTTGGACCATTGGGAAACCATATGGCATGTTAGCCTTTCAAATTTTGATTTGGAATAGGCCAGAAGCCCTTTTCAAATATTTGATTTGGAATAGGCTGAGCACAGAGCCACTTCAAAATTTTGATTTTGGAAAGTGGCGAGGCCTAAACCAAAACTATTTGGCCTTTCCAAATATTTGATTTGGAATAGGCCTGAGCCACTTTCCAAATATTTGATTTGGAATAAGCTGAGGCACAAGCCACTTCAAAATTTTGATTTTGGAAAGTGGCGGGCCTGAACTAAAATAATTTGGCCTTTCCAAATATTTGATTTGGAATAGGCTGAGCCACTTTCCAAATATTTGATTTGGTATAGGCGCAAGCACAAGCCACTTCAAAATTTTGATTTTGGAAAGTGGCGAGCCTAAGCTAAATTTAGTTTTGGAAAGAAACAAATAGGAGACTTTATAATTTTAATTTTATTTTGAATAGTTCAAATTTAATTAAAATTGAAATCGATTAAAATTAAATGTTAATTTTAATTTTCGGTTAAGTCATATAATTAATTAAAAGTTATTTAATTATTTGGCGTGATAAAATAAAGGCATGAGTAGTAGTAGTTAAAATTAAAATTTAATCTTTTCATAAGATAAAATTGTATGGATTAGATGTGTAGATATAATGTGATTATGGGACCGATTGATCATGGACTCGACCAATAGGATAGATGGGAATGTTTTCTTTATGTTGGTTTTGAAAAATTGTCTGAGGCCGTTATGAAGAAGCGTGACCTAGTTTACTTTTGCATTTATCCCGTTCACTGAGCTCCCCCGTGTGCGGCGGGTGTAATTATTTATTATGTAACAAGAATGGAGCAAGAAGTTCAAGACCAAGGAGAGATAAAGAACCCATTGGCGTCTGACAATAAAGATCTATTGGCGGTTGCGAGATACCCTTAGTTTGTGACCAGCGGTTTTAAATCGGTTTGTATTGAAACCACACCTAGGAAAAAGTCCATGATCATACCGGTTATTTTATGCGCGGAATGTTGTGTATGTTTTACTTTATATGATATCGTAGTAATATGCACATAGTAGATGAGACCATAATTAAACCAAATTAATTAAGTGAATTAATTTAAAATTATTCCCACATCAAAAATCAAGTCGGAATTGCCTCCCCGTATTATAACGACGGTGAAGAGCCTTGTTCGGACCCAACTCACCGACCAAAGCGGGGTTGACCTACCTCGGGTATATATCGTCGTTATTGAGATATGATCGAAAGAGATCTCATGAATATTGGGGTTAAGACTCGACTAAGAATTCTCTCGGCCACCCGACCAAAGCGGGTCGTTTGGATTTTTAGAGGCAAGGGTTTGGCTATTTTCATAAGATGAAATATTGTCAAAGAGTTGGTGGTCAAACAACAAGAATCGTATAAGATACGATCGACAAATCGTTGTCCACTGTTTAATTATTTTGGCCCATCGACCAAAGTTGGGGTCGGGGTAGTTCGATGGGATCTTGCCCACTAAAGGAATTATTTTCTTGAAAGCCAATAGGGAATAGTTGGCTAGTGGGAGTAAAAACCTTATAGATTTATTAAGTGCAAATTTAGGGTTTTTATACATGAGCTTTACTTATTCTATCTTTATTTATTGTTGTAGAAAATGTCAAACAAATTGAACCTTCGTTTTATCATCGAAAACAAGCAGCGAGACAAATTTTCTCGATTGGGAAAGAAACCTCAAAATCGTTTTGAGGCACGAGAAGATTGGCTATGTCTTGGGCGAGGCCTACCGGAAAAGCCAGCCGAGGTTGGATCTGCAGATGTTGTCGAGAAGTACAACAAGCCTTTATTACAGCGATCTTGATGCTACATGTATCATGCTTGCTTCTATGACACTGAGCTGCTGAAGCTTGACATGAGTCTATGGGCGCCTACTCTATCATGGTCCACTGAAGGAACTTTATGCTTCTCGGTCTCGCCTTTGAGAAGTGCGAGTCTCGAAGGCCCTGTTTAGTTGTAAGATGGCATCTGGGGCTCTTTGTGGGGTCACGTGCTTAAAATGATCGGGTACATAGAGAGGCTTGGGAAGGTGGGCCACAAATTGGAGCGAATTGAGTATTGACTTGATTACGCAATCTCTACTGATTCATTCTCATGATTCGTGATGAACTATCACATGAACAAGATAGATTGCTCCCTTGCGGAGTTATTGAACATGTTAAAGGCTGCTTTGAGGCCTTTGTGGGAAGGGAAAGCAAGTGTTCTTTGGTCACTTCAAGCAAGGGCAAGGCAAAAGCCAAAGAAGTCCAAGAAGGCGAAGGCTACACTAAGCCAGCGCCTAAGATAGCGAAAGACAAATCCAAGGATGCTTGCTTCCATTTGCGGTGAGACCGGACATTGGAGAAGCGCAAAGGCTTCTTGAGTACCAAGAAGAAGCATTACGATGCTTCGACAGGTATATTTATGATTGAGATCAATATTGCTTCTTCTAAGTCTAACCACTTTGGGTATTAGATCTTTGGTTGTGGTTCTCATATTTGTCTGCGAATATCACGAGGCACTAAGAAGAACTAGAGATACGAGGAAAGAGAGAGTGGACCTCTGGCGTTGGAAATGGAGCAAGTGTTGCTTATTTGGCGTAGGAGTTTATTTTCTTTCATTGCCCGGTGGGCTAGTACTAGAACTTAATAAGCTGTTATTTTGTTCCGCTCTTTACGAAGAGCATTATTTCTATTTACGCATTAGATGTTGATGGATTTTCTTTTACGTTTGAGAATAAATGTTGTTCTTTTTCACGTGATGGAATCTTTTATGAATCTTGGCATACTTAGCAATGGTCTCTACATATTAGATATGAATGTTGGCGTACTTAATATAAATAACAAGAAAGCCAAAACAAATGACTTGAATGAATCCTACTTATGGCATTGTAGACTTGGCCATATAAATAAGAATCGCATTCCAAGCTCCATAAAGATGGAATGTTGGATCAATTCGATTCACGAATCGTTTGGCGTATCTGAAGCTTGTTTACTTGGCAAGATGACAAAGTCACCTTTCGATTGGCAAAGGGATAAGATCAATGAATTGCTTGAGCTCATACATGATGTGTGTGGCCCAATGTCAATTCAAGCCAAAGGAGGATACTCTTATTTTATCACCTTCTTTGATGACCATTCTCGCTATGGTTATATATACTTAATGAAGTTTAAATCTGAAGCCTTGAAAAGTTCAAGGAATTGAAGTGAGGTGGAGAAACAACTAGGTAAAGAAATCAAAACACTTCGATCCGATCGAGGCGGAGAATACCTAGATGGAGAGTTTCAAGATTATTTGAAGGAGAATGGGATTCTACTGAATGGACTCCTCCCGGGCGCCACGGATGAATGGCGTGTGCGAGGAGGAGGAACGCACCTTGTTGGACATGGTGCGATCCATGATGAGCTCTGTGATTCTTCCAAAATCGTTTTGGGGTATGCTCTAGAAACCGCATCTATACCTTTGAACCGAGTTCCATCAAAGGCGGTTGACTCTACGCCATACGAGGTATGGACTAGAGAAAACCGAGCCTAGGTCATCTAAAACCTTGGGGTTGTCCGACTTACGTGAAGCGGATGATGCACGACAAATTAGAGCCAGTCGACAAATGTCTATTTGTGGGATATCTAGAAACCAAAGGTACCAATTTTACCATCACTGAGGAACAAAGGTGTTTGTTGCCGGGGTAGCCACTACGGAGAAAGAGTTTATTACGGATAGGGTCGGTGGGAGTAAAATTGATCTTGAAGAAATTCGAGAACCACTTACGGATAATAGTCGGTTGATGGAAGTAGAGGACTTGCCACACACACGGATGTGACACCGGCCTCTACCGTGGACACACTAGCACCTCGAAGATCCACCGAGGAGCGCCGTGAACCCGAAGGTACCTTTGGCGTGTATCTCATGGAAGATGAGGACCCTAGAACTTATGAGGAAGTGCTATTAAGGCATGACAAAGAGAAATGGCTAGAAGCCATGAATTACGAAATGGAATCCATGAAAGACAACCAAGTTTGGAACTTAGTTGATCCGCTTTGAAGGAATAGTTCCCATAGGGTGTAAATGGGTCTTTAAGAGAAAGACCGACATGGGAATGATAACGTGACCACCTACAAGGCTAGGTTGGTGGCAAAGGTTATAAGCAAAGACAAGGAGTTGACTATGATGAAACCTTCTACTTTGTTGCCATGTTAAAATCCATTAGAATTTTGCTTGCTATTGCGACATACCATGATTACGAAATCTGGCGGATGGATGTGAAAGCGGCTTTCCTTGCGGGAACACTATGCGAGGAAGTGTATATGACACGGCTGAGGTTTCACAACCAATGGCGCTTGAGGATGGTGTGTAAGCGCAAAGATCCATTTATGGATTAAAGCAAGCTTCTCGGAGTTGGAATCTTCGCTTTGATGAGATAATCAAGCAGTTTGATTTCATCAAGAGCGAAGATGAGCCCTGTGTTTACAAGAAGGTTAGTGGGAGTGCCATTGTGTTCTTAGTGCTTTATGTGGATGACATCTTTGCTCATAGGGAATGATGTGCCTATGTTACAATCAGTCAAAGCTTGGTTATCCAAGAACTTCTCAATGAAGGACTTGGGTGAGGCGACCTATATTGCAGGAATAAAGATCTATAGAGATAGATCTAAAAAGGTTGCTTGATGCATCGCAATCCACTACATAGACAAGATCTTTGAAGAGATTCGGCATGGGCGATCAAGAAAGGATTCTTTGCCCATGTCACATGGGGTCTACATCAAAGGAATGAGTCCTAAGGCGAGAGGAGGAAAGGGCACAAATGAGTAAAGTCCCTTATGCCCGGCAATCGGGTCCATCATGTATGCCATGTTATGCACAAGACCAGGCGTCTCGTACCCTCTTAGTATGACTAGTAGGTACCCGGTCAATCAGGTGATAGTCTTTGGATTCTTTGTCAAAAATATCCTTAAGTACTTGAGGCGTACTAGGGATATGTTCTGGTTTTCGGGAGCGATGATTTAGTATTACGAGGTTACACGGATGCGGTTTCCAAAAGCGACAAGGGCGATTTTAAGTCACAATCTGGATTTGTTTTCACGCTTAACGGCGGGGCGGTGGTGGAAAGAGTTCAAGCGAGGAGACTCTGCGGACTACTGCGGAAGCGAATACATAGCGACCTCGGAGGCGGCAAAGGAAGCGATTTGGATGAAGAAGTTCATTGCGAACTTGGTGTGGTTCCTCCATTGAAGGTCAGTGCCTGCATCTTTGTGATAATAATGGAGGCGATATCTCGATCAAAGGAACCAAGGTCTCATCGAAGTCCAAACATGTGCTCTGGCGCTATCACTTGATTAGAGATAGTAGATAGAGGAGATGTAAAGATAGAAAGTCCACACGGATGATAACATAGGTGATCCGTTAACCAAGGCATTGTCTCAAGCTAAGCATGAGAAACATGTTCACTTGCGGGCTTAGGCATATGGGTGATTGGCTTTAGGCCAAGTGGGAGATTGTTGGAAAGGTGTCCTAAACCCAATCGGGTTGGACCGGATCCGACCGGGTCGGGTCGTTTACAGTCTATTTAGTTCATGTAATAACTTTATTATGATTAATAAAAGCACTTATGTTATTATATATATTGTTTGTCTTCATATTATTTGTTGTATATATATAGTAACGTCCCTAGTATCAATCTGTGATAGAGAAACCATGATAGTGATTATGGTTGATGAGATCTCTAATCACTATAACAAGATTGGTACTTAAATGTCTCTAGTCTTACATATTATCAAACGGGACATTGATAGTATAATCGGACTAGCACGTATTGGATGTCTTCTATCTTTTAGAAGGTAGGGATAGATCTCGTCTATCGAAGTGTAGGGACACTTGGGTATGCGTGGGCGTGTATTAGAGAATGCGTCGTTAGGTGACCCACTTACATTAAGTGTCACATTATGTGGCGGTTGTGTAATTATCCTTTTGACCGAGTCTTCATGGCATCACGGTGTGGATTGTCATGCTTTGACACTATTGAGATTTCTCTAACCACGGGCGATCATGCGGTAGTGATTGGGTATGATATTGAAGCATCACGGAGTATACATGATTGGTCGTCCGGGAATCGCGTATCTATGATTGGGATTGAATATCGAAATGGCCTTCTTATAAGGAATGTCTAGCTCTCGAGAATCTTTGCAAAGTGGGAGTAAATGTGTTATTCGAGAGAGCATGATATCAGATTATAAGATACGATCGTCAATGTATTGACACTCGAGATCGATCGTATGGATATTATTATAGCGATAGGATTGTAAGTTACACGGTAGCGCTTCACATGAAAGGTAGTAGTCATTGCTTTTGACTCTTCCGATGATTGGGAAGTCACGGTGTGTTGCTAGGCGCTATCCCGTGATCGTTAGGTATGAAGGGCATTTTAGTAAATTGCACTTTGTGTCTACGACCAACATATTCGGAAGCCTATCGGGTCACACATATGAACATCGAGTCGGATTAAAATGCGGTTATAGTTGATAACCAAATAAGGAAGGTTTATCTACAGACTATAAAGGTTATAGTGGTAAATTAATATGGTGGTATTTATTTATTATGAATAAATAAAATACAAGATATTAATTATATATAAATTATATTAATTAAAGAATATTCCGGAAGTCAATTTGTTGACTAATGGGGCGCCACTTTTGTGTGTATAAGATACACTTGGATTGTGCACTTTAATTAATAAATATTGCCATAATATTAATATAAGATATTAATTGATTTTGGAAAAATAGATTTATGGTAATAGGATAATTATAATCAATATATGATATTGACAAAATAAATTATAATTAAAGAGATAAATCAATCTAATTGATTTTCCTTATTTTATTAGAAAAAGGTTTTCTTCTCCTCCACACTACATATGGGCGCCACCTCCTATATAAAAGGAAGTGGGTGTCAAGCTCTTTTGTACATCACAATTGCAAGAGTTCATAATTCTTGTGTAAAATAGAGAGCTCTCCATAGTGAGTTTGTGAGGGAAGAAAAGGTCGATCTAGCGGCCGGAGTTTTCCGATAGCAATCAAGGAGGATTCGGCGAGGGGTTCGTGTGGATTAGCGATAGAGGCCGGACGGCGTGGGCGGCTTGCGCGATTGAACTACTCTCCGTTGGCGGTCAAAGCGGCGATCTTGTAGATCATCTAAGGTATAACCGTCAAACTACTTAACGTGTTTATTGCATTAAGCGAAGAGCGATCTAGAAAAGGAAATCAAATTTTAAATTTTGCGTTAAACTTTGCGTTAAACTAGTGATTTCCTAACATAACATCCAGAATTTGCAAGTGATCTGTCGTGAATGTAAGACATGGTCTTCTTTCTTTGATGCATTTAATCCTTTTAAAACCATGAATGTCACATATAGTACATGGGTTGTTAATCTTATTCCTTACGACCTACCCCCATGGAAATGTATGAAACAATCATCTTTCATTTTGTCCATACTCATTGTCGACCCCCAAAGTCCAGACAATGATACTAATGTATATCTACAACCATTAGTTGATGAATTAAGAGAGCTTTGGGATCAAGAAGTAAAAACATATGATGCTCACAGCAAGCAAATATTTTGCTTACGTGCAGAATTGTTATGGACTATAAATGACTTTCCAACATATGCTAATTTGTGTTGTTGTAGCACAAAAGGTAAGTGCGCTTGTCCACTGAATTTGCTTTCTTGCATCTTCTTGTTGCACGGGTGGATATAATATTTTGATGAAGAATCCCTTGCCTCTTAGTCAAGGTGTGTTGCTTTCTCCATTGCATAAGTTGGTATGTGACATAGTGAATAAGAGTAGTAAGAGAGTCTTATGGATGAGAGGTGTATTGGCTGCTATAAATCCAAGTTAAAAGACTGTTGCAATGTCCTTATTTTCTGAAATCATGGTACCTTTCTTGCCCCAACTCTTTGGTTGATAGTGAGTTACATCCATCATGGGATCTTGTTGTATAATATACAAACAAATACTTGCATAGGAGCTTGTGCAATAGCTGAAATCCGGCTTCTTTGATGCATTTAGTCATTGAAAATATTACATTGACTCTCTCCTGCTATAAATCCACGTTAAATGACTGTTGCAATGTCCTTATTTTCTGAAATCATGGTACCTTTCTTGCCTCAACTTTTTGGTTGAAAGTGAGTTATGTTTAGGGTGATTTTCTATGGTTTATAATGTTATATTTTGTAATAATTTCCTCTATAATCTGATGATTTGCATAGAAAGTAGGTATTTATTGGATTTATTGAGCAAGTGAGGTTTGAAATGGTTTAAGTACAAAATCGAGCTACTTACGTGATTTTATTAGCGATTTTTCTATCTAGATATATGGTTCTACATTTTGCACGTTTCTATTATCTTGTAGGTACATTTGCATGGCATAGGATGAGCTAAAAAGATATTCAATTGGAGGTATAAATGGAAGGAGGAAGATGCAGCTTAAACCTAGGATGAAGATATACAAGTCTGGACGCACGTTTGAGGTCCCGTACAATGGACTGGCGTCCAGAAGAAGTGGACGGGCGTCCAGAGGAGCTGTTTGATTCAGGGAATTGAGATTTTTAGTGGACGAGCGTCTGATAATACATAGGACGGGCGTCTGATCCAGCTCGGCTCAACTCAAAGATTTCAAGCAACTAGGACGGGCGTCCAGCCTAGTGGACGAGCGTCCAGTGGCCGACTTAGCAAAACCAACTTATTTTTGTATATATATGCGCATTGCTTAAACCCTAGATATAACACAATTACACACCATACATTGAGAAAACCCAAAACCGAGCAAAGTTAGGCTCGGTCGACCGAGCCCTGGTGCTCGGTCGACCGAGGGTTGTTATTTTTATTTTTTTATTTTCAATCGTTTCTGGATTGTGCCGATGGATGGGTGAAGTGAGCGATCTGTTCAAGCAATCGTGAAACCGCTTTCAATGAGTTCTTTATTTTCAATCTTTGGTTTATTTTGTGATATTTTAATTAAAGTCGTATCTTTTCTATGCTTATGTGTTATGCAATTTAAATCGAGAGATGTTTTGCTGTTGATGTTTACTATGTGATGAGAGTCGGTGTAAACCTAGATCGCCATAGGAAAGATTGGATCTTTAACCTATATATAACGAGAGTTGTTAGAAATCTAGGTTGCTAGATTGAATAAATCTTACACCTTGGTTATGAAAGCGTTAATCTTTAAGGATCGAGAGATGACGAGATTAATAGACAAATTATCTAAGAGATTAGAAATTCATACTTTTGATAGGTGAATCACAATTTTAGTTAAATCTTCACAAGATAACCTCAGAGAGGAAATTGAGGGTTGCGGGAACGGTGGATCATTGCTTGTTCGTTGTTTAATCACCATGATCATCCTCACAACTTTATAGTTGTTTATCGTTTTTCTTAGTTTATAGTATAGATTTATTTTTCGTAACTATCTTTCCTGGCTTTGGATTCTAGATCCTCTGTCCAGTTTATCGTTTTCATTTTTAGTTCTGTTTTGTGTTATTTTTAGTCGTGACAAATTTTAGAAGAATTAATAAACTAGATAAACAACCTCGATTCCCTGTGATTCGACTCCGGTATTAATCGCTATACTACGATCCCTGCACTTGGGGTAAACCGGATTTATTTTATTACTTGTTTATTTTGTTTAGATAAAATCCGAGACAAGTTACATCCATCATGGGATCTTGTCGTGTAATATACAATCAAATACTTGCATAGGAGCTTGTGCAATAGCTGAAATCCGGCTTCTTTGATGCATTTAGTCAATGAAAATATTACATTGAATCTCTTGTTGTTCTTGTATGTAAGTTATTGAAGATGTCTAAATCGTCACGGGTGTCCTTGCGGTGTATGGATGGTGGATATCTGGCTGTATTTAAGGTGTGGCGTTACTCCGGCGGGTGGTGGAATGGAGAGAATTAGAATGGAGAGAGCTTTGGCTTGCAAGTATAGTGTGTATTTTTTATATATCTCATCCTCTTTTAGTTTACAATGACCACCCCTTTTATAGAGGTGGATAACTTAGGGAATAAGTATTCTATTAGATATTTTACTAATAGCTAGGTTTTACTTAGATACTAAGCAAGACGAAATATCTAAGCTGCAAGTGGGGAAAAGATCTGGATCAATCGGCGGCCATCTCTCTGAGGTCGCAAGGGGCAAGCCCTCTCTGGCCTCGCCCCCCTGGCGACCCTTCTTGACTTGCCTGGATGAGATTCATAGGATCTGTTGCACTTGCCTGGGACCGCAAATGCCTTGGTCACGGCGAGGTGAGACACAGTGGCCGCCCCTTTTGCGATCTCTCTTGTCATGCCGGAGGGTGGCCGCAGTGGATTGTCCCTTACTGTTGAGGTGGTGGAATTATTTATACCCATCAATGGCCCCCTACTCCGTGCTTTAATGACATTCCCTGGGGATATGAAGGATGGAGTAATCATCAACACTTTTATGACCTCATCGTCGGATGCGACTTGTTCTCTAAGGGCCGTGCTTTCAAAGCAAGCGACCTCAAGGTAACTTTGGGCCTGCTGCGACCTTGTCGCCTCGATGCGACTTGTTCTCTAAGGGCCGTGCTTTCAAAGCAAGCGACCTCAAGGTAACTTTGGGCCTGTTTTTGCGACCTTGTCGTCTGATGCGACTTGTTCTCTAAGGGCCGTGCTTTCAAAGCAAGCGACCTCAAGGTAACTTTGGGCCTGCTTTTTGCGACTGGTCGTCTCGATGCGACTTGTTCTCTAGGGGCCGTGCTTTCAAAGCAAGCGACCTCAAGGTAACTTTGGGCTGTTTTTGCGACCTTGTAAATGCGATGCGACTTGTTCTCTAAGGGCCGTGCTTTCAAAGCAAGCGACCTCAAGGTAACTTTGGGCCTGTTTTGAGACCTTGTCGTCGATGCGACTTGTTCTCTAAGGGCCGTGCTTTCAAAGCAAGCGACCTCAAGGTAACTTTGGGCTGTTTTGCGACACTGGTCGTCTGATGCGACTTGTTCTCTAAGGGCCGTGCTTTCAAAGCAAGCGACCTCAAGGTAACTTTGGGCCTGTTTTTGCGACCTTGTCGTCTGATGCGACTTGTTCTCTAAGGGCCGTGCTTTCAAAGCAAGCGACCTCAAGGTAACTTTGGGCCTGTTTTTGCGAGGCGAGGCCGTCAATCGCGGCTGACGTCAGCCCTCCAGGTCTTTTTCTGCGGAGTGATGCGGCCGTTTCAGCAACTGCCTAGGGAGTTGTACGTGGATACTGATGGGACGCCCTTTCGTATTTCAAAACTGACAACTGCCGCCCTAATCTGAACCGTTGGATGAAGCGTTCCCAACCGTACGATCGTGGCCCCCTTGCCTATATAAAGCTTTCGCTTCTCACCCTTCACACTTTTAGCGCTTCTTACTTTCTCCGTTGTTTTAGATTTCTCTAGTTCTTGGCAGAGCTTTGAAGGTTCAACGGTGTTCCTGCGGTGGTTCTAGGATTTCACGGCGGTTCTTTTGAAGATTCCGGCCACCTCCTTGAGTATTTCCCAGCTTTTACGCGGTTTTCCAATCTTTCTCAGCAAATCAGGTAAGAAATCCTTTTTGTTAACTTGTTTACTCATCCCGCTCTGTCTTGTTTTTCCACACATCAATTTTGTCATTCCTTTTGCTATGGAGATGCGAAATTGCCTTGTTTCCGATTAATAACGGGGTTTTTCTGGGAGAGATTCATAGCTTTCTGGGAAAATTGGGGTTTCACCCGCCTCCCGCCATCTCTCTAATCTTATTTGCGATCTCTCTTGCAAAAATGGAGAGGCGGTATTGAAGTGGGTGCGATCACCTTCCTGGGCTAATTTATTATTATACCAGTGTCCGAAAGCTCCACCTTTTTCCTCCCTTGTTTTTGCAGGATGTCGGGAATGATCATTCTAGATGATGATTCGCGGAGAGGAGATTTACGATTATCTTGAGGATGACCCCATACTATCTGCGCCGCCTCGGTTGGCGATCTGTTGGGCGAGGTTGAAGTGGAAAGTAGTCGCGCGAGATATTGGCGAGATTTACCGATGAGGCCGCTTATATGGATGTCGACCCTTTTGAGTTGGAGGCCTTCGTCTCGCCCGAAATCCGCGCGTAGAGTGAGCCTTAAGGAGAAGCGCGGGCTCAAAAGTCTCAACGATTCGTGAAATTTGTGAAGAAATCGCTTTCCCGACCGAAGGACAAAGCTGCGGTCCAGTACTAGCGGCGCTCCCGACCATGACGAAGCTTATGTTCGGGGCGCCGCGGTTCATGAGTTAATGGGGTCCAGTGAGGACGAAAATGCGGAATTGCCCGGAAGGATATCGGATGCTGCGCGAAAAGAGAAGAAAAGGAAAATTGCGAGCCAAACCATGACGATTGGGTGAGGCGCGCGCCGATACCCACCGAAGAGTTCTCGCCCTAACAATCTCGAAGCTATGCAGAGTTTGCGATCATGGCGGCGTATGAGAAGGGACGTTGATAAGAAATGGTCCCGATCGTGCAAGAGCGGCGATCTCAACAGACCATTAATAGCATATTCGGAATCGACACCGGTGTGTATCGGTTTTTTTTTTCGATTATGGGAAGGAGTCCGATAAATTTAAACCGGGGACCATAAGGATTATGTAGGCGCGCGTCGCTCCGAGGACACCCTTATCCTCCACTTCCATCATTTTGTGTGCGGAGTGCGAGACCGCCTTTCGATCCTTTCTTTGTGAAGATCTGCAAGGAGATGGAAGCGCTTCCTCTCGATTTTGCCGTCGGGGCTATTATCCGATTGATGGCCTTCATCGTTATGTGCCGGATTCGAAGATCGAGCCGGCGTTAACTTTTGGGGCAATTTTATTCCTTCGTGGGACGCCTATTCTGGGACAGTCTCTCGAGGTCGCACTCCCGCTCATTGTTCTGCTTCCCAATAAGTTTCACAAATGGGGGCAGCGGGTACTGAAAGTTGAGTCGAAGGTAGGCTGGCCTTTTCCTAGGGCAGAAGTCCGTGGAGGCAAATCCACGCTTTTAATCTTTGACCCCCCTGTGAGTGAGCGGCGCTACGTAAAGGGGCGATGACGCGTTAATTCGATCGGACGGCGCGCCATCTCGGAGAAATGTTTCCTGGGTTGAACTTCTTGATCTGGCCGAGCCTTTTGTATGCATGGCGGGCCTGGTGGGCAGAGGGAATGCCGTGCCCATGGTACGAATGGGTCCTGAGAGCTGCGATCCGGACTGGATTGGGGGTTGTCATATCAACAAATGTTTTCCCTCTGAGTGCCTGGAATGTGGGGGCGATCCTATACTTAGGCCGCTTTGTAACTTTCTTTGTCCACTTGTATTTATTTGTAAATGCTCATTTTGTTTCGTTGGGCTCTAAACCGCTTTCTTTTTGTAGGTATGGATCCAAATGCTCGTAGGGCTCACCGAAACAAGCTTAATGCGGAGGCAGACAAGGCAGCCAAAGCTCGACAGGAGGCTCTGAAGAAAACTCTAGGGATGGTGCCCCGAACTGTAGACGCCTCGATTGTCGAAGAGACACATAACCCGGAAGCTGCGACCTCTTCTGCCCTTGTTGCGACTTCCTCTGCCGTTGTTGCGGGCCCAGGTCAGGCTGGTGCCTCAAAAAAGACTCATCCCCCTACTAAAGAGTCGCACGGCGTGAAGCGACCTCAACCAGAGAAGGCGAAGGATGATCGCCCACCCAAACGGTCCGCTCCCAGCCCGGCGCATCTTGAAGAGGTTGAAACTCCGGTGGAGAAGAGCGCACCACCGAGACAGCGCCACAAAGAACTTTGCCCCGAGGTTACTCGGGAAAGAGGCCCTATGGTTGGATCCGAGCTTTACCCAGGATCTTGACCTATCCAAAGCTCGCCGGGTTGGTGAAGCAATTGCTGATGTGATTCCTCTTGGGCCGATCCTCTCGGTTATCGATCATGTTCAAGTGGAGATTGGCCGGGCATATTAGCCCGCTTATGCGGCTCAAGACGACTCTCCGCCTCAAGATGAGATTCTTTGAAATCGAGATTTGAGCGGCGATTTGGGATTGCGGCTTCTGTAAGTAAGCTTTTTTTTTTTTTTTTTTTTTTTTTTTTTTGCTAATTATCCCTGTTTTCCACGGCTCGGTGCTCGTTTAAACAGAGTACTTGAGGTACTGAACATTGGCGCGTGATGCGAGGTGAGGAAAGTGACGGCGCGGTGGGAGCAACCGATAAAGCGAGGTTACCATTTAAAAGAAAGCTAAGCACGCGGTGGCGAGGTGGAGAAGATGAAAGCAATCATGGAGGAGCACTCTAAATTGGATCTTTGAGATCAATGAGAAAGTTGCATCTTTGACAAAGGATTATGCTTGGGGCGCAGGAGGAGATCGCGCGTTGAGGGTTAAGCTTGCCGAGGCGGAGACGGCCGCCAAAGAGGCTCTTGAGAAAGCTATTGAGGAGGCTGCGAAGAAACGGGCCGAGGTGTCGAGGAGGCCAAGTCAGGGCCGTCATTTGCTACAAGAATTCGGATGACTTCTTCGACCTTATAGAGAATAGCTTTGACCAGGGCTTTAGTCACTAGCTCATCATGATCCGAAATTTGATCGAGGCAGGGGCACATCACTCTGGAAGATATCTTTGCGGTGGGTGAACACGCATCAAGGTCATCCCGATTTAGTGGTCTTTCACCCGGAAATCCCTTATGCAAGCGAGCTCGTTACCTCGATTCAGGTGAGCAGCTTAAACGCGCGAGCTGTATGGGATCCCGCTCTGTTGATCCTGTAAACTTTGAGATGTTGAAGAAACCTCCGCCCTCTGAGCAAGGCGACTAGTTTACCAGAACCCCGCCTACTCCGCATGCTCTCTAGATTTCTTGGACTTTTCATGAGCTCTTTGAAAATTTGATTTGTAACTTTGACTATTTACTTTTGTGATTTGATGAATCTTGATTTGTAATATCTTGACAATTTATTTTCTGCATTTTTCAATTTATAAAACTTGGCTTTTCTGTCCTCGATTCGATCTGGCGGCCTTTCGCGAGGCTGTGACAAGCTATTTTATTTTCTGTGCTTTCTTGATTTGTGCGAGGATGCTCAATAATTTGGCGGCGTCGATCTGTCATGAAACGTCGTCGTCTCGTTCTAAACATAGTCGCTACGCGACGCTAATTTTTCAAAGTTTCAGCGGCCTTATTGAGAGCAGTGCTTTTGCCAGAAGATAGAGCCTGTTAGAGCAGCCTTTGACTGTGTCATTAACGCAGAGTTATGACCCCTAATGACTAGGTGTCAGTTGTAACTGTAGCCATAAATTTCGGTTTCTTTATGGTCTGGCGCTCCTGTTGCCTTGGTTTTCGGGTCAGTTTGCATATCTGGCCCTAGGATCCAGTTAATCCCAACCGTTGATTATACCCCTTCTCTGGTATAAAAAGGGGGTTACTTTGGAACTCACTTTACCTCTTGCCTCATACTGAATTTTGCTTTCTTCCCTCAATCGTTCATTATCCTCTTCACTGTTTATCCTCCAAACTCTATGTCTCATTCAGGGGAAAGCAGCCGGGTTCGGATATTCAAAGCTCGTCCCATCCGGGATGTTTCCCCTTTTTTCACCACTGCCTCCCCCGTAGCCAAGGATTATTTCTGGGATTACTTTAAGTGGCGTGATATTATGAGGGAGAGGGGCTTAAATGAACAACGAATAGAAGACGGCTCCATGCTGCGCGTTCGGCTTTCTGGCTGGTGGGAATTTATTGCTGAGCCTCTGGGAGCGGTTAATGTTACCATGATACGGGAATTTTACTCCGTGTTGTCTGATGTAGCCTCTGGCGGGACGGCGGAGCAGACCTTTCTCTCGGGGTGTTCCCGTTATCTTTACTCCGGAGAGAATTAACCAAGTTTTTAACATACCCGCTATAAATCCCTCTTCCCATTATGAGATCGCCTGGGACCTTGCGGATGAGGAAAATAGGCAGATTCGTCTAGGTATTGCAATGTGCGAGCTGTTCCCCGAGAATCAGCGGGTTTGGTCTTTGGGAGTGACTGCGTCCGACCTCTCTCGCAGCGACCGTGAGTGGAAGAAGTTTATAAATTCCCGCGCTCTTATCTTTGCCGACGCTGATGTTGTTAGTGAGAGCGAAGCGCTCCTTCTGCACGCCATTCGCGACCATCGAGTGGATATAGACTGGGGAGTGTTGATCCATCGCGAGGCACTAAGATATGCGTGCTCGGTGAGTCAAGATCGCCGAGGTACTGGTCGCCGCATGCCTTTCGCGTCGCTGATAACCAAATTATGCAGTGGCGCCAGGGTTCCCTTCCATACTCTCGACCGATATGTTTGAAAAAACTTATCCGGTGGAGCCCTTTTGCAAGCGTGGTGTCGTTTTTGGACCTCCACACATGTGATCGGAGGAAGATAACCATCCTGCAGTTGATGGAAGTTTGTCCAGGCCCGATCGATATGTTTGAAAAAGCGATCGGAGGAAGATAACCATCCTGCAGTTGATGGAAGTTTGTCCAGGCCCGATCGATATGTTTGAAAAAACCTCTCATCATTTTATTTTATTTTATTTTATTTTTTTTTTTGATGATGACGAAAAGACAAGAATGTAAATACAGTTTGGAAGAACAGCTTTATTTGAATTGGCTTGTTACATATAGTATTTTTCAGATTTATGCATGCCATGGCCTATTATACTCGCGGGCCCTCCTTGTCACTTAGCATGTACGTCCCCTTTTGATAACTCGCGAAATCCGTAGAGGCCCTCCCGTTTTCCGATAGCTTTCCTTTTCGCGCCGTGGGCCGCGGCTTGTCTTTTTGCGAACGTAATCCCGACGGCGAAGTGATGATTGCGAATACGTTTGTCGTGATGACGCTTTGCCGCTGTTTATAATTGACTAGACACGTATGCCTGGATGCGCCGCTCTCTACTAGATCGAGCTCGAGTACGCGTTGTGTTATTGACCTCATTTGTAAAAACGACCCTAGGGCTTGGTAAGGCCATTTCCACAGCGCCATAGCCTCAGATCCATATGTTAAAGCAAAAGGAGTTTCCTCATTGTGATTTTTCGCGACGTCCCGAGTGCCCATAGAGCATTTGGAAGGTGATCCGGCCAGTGGCCTGCTTTCTCACCCAGGCTCTTTTTCAACACACTTAGGACCTGTTTGTTGGCATTTTCGGCTTGCCCATTTCCTTGCGGGTAGCACACGGATGATTGCCAATGTTTAACATTGTTCTCCTCACGTATCTGCCGAATTCATCTCGAATTGAGGTCCGTGATCGGAAACCATCACTCTTGGAACACCAAATCTTGTCCATATTTGATCGAGCAAAAAGTATGTTATGTCCTGGTATTGGTTTTTACTAAGGCCTTAGCCTCGACCCATTTAGTAAAATAATCCACCGCGACGACCACGTACTCAAGAACCTGAGCGACCCCTTCTTCAAAGGTCCGATGAGGTCGATTGCCCACATGTCGAAAGCCAGGCGGCTACCACTATGCTTTGTTCGACCGAGGGTAGCCTGGGGATATTTGCGAACCTCGGCAAGTATCACATGCTCGGGTATGAGCTTTGGCGTCTTCGATAATTTCGCCAATAATATCCGGCTAGAAGTACCTTCGCGCTAGTGTTCGATTGGAGAGATGGCCGCCGGGCACACTCCCCTCATGTAGCTCTGTTAGGATTCCCGTTACCTCCTCAGGTCGTACGCATCGCAGAAGGGGTTTCGAGAATGAATGACGGTAAAGCACGTCGTCCATAATCGTATATCTTGCGGCCCTTCTTACTAAGGCCTTAGCTTTGCAAGGGTCGCCGGAAGCTCTCTAACTCAATATAAGACTTCATGATGTCGACCCAACAAGTGTTCTTGGGTTGGAAATCCATGATCTCTAAATCTGGGAGATGGCGGGTTCCGATAGGTGTTCGACCATGATGCTAGGATCGCACGACGCGTCTTCGCTGGTTAATTTGGATAAGTAGTCTGCCCTATGATTGTCCTCTCGAGGGATATTTTTGAATTGACAATATGTGAAGCTGCCTTCGAGTCTTTTGACGAGGTTAATATACCTTTGTAAAATTTCGCAATGAATGCCAAATGACCCATTGATTTGATTCACCACCAACTGTGAATCGCAAAATACTTGTATATTTTTGACTTTCATGGCTTTGGCGAGTTTCAACCCAGCAATGACGGCTGTCACGGATTTTATCAACACAAAATAAACAAGTAATAATCCGGTTAACCTCAAGTATAAGGATCGTAGTATGGAGGCTAATGCCGGGTCGATCTTACGGGGAACTAAACGATTGTGGTTTCTAGTTTTTATCTAACTAACCTATGTCACGATTACTAAGCTAAATAACGGATAAAACTAAACAAACATCGTAAATTAAACTTAACTAAAACGTAAAATCGGATGAAGAGATGATCTAAAGCCGGAAAGATAATGGCTGCGAACCAATTTAAACTAACTAATCTAAGATGCGGGTAAAAGTAAACTAACTAGACAAATTCAAGCTTTTAAGGATTTAAATCAAATTTATAACGAGCAAACGAGGATTGATCCACCTATCCAACAAGCATTGATTCCCTTTCTCGATTATATTGCAGTTTTATTTGATTGTGGTTTCACCTTACCTAGACATGAACCCTAATTCCTTAGAAAGTTCATCTATCAATCTATTATCTTCCGATGTGAGATTAACGCGTTTAATAATCAAAGGCGCAAACTTTGTGTTTATAACCTAGTAATCAGACCTATTAACTTCCGTTATTATAGATTCGAGTTACTATTCTTATTCATGGTGATCTAGGGTTCATTACGACTTCCATCAACAATAAACAATCAACACATGCATATCTTCCGATATAAAAGCAAATTAAACATGAATAAACATGAATAAGAAACAACCTTTATTAAAAACTCACAGTATGATCGAAGAAAACGAAATCAACAATTGTTGGACGGCTTCACAATACTCGTTTGATGAAGCTTTTAGCCTCTGAACATCCTCAAGAACTCAAATTTGCGAGAAAAAGTACATAGAAAGTAACTAGTGTTTAATCTAAATTAAGGGCATAAAAATAGGAATAAAAGATGAAAACGCAGCCTAAAGCCGCCTAGGTTTAGGGTTTTGAATAATGTGTGTATGATCCCCTTTGTGGAGAAAACAACCGACTATTTATAGATTTTAAAGTCGGTTCGCTAAGTCGGCTACCGGACGCCCGTCTCGAACTTTGAACGCCCGTCCACTCTTCAATAATACTTGAATCGGGCGAGTCATGACCAGGCGCTTCGTCCATCCAGCGTCCACTCCAGCGCCCAAACTTCACGAATCAAAGATGACACCCTGGGCCGCTCGTCCAAGCTGCATCGAGACGCCCGTCCATCGGACGGAGATATCGGACGCCTTGATTCGATATGCCCACTGATACATCATCCAACTTTAGACTCAGTCTTTCCTATGATCATAATGATCTTCTCCAGGATCTTCTTAATGCTCTGGTTGCTCCTTTCACCTCGACCACTAGTCATCGGATGATATGGTGTGCCAATTTTATGCCGGACACCATATTTTTCGAGTACTTTCTCTAGGGGTCGGTTGCAGAAATGCGTCCCTTCATCACTGATCAAGGCACGCGGACATCCAAACCTCACGAAAATATTCTTCTTTAGAAATTTCATTACCGTTTTATGATCATTGTGAGGAGTGGCTTGGGCCTCCACCCATTTAGACACGTAATCCACGCAGACTAAGATGTATTTATTCCCGCAAGATGATGGGAATGGTCCCATAAAATCGATACCCCATACATCAAAGACTTCGCATTCGAGGATGGGTTTTAAAGGCATGTCAAAACGCCTTGTCAGAGTACCGGTTCTTTGGCACCTATCACAAGCTTTACAGAAAGCTTCCGTATCTTTAAAGATCGTGAGGCCAATAGAAACCGGATTGAAAGATCTTAGCAACGGTTTTCCACGGACCAAAGTGACCTCCTGTGGGTCCACCGTGGCAATCTTGCTCAATGATGTCACGTTGCTCGATTTCGGAATACATCTCCTAAGCAACCCATCTTTACAGATCTTGAAAAGATAAGGTTCATCCCAAGCGAAATATTTTAAATCCGAGAAGAACTTTTTTTCTCTCTCGATAAGACATCTACGGATCGAGATAACGGCCATGAAGGTAGTTTACAATGGAAGAATACCATGGAACATCGAGGAGCGGCCATCTATCAACATGATGTTCTCTAGAGGAAAGTAAAGATCTATATCATCCGGTTCATTCTTTTCCTCGGTTAACATCCTAGACACATGATCCGCTACTACATTCTCACCGCTCTTTTGTCCTTAATTTGAACGTCAAACTCTTGTAGGGTCAATATCCAACGTAGTAAGCGCGGTTTGGCCTCTTTCTTAGTCATCGATAACATAAGCAAAGCATGATCATCCACACGATCACTTGAGCTCCTAACAAGTAACTACGAAACTTGTCCATAGCAAAGACTACGGCCGTAGTTCCTTTCGATAGTAGTATAGTTAACTTGAGAGGGGTTCAATGTGTGACTTATGCGTAATAGATAGGTGGAACTTTCCTTGATCTTTTGCCCTAGAAACAAGCACCAACAAAGATAGTTTGATGCGTCGCACATAAGCTCAAATGGTAGGTTCCAGTCAGGCGATATAAGAATCGGAGCAGATATTAAACGATCCTTAAGCTCCTCAAACGCTTGCTTGCAGCTTGCATCAAAATTAAACTCAACGTCTTCCTTTAGTAAAGTGGATGGGGCTTGGCTATCTTGGAGAAATCTTGAATGAACCTCCTATAGAAGCCGACATGTCCGAGAAAACCTCGGACTTCCCGAACATTCTTAGGGTAACTCATCTTCTCAATAGCTTCTACCTTGGCCCTATCTACTTCTATACCTTTGGCGGAGATCTTGTGGCCAAGAACTATTCCTTCATCTACCATGAAATGGCATTTTTCCCAATTAAGTACTAGGTTCTTTTCCACACACATCTGGATAACACTGATCAAGATTGTCAAGGCAATCATCAAAGATGACCAAAAACCGAAAAATCGTCCATAAAAATCTCCATACACTTTTCTACAAGCCCGTCAAAGATGGCGGCATACATCATTGAAATGTAGTAATTTGGGGCATTGCAGAGAGACGAACGGCATTAAATCGTATCAGATGCGAATGTACCATAAGAGGCGGTGAAGGTGGTCTTTTCTTGGTCATTTGGATCAATGGGTATCCGGAAATATCACGAATATCCATCTAGGAAACAAGATAAAATGCGTGCCCCGCCAGACGCTCGAGCATCCGGTCAATGAATGGAAGGGAAAGTGATCTTTCATGGTTACCTCATTGAGCTTTCGATAATCGATCTGAGACTCTGTAACGATAACAAGCCTCAATGCAATTTCCTCTCCTTCTCATTCTTTTCAATTGTAATTCCACCTTTTTGGGAACTACTTGAGTCGGGAAACCCATTCACTATCGCGATGGCATAAATGATTCCCATGTCCGAAGTTTAATGATTTCTTTTTAACGACTTCTTGCATATGAGGTTAAGCCTTCATTTGGGCTGTCATCGACACACTTGGCGCCCTCATTCGTCTTGATCTTGTGCATGCAGATGTCGGGAGATATTCCCACGATATCTCCTACTTGCCAACCAAAAGCTTTTTCATTCTTCTTCAAGAGGCGTTAATCGGTTTCATTTCTTACATGCGGAAAGCTTGGCGAGATATGATTAAAGGAAGCTTGTCGCCTCTCTTAAGAACACATACTTAAGATGTTTGAGTAACGGCTTCAACACCAAATCCCAGGGGGCTTTAAACTAGACTTGAGATCTCCACTTTTCAACTCAATATCATTGAGTTTACTCGTGGTCCCACCGCCAAAGCTTCTCCTTCCAAATGACTCTTCCTCAAAATCACCGCTAGTTGATCCAGATCCACCCTACCATGAGTATTCAAATTATCAACTAATCGCTCATATTCTCGCTTCTACTGGCCATGACTTGCTTATCCATATAGTCGGTGAAATCATCCGTCATATAATCAATGGAAAAGCCGGTTGGAGGGGCAGAGGGTACTTGAATGGACTTTAAGACATTGTAACTCACCTCTTGGTCACCAACTCGGATAGTCACTTGCCCACCATCGCGGATCGATGAGAGCTCGAAATTTGTAGATAAGAAAGGTCTTCCTAGAATCAAGGGAACGTTTTAGTCTTTCTCTATATCTAAGACATACCAATCAACGGAAAGGTAAATCGATCAATCTGAACCAAAAGCGTCTTTTAGGATTCTGAAGCTTTCTTAGAGGATCTATCCGCGAATTGTAAACTCATAGTAGTGGGTTCTAGAAGACTTTGTAAACCCGAATTTGTTTGCATCTGAGACATTGGCATAAGGCTTATAGAGGCACCTAGATCACACAAAGAATTTGGGAATACTAGACCTCCCATCAAGATCTGTGAGTACAAATTTGCCAGGGTCACCTCTTTTAATTGGTAAGTTTTCATAATTAATCATGGAACAATTCTCACCAATATGCCTTTCCATGCTCGCTAATTTCTTTTTAGAAGACACAACATCCTTGATAAATTTTGTATACTTAGGCATCTCGACTAAGACATCCGACAATGGAAGATTCACTGAGTATTTTTCAAAAGGTTTAGCACCTTTTCATACTTCTTATCCTCAATCAAAGGAATGTTGCTCTTTCTCGTGGAAATGGAAGTTTCTTAAGGTCATCCTCAGAGAAAACCTTTTCGAGGATGCACCGGCGACTCTGTCTTCCGAGATCCTTCCAACGAGCAGCTTTTTCAGATTTCAGAGTCGGGGATCGGCCTCCCGACTTTCGCTTGCTTTTTCGGTCCTCAAAGGATCAGCCACTTGAGGATCACCAAATTCTTCACCTCTCGGGGATCGACCACCTGAGTTTTCTCTTGCGATTGAGGAGTGTAGGTGCTCGGCTTCCCTCTCTGCCTTATCAATGGGCAGGAGGGGCTAGTGGTTTCCGGATGGGAAGGACCACTAACTTGAGTACCGCTCCGAAGATTCATTACCTTGGCCTCCTCCTTACCGTATTGAATTGATGGCACGAGGTCAAGACATTGGCCTTTGTTCAAATCGGCTGAGCAACTTGACCACCCGCCAGATTCTTCTCGGTGGCGGCGGCAAATGCCTGGGGGTCTAGAAGCTAAGCGCTCACCAGTTGCCCAATTTGTCTCTCAAGATTCTTCATCGATCTACTTTGCTCTTCCAACTTAGCCTCAAGATTTGTAGGTTGGGAGGGGCCTTGAGAGTTTTGGTGATTTGGAGCATAGAAATTTGGTGGGCCGACTTTGAAATTGAGAATTTGAATTGGAAGGCCAATTCGATTGAATTTTTGCGTAGGATTGGAAAAATTCGAGTTTTGATCTCGATTAAACCAGGGTTTCTATTGAAATTCGATTCGAATTAAAATTCGAGTTGGGATTGAAATTTGAAGATGGATTAAACCCTTGGTTTTGAAAATTGCCACGACACGAAACCGATTGAACCTTTGATTGTTCGGCCATAGAATGCATTCACTTCCGCATTCGTCCGTTCATAGAAAGGCAGGAATTTAGAAGTGTGCCCCAACTCGTCACAATTTTGACATGTGACTTGATTGTACTGTCCCATAGTCATGAAGCAGCATTAACTTGATAAGGTGCGAGGGGATTAAATTGACATTGGCCATTCATATGGCGGTCCGACAACAATTTTTTCGCAATCTGAGTAACACGAGGGTTCATGCGGAAAGAGGAAGTTTGATTTATAGGATTGGAAACTTGAGGGAGGCCATCTCGCTTTTGCAAAGATGGCAATCAAACTTTGTAAATTGACTTCCTCAACCTTGGGAGGAGGAGGTGCTGCCGAATTGCTTGATAAGAGGGGCATAGTTATATTTGGCAATGTCCTCAAACAATGCCCATCCTCATCAGCGTTTTTTATTGAAAGGCCCCGCCAGAAGAACTATTGACCATGCCTTTTGTAAGCTCGGTCAATCCATTGAAGAATGTATTGACTTGCCTTTCGGTGGCAAGCCATGGTGGGGCATTTTCTAAGAAGGACTTGAATCTTTTCCAACACTCGAAGAAAGATTCATTCTCTTTACGATAGAATGTGAAAATGTCATTTAAGCAATTTGAAATTTGTCTTTGAAGGTAGAAAATATTGACTCAAGAACTCTTTTCGAGTTACGCCAGGTGGTGATAGATTCGGAAGGAGAGAGGTGTACCACTCTTTAGCCTCTCCTTTCAGAGAAAAAGGAAAAGTTTAAGTTTAATAGCATCCTCACTTACTCCTTGGATGCGTGTAGTACCGCATATCTCTAAGAATGTGTGTAAGTGGGTATCGGGATTCTCCGATTGGTAGCCGTGAAAAATTGATGCGTCTTTGCATCATCTGGATAAGTCCTGGCTTCACTCAAAAGTTTGTGCGAGAATCATTTGGAATAACAATAGCCGGGTTGACCTTGACTTCGCCTGGCATGGCGTAGTCTGCCAATGTACGTCTATTATCAGCGGCCATTATCACAAAATCAGTGATTTCTCTTGCTAGTTGTTCTTCAAGATCTCGCCGCTCTGTCGGCGAACCATGAACGGAAATTTCGCTGTTTGGCGGACTATGGTTCGCTCGGGTCGTCGGTGTATATTAACAAACCTTTTGACTCCGAGTTTGCATACACCGGACCAAAAACAAGTGGAACAAAACCTAAAAAACTAAGAAGAGATCAAAGCCTAAACTAAAAATTAAAAGCCTAAAGAGAGGAAAGGAAAAGAAGAAAGGGAAACAAAAGTGTTAAAGAAGACAATACCGGACGGACGTCAAAAGATTGGACGGGCGCCCGAGATGAAATTGAGGTCGGACGGGCGTTTAGTAATGTAAACGCCGTCTCGGATGTGACGAAATCTGAACGGGCGCCCAAAAGTTATGGGCGCTCGTCTAAAGTGAATAAAGCGAAGCAAATTGATAATTTCAGCGGACGGGCGCCCAATATCCAGCACGCCCGTTTGCTCACGGGAAAACTTAGAACAGAACAAGAATTTGCAGATAAAGCAAGAAGGGAAGGAAGAACGTCAGAAAAAAAAACAGAAAAACAGAAGATCTAAATTCAAGAAAAATACTAAGGGAAAGTTTTAAACCCTAATTATCTACTTAACAACTACCTAAAACAATTATCAACTAAAAACAGGAATTTAAAACGGATTAAAACAGGAAAACGAAACAAAAACAAACAGAAAACAAAAAAGGAAAACGAAAATAAAATCCCGACTACCCCGGTGAATAGCTCCCTAGTTCGGGAATTTTATGCAAACTGTTCGGAAACCGACTTGGGGACAAAGGTAGTCGTGGTTCGAGGGGTGGAAGTTCCCTTTACACCGGAGGTGATTAATCGGAAATACAACTTAGCGGCTTTCGAGGGTCGGGACTATAAGGAGGAGATTGTGCATAGACAGAGTTTGGGACAGGATCCTTTGGAGGAGTTGAGATTGCGAGTTTGCATTTTTTATTCAGATTGTGGTTTCACCTTACCTAGACATGAACCCTAATTCCTTAGAAAGTTCATCTATCAATCTATTATCTTCCGATGTGAGATTAACGCGTTTAATAATCAAAGGCGCAAACTTTGTGTTTATAACCTAGTAATCAGACCTATTAACTTCCGTTATTATAGATTCGAGTTACTATTCTTATTCATGGTGATCTAGGGTTCATTACGACTTCCATCAACAATAAACAATCAACACATGCATATCTTCCGATATAAAAGCAAATTAAACATGAATAAACATGAATAAGAAACAACCTTTATTAAAAACTCACAAGATGATCGAAGAAAGCGAAATCAACAATTGTTGGGACGGCTTCACAATACTCGTTTGATGAAGCTTTTAGCCTCTGAACATCCTCAAAGCAACTCAAATTTGCGAGAAAAAGTACATAGAAAGTAACTAGTGTTTAATCTAAATTAAGGGCATAAAAATAGGAATAAAAGATGAAAACGCAGCCTAAAGCCGCCCCTAGGTTTAGGGTTTTGAATAATGTGTGTATGATCCCTTTTGTGGAAAACGGCCGACTATTTATAGATTTTAAAGTCGGTTCGCTAAGTCGGCTACCGGACGCCCGTCTGAAACTTTGAACGCCCGTCCACTCTTCAATAATACTTCGAATCGGGCCGAGTCATGACCAGACGCTCGTCCATCCAGCGTCCACTCCAGCGTCCAAACTTCCTGAATCAAAGATGACACCACGACGCTTTCGTCCAAGCAAGCATCGACGCCCGCCCGTCCCCTGGGCGGAGATATCTTGGGCCTTGATTTGATATGATCGATTTTGATTTATTGATCTTTATCTCTTCTATCTCTATCCCACTTCTTCATTATCTCTTTTATCATCAATTAGCTCGAACTTAATCAACCTTTGATCATCTTTTGAGCCTCCAACATGTATCTATAACACATAAAAACATCGCAAAATGTAATAATGCTCAAATAATCATAAAATCACAATTAAAACACATAAATCAACCTATTTTGCGATTAACTCTTCTAAAATCTCATTTGCTCAATATATCCATTAAACCCTCGTTTCTTATGCAATTTAGTACAATTACGGGGAAAAATATCATAGAATATAGCATTATAAATCGTATAAATTCACCCCTTAACAACTCCCCCCACACTTAAGCTTTTGCTCGTCGAGCAAAACAAAACAAAAGTTAGGCTCGAGAGAAAAACAGGCATCTAAACGTGCATAACACATATCCAATAAATCAGAAGTTCACCCTTGTGCGTGTGCATAGCCATAATAAACTTCCACTATGTCCAAACTCGAGAAACTCAAAGCAAAACTAGCTAATACCCCTTGTAGACTAGTAATAAAGGACACTCATAAGATGCACCCTACAAACGTGATATATCCGAAAAGAATGATCGAATATATCTAGGGCCTTTCCGAGATACTCAGAGGATAATCCCTACAACATATCTATCAGTTTATACTGGGGATAAGATAGACCGATAACTTAGTCTTATATACATTTCATAATACTTTATCAGTTGATTTAACTTTTCACTTAAAACACACATCGAATGAGCTCTTGCCTGTCATATAGAGAATAGGACATTTCGAGATAATACCCTACCTTACTCCAATCATAAAGCAGCTTCTTCTGACTGTCGTGAGCTTTTAGCCATCATAGTGGTAGAGGACATACGTGGTATACCCTATCTCACTCAAATCATCGACTAGCTTCCGACACACCCAATAATTTCACTATTAATTCAACTTTTTCAATTTGACAATAGCTACGTGTACTTATCACATTCAAACCTTAGATATTCACAGTATATCATACTACGGAACTAAATACAAACTACCATAAATCTCACGATATATACGTAGCACTAAGCACATGACTTATAAGAAAATCAAAAACTACTAATCCAAAACGGGGTATAACCTTATAAAAATAGCTCATCATTCACTATGGCTCGTGAAAAATAGTGTCAGGTGAAACATCTAACTTACCAAATATATGATACATAGCATAGATGACTATCGAAAACAAAGAACATTAACATGTATTGCCTACTCGGGACAAAACAAAAACAACAGTGTCGGAAAATTTTTAAAAATTTTAGCTCATTTGCATAGAAACATTACGAAATAAACAAATGTGTAGATACATATCGAAACATTCCCCTCCCCCACACTTAAAAATCAACATGTCCTCATGTTGTGCAAAAAACGAAAAGAAAAGAAAAGACTTAGCTGATTTAAATCGAAACTCGAATCGTTGGTCAGGCCGGAGCCTTCATAATGATACCACGAATGTATAACCAGACAATGTAGATACCTGCACATCTTAGACAACATGGAACCATCTCGGGGAAAACGGGGAGTCATACCAACATGGAAAGAGATATCAAAAATAAAGATAAATCAAAGTGAGAGCACTCAATACATCCAGAAAGTTGAAACACAGTTGAAATGAAAGTACGCTCGCCTTATGGCTTACAAGGTCCATCGAAAACAAATAGTAGCAATATCAAAATTACAACGAACCGTAGAAGTAAAAATGTCAATACAAAACAACCAATGTAAAAATAGACAAAATAAGATCAAGGTTGGCTCGGCGCCGCAGAATCATCAGCTGGAGGATCAGAGGAGGGTCCAGAAGGTGGTGCCGTAGCCCTAGCTGCCGAGTCAGGCTGCTCCTCATCTGAAGATGACTCAGAGTCGTGTAGAGCATCCGCAATGACCTGCTCAATCTCATCAGTAAAAAGATAATCAACGGAGCTCGGATTGAAGATCCTGTCATCCCTCGGCTGCCGGCCCTCACAGATGCACTGAAGAATCGTCAAAATGTTATTCTGTGTATCCCGAATATCACCGAGCCATTCCCGGAAACTATTGGCCATGCTTAACCGCATCCGGCGGCGGGAGATAAGGAGGAAGAAGGCGGATGCACGAGGTGGTGCCGATGAACCAGGCTCCGTAGGTGCCTCCGGCTCGAGTGTCCCGCGGGCTTACTCTTTTCCCCTCAGTATAGGCCTAGGGTTCTTCGGTTTATGATCCGCCCCAAACTCGAGCACACCGGCATCAAGACACAAAGCGTGGATCAAATGAGAATACGATCAAGCTCCGTGTATAAACCTTCCGATTGATAGATATCTCGTCGTACAATGCCTGTCCCACATCACATTCACCCAAACGTCAACGCATACTGACATGCCTAGGTCACCAATATGAAAATGTGTCAAGTTGTTTTAGGCAACAACCGATTCGAATGAATCGACTTTGGACCTTCCAATCCTCCGTCCGGTCGTGGTAACCAACTCCTTCCGGTCTCCTCCCGGTCTCAACGCCCAGGCCACATCCGGGCAAACTCTCAATCTCAACTCCTCCAAAGGATCCCGTCCCCAAACCCCTGCCTATGCACAATCTCCTCCTTATAGTCCCGACCCTCGAAAGCCGCTAAGTTGTATTTCCGATTAATCACCTCCGGTGTAAAGGAACTTCCACCCCTCGAACCACGACTACCTTTGTCCCCAAGTCGGTTTCGAGAACAGTTTGCATAAAATTCCCGAACTAGGAGCTATTCACCGGGGTAGTCGGGATTGTCATCAAGGCTTCCCATTTCCTATCCTTAAGCAACTTACCGAACCCCGGATCGACCTTCGCCTCCAAAACAGCCCTCTCAACCAACATGTTTCTTGAAAAGTAGTGTTTGGTATAAACTTCATGGGCTCACAGGGTTCACGAAAACGACGAGGCAATGGCATCGGGGCAACGGTTTTAGACTTCTTTCTAGGAGGGGCTGCCCTAGGTACAACTGGCTCCTCTTCCCGGGTAGCCTCGACAGTCTCCTCAGCCCTAGACGAACCTCCACCTCTCTGAACTCTCGGCATCCGTACCAAAGGCACATCATCATCCGTCTCAGACTCGGAGGTTGGCTCATCTCGTAAGGTTGCCCTAGTTTGGGTGGCTCTAGGGGGTTGCTCACGAATACTCACACCCCGGTTAAGATCAACTAAGGTAGGGTCAATCTCTTTACGCTTCTTCCCGCCTCCGGGCCACTTCCTTACCACGCCTCTTCACAGCGCCTTCTTATGAACCATTTCCACGCCTAATCTAAACCAAACAATCCAAATGTGCACAAAGGATACCCGTTTATCATCCAAAGCGGGATTTCAAATCAACCAAACCACAAACCACATCCATAATCATCACCAAACAACCCATTCATCACCCATCACAACACCACATCACCAAAACAGAGCAGAAAGAAACACCAAACCGGAAAAAAAAAAACAAATTAAGGTGACATTCAAGAAAACGAGCCGACTCAAAGATCGAACTCACAAAAGCGTGAATGAAATCAGAAAAGTTGTTACTAACTTACCAAGTAGGGTGAGTAGATCTTGATCGAGATGAAGATTAGTCCAAACAACACCAAATTGGCTCCCAAAATCGGATTTTTCTCTCAAAAAGTCGGATTTGAAGTGAGTCTGATTCTCCAAAAATATCGTGTGTTGGGGATTTGGTTGTGAAAATCAAAGAGAGGGTATCAGAGGCGGCCTATAGCACTTTGAATCGCTCGAAATGGTTTAGAATCGGCGATTTTAGGGCAAAAGGAGGGAGAAACCGTTTTAGCGCTTTGAAATTCGAAAAGTGAGGTTCACTCGATGATGGGGTATATATAGGCGAGAGGTTGGACGCTCGTTCAACTCGGTGGACGGGCGCCCACTCGGGAAATCGATGAAGCGGACGGGCGTCCGATTTATTAGACGCTTCGTCCAAGATTTGAAATCACATACTGAGATTGGAGGAATAAAGCAGGCGGGCGTCGAGGCTTAGTGGACGCTCGTCCGGAAATTGGTCAAGGCGGACGGGCGTCCAGAGTTCTGGACGGGCGTCCACGCAGTTTAAGTGCAAAAATCATAAAATTCCCATACACATCAAATTCAAAATTTCCCTTCTTATTAAACTTATATAAATCCTCAAAAATACAAATAAAAAGCAAATGAAGTACAAATTTACTAATAAATAAAAACAAATGGAAAACAGTGGGTTGCCTCCCACTCAGCGCTTTTGTTTAACGTCGTTTGCTCGACGAAACATCCTAAGAACGCTAGTCATCATAAATGTCCGACCAATCGATCACTCGAATGAGACGGCGGAGCATGTCAATCGCCGGAGGGAAATCATACTCATCTTGTAAACCCCAGTCCTCACCAGCTACATCAACACCTCGAAAGTGCTCAGCTTGCAGCACTAGCGCTAAATCTGTCAGCATCGGATCATTGAGGATGGTGTAAGGACGTCCTAGAGCCGCCTGTAACTCCTCAGTAGTAAAGTCTCCACCTCCCGAACAACGGGGAACAATGAGAACATAGGTGACCGTCTTGACGCGGGTACTAATGTCAAAATCTACGTGCAAAACGATGGTTCCTCCCGGCCCGTCATCTACAGTAATGAGTGGAATCCTCCTAAGGAAAGGTAACTCCTCTGGCTGAACACCGAAATCCATATCTAGAAAGCACAACTAACTGACAGATAAAAACAAGAACTTAATAAGGCTAAAACTGAATAAACTAAACTTAAATACTAACACTATCAAAGCATAAAACAAAACAACTAAAAGAACGATATCTAGGTTGCCCCCTAGTGGCGCTTTTGGTTAATGTCGTTAGCTCGACACATTGTAAGCTCACTGGATCAAGGCCATTTAACCTTTCGCACGACCACTACCTCGTGTAAGCTCCGATCAGTGAGTGTGGTGCAGAAGCAAAGACATCTCATACATGGGGTGAAATCTTTGAAAGCTCTCCAAACCTTCTTAAGTTTCCCCATAGTCGTGTTCTTTCTCCTCGACTCTCTCCGATGACGTTTAAGTTGTCGCCCTTTCTAACTCTTCCATATCAAACACTACCTCTGCTAGAACTTCTTGAGACGGGTCACTACCGTCATCCTCGGAGAACAAGTCGGGTGATAACTCGTCAAATTCTTCGACACTGAGTAACACCACATCCGAGAATATCGAGAAATTTAACAATCAAAGATGTCTCTTTAGGTTCACCAATATAATGTTTGCACCTTTGACCGTTGACTCGAGCGGTTCACCACTATAACCACGAAGTTCTAGAACGCCCCGGAATGATTTGGAGAATCTCGAAAGGGCCGGACCAACGTGTCCTTAGCTTTCCAGAAGCAGATGTAACCTGGAATTATATAGAAGAACTTGTTCGCCGACATGAAATTCTCTCCTCTTAATCTTAGCATCGTGGAGTAGCTTCATCTTATCCTTACTAATCCTGGCACTTTCATAGGCCTGGAGTCCGACTCGATCGGCTCATGTAGCTCTTTGTAGTCGATGCTTCCCACAAGATTGGGAATCAAAGTTTGAAACTTTGTAGCCCAATAAGCTCTATGCTCTAACTCGACGAGCGAGATGACATGGTTTCCGTAGACCATCGATATGGTGATGTACCCATGGGGGTCTTATAGGCGATTCGATATGCCCCAAGTACATCATCCAACTTTAGACTCGGTCTTTCCTATGATTATTAATGAGTCTTCTCCAGGATCTTCTTAATGCTCTGGTTGCTCCTTTTCAGCACGACCACTAGTCATCGGATGATATGGTGTGCCAATTTTATGCCGGACACCATATTTTTCGAGTACTTTCTCTAGAGGGTCGATTTGCGAAATGCGTCCCTTCATCATCGATCAAGGCACGTGGACATCCAAACCTCTCGAAAATATTCTTCTTTAGAAATTTCATTACCGTTTTATGATCATTGTGAGGAGTGGCTTGGGCCTCCACCCATTTAGACACGTAATCCACGAGACTAAGATGTATTTATTCCCGCAAGATGATGGGAATGGTCCCATAAAATCGATACCCCATACATCAAAGACTTCGCATTCGAGGATGGGTTTTAAAGGCATGTCAAAACGCTTTGTCAGAGTACGGTTCTTTGGCACCTATCACAAGCTTTCTGAAAGCTTCCGTATCTTTAAAGATCGTAGGCCAATAGAAACCGGATTGAAAGATCTTAGCAGCGGTTTTCCACGGACCAAAGTGACCTCTGTGGGTCCACTGTGGCCTTTGCTCAATGATGTCACGTTGCTCGGATTCGGAATACATCTCTAAGCAACCCATCTTTCTGAGATCTTGAAAAGATAAGGTTCATCCCAAGCGAAATATTTTAAATCCGAGAAGAACTTTTTTCTTCTCTCGATAAGACATCTACGGATCGAGATAACGGCCATGAAGGTAGTTTACAATGGAAGAATACCATGGAACATCGGGGAGGCCATCTATCAACATGATGTTCTCTAGAGGAAAGTAAAGATCTATATCATCTGGTTCATTCTTTTCCTCGAGTTAACATCCTAGACACATGATCCGCTACTACATTCTCTTGCCGCCTTTTTGTCCTTAATTTGAGCGTCAAACTCTTGTAGGGTCAATATCCAACGTAGTAAGCGCGGTTTGGCCTCTTTCTTAGTCATCGGATAACGCAAAGCGGCGTGATCATCCACCACGATCACTTGAGCTCCTAACAAGTAACTCACGAAACTTGTCCATAGCAAAGACTACGCCGATAGTTCCTTTTCGATAGTAGTATAGTTAACTTGAGAGGGGTTCAATGTGTGACTTGCGTAATAGATAGGTGGAACTTTCCTTGATCTTTTGCCCCTGAAACGGCACCAACAAACATAGTTTGATCGTCGCACATAAGCTCAAATGGTAGGTTCAATAAAGCGATATAAGAATCGGAGCAGATATTAAAGCGATCCTTAAGCTCCTCAAGCGCTTGCTTGCGGCTTGCATCAAAATTAAACTCAACGTCTTCCTTTAGTAAAGTGGACGAGGGCTTGGCTATCTTGGAGAAATCTTGAATGAACCTCCTATAGAAGCCGACATGTCCGAGAAAACCTCGGACTTCCCGAACATTCTTAGGGTAACTCATCTTCTCAATAGCTTCTACCTTGGCCCTATCTACTTCTATACCTTTGGCGGAGATCTTGTGGCCAAGAACTATTCCTTCATCTACCATGAAATGGCATTTTTCCCAATTAAGTACTAGGTTCTTTTCACACATCTGGATAACACACGATCAAGATTGTCAAGGCAATCATCAAAAGATGACCAAAAACCGAAAAATCGTCCATAAAATCTCCATACACTTTTCTACAAGCCCGTCAAAGATGGCGGCGATACATCATTTGAAATGTAGGTGGGGCATTGCGAGAGACGAACGGCATTAAATCAGTATGCGAATGTACCATAAGTAAGGCAGGTGAAGGTGGTCTTTTCTTGGTCAATTTGGATCAATGGGTATCTGGAAATATCACGAATATCCATCTAGGAAGCATAAAATCGTGCGTGCCCGCCTGACGACGCTCGAGCATCTGGTCAATGAATGGAAGGGGAAAGTGATCTTTCATGGTTACCTCATTGAGCTTTCGATAATCGATGCAGACTCTGTAACCAGTAACAAGCCTCAATGCAATTTCCTCTCCCTTCTCATTCTTTTCAATTGTAATTCCACCTTTTTTGGGAACTACTTGAGTCGGGGAAACCCATTCACTATCCGCGATGGCATAAATGATTCCCATGTCCAGAAGTTTAATGATTTCTTTTTTAACGACTTCTTGCATATGAGGGTTAAGCCTTGGCTTTGGTTTGTCGACACACTTGGCGCCTCATTCGTCTTGATCTTGTGCATGCAGATGTCGGAGATATTCCACGATATCTCCTACTTGCCAACCAAAAGCTTTTTCATTCTTCTTCAAGGCGTTAATCGGTTTCATTTCTTCATGCGGGAAAGCTTGGCGAGATATGATTAAAGGAAGCTTGTCGCCTCTCTTAAGAACACATACTTAAGATGTTTAGTAACGGCTTCAACACCAAATCCATGGGGGGCTTAAACTAGACTTGAGATCTCCACTTTTCAACTCAATATCATTGAGTTTACTCTGTGGTCCCACCGCCAAAGCTTCTCCTTCCAATGACTCTTCCTCAAAATCAGTTGCTAGTTGATCCAGATCCACCTACCATGAGTATTCAAATTATCAACTAATCGCTCATATTCTCGCTTCTGACCATGACTTGCTTATCCATATAGTCGGTGAAATCATCCGTCATATAATCAATGGAAAAGCCGGTTGGAGGCCGCAGAGGGTACTTGAATGGACTTTAAGACATTGTAACTCACCTCTTGGTCACCAACTCGGATAGTCACTTGCCCACCATCGCGATCGATGAGAGCTCGAAATGTAGATAAGAAAGGTCTTCCTAGAATCAAGGGCGTTTTTTGTCTTTCTCTATATCTAAGACATACCAATCAAGCTGGAAAGGTAAATCGATCAATCTGAACCAAACGTCTTTTAGGATTCTCAAGCTTTCTTAGAGGATCTATCCGCGAATTGTAAACTCATAGTAGTGGGTTCTAGAAGACTTTGTAAACCGAAATGCTTGCATCTGAGACATTGGCATAAGGCTTATAGAGGCACCTAGATCACACAAAGAATTTGGGAATACTAGACCTCCCATCAAGACTGTGAGTACAAATTTGCAGTGGTCACCTCTTTTAATTGGTAAGTTTTCATAATTAATCATGGAACAATTCTCACCAATATGCCTTTCCATGCACTGCTAATTTCTTTTAGAAGACACAACATCCTTGATAAATTTTGTATACTTAGGCATCTCGACTAAGACATCCGACAATGGAAGATTCACTGAGTATTTTTCAAAAGGTTTAGCACCTTTTCATACTTCTTATCCTCAATCAAAGGAATGTTGCTCTTTCTCGGTGGAAATGGAAGTTTCTTAAGGTCATCCTCAGAGAAAACCTTTTCGAGGATGCAGCGACGACTCTGTCTTCCGAGATCCTTCCAACGAAGCTTTTTTCAGATTTCTCGGTTAGTCGGGGATCGGCCTCGACTTTCGCTTGCTTTTTTCGGTCCTCAAAGGATCAGCCACTTGAGGATCACCAAATTCTTCACCTCTCGAGGATCGCCACTGAGTTTTCTCTGCTTGAGGGAAGTGTAGGTGCTCGGCTTCCCCTCCCCGCCTTATCAATGGCGGGGAGGGCTAGTGGTTTCGGATGGGAAGGACCACTAACTTGAGTACCGCTCCGAAGATTCATTGCACCGCCTCCTCTTACCGTATTGAATTGATGGCACGAGGTCGAGACATTGGCCTTTGTTCAAATCGGCTGAGCAACTTGACCACCCTTCGGATTCTTCTCGGTCGGTGGCGGGCAACGCCTGGGGTCTAGAAGCTAAGCTGCTCACCTGAGTTGCCCAATTTGTCTCTCAAGATTCTTCATCGATCTACTTTGCTCTTCCAACTTAGCCTCAAGATTTGTAGGTTGGGAGGGGCCTTGAGAGTTTTGGTGATTTGGAGCATAGAAATTTGGTGGGCCGACTTTGAAATTGAGAATTTGAATTGGAAGGCCAATTGATTGAATTTTTGCGTAGGATTGGAAAAATTCGAGTTTTGATCTCGATTAAATCCAGGGTTTCTATTGAAATTCGATTGAATTAAAATTCGAGTTGGGATTGAAATTTGAAGATGGATTAAACCCTTGGTTTTGAAAATTGCCTCGACACGAAGGCGATTGAACCTTTGATTGTTCGGCCATAGAATGCATTCACTTCGCATTCTCGTCCGTTCATAAGGCGAGAATTTAGAAGTGTGCCCCAACTCGTCACAATTTTGACATGTGACTTGATTGTACATCCATAGTCATGAACAAGATTAACTTGATAAGGTGCGAGGGGATTAAATTGACATTGGCCATTCATATGGCGGTCGACAACAATTTTTCGCAATGTCTGAACACGAGGGTTCTGGAAAAGAGGAAGTTTGATTTATAGGATTGGAAACTTGAGGGAGGCCATGCAGCACTGCGACATGGCAATCAAACTTTGTAAATTGACTTCCTCAACCTTGGGAGGAGGAGGTGCCTGAATTGCTTGATAAGAGGGGCATAGTTATATTTGGCAATGTCCTCAAACAATGCCCATCCTCATCAGCGTTTTCTTAAAGGCCCCCCGAGAAGAACTATTGACCATGCCTTTTGTAAGCTCGGTCAATCCATGAAGAATGTATTGACTTGCCTTCCAGTGGCAAGCCATGGTGGGGCATTTTCTAAGAAGGGACTTGAATCTCTTCCAACACTCGAAGAAAGATTCATTCTCTTTCACGATAGAATGTGAAAATGTCATTTAAGCAATTGGGTGTCTTTGAAGGTGGAAAATATTGACTCAAGAACTCCTTTTCGAGTTACGCCGGTGGTGATAGATTGAAGGGAGAGAGGTGTACCACTCTTTAGCCTCTCCTTCGAGAGAAAAAGGAAAAGTTTAAGTTTAATAGCATCCTCACTTACTCCTTGGATGCGTGTAGTACCGCATATCTCTAAGAATGTGTGTAAGTGGGTATGCGGATTCTCTCGATTGGTAGCCGTGAAAAATTGATGCGTCTTTGCATCATCCTGGATAAGTCCGGCTTCACTCAAAAGTTTGTGCGAATCATTTGGAATAACAATAGCCGGGTTGACCTTGACTTCGCCTGGCATGGCGTAGTCCGCCAATGTACGTCTATTATCGCGGCCATTATCACAAAATCGGTGATTTCTCTTGCTAGTTGTTCTTCAAGATCTCGCCGCTCACACCGAGAACGCGAGAACGGAAATTCCGCTGTTTGGCGGACTATGGTTCGCTTCGGGTCGAGGGGTGTATATTAACAAACCCTTTTGACTCCGAGTTTGCATAAACCGGACCAAAAACAAGTGGAACAAAACCTAAAAAACTAAGAAGAGATCAAAGCCTAAACTAAAAATTAAAAGCCTAAAGAGAGGAAAGGAAAAGAAGAAAGGGAAACAAAAGTGTTAAAGAAAACAATACCGGACGGACGTCCAAAAGATTGGACGGGCGTCCAGATGAAATTGAGGTCGGACGGGCGTTTAGTAATGTAAACGCCGTCGATGACATGTAATAATCTGAACGGGCGTCCAAAAGTTATGGACGCTCGTCTAAGTGAATAAAACAGAACAGAATTGATAATTTCCCAGCGGACGGGCGTCCAATATCCCAGACGCCCGTTTGCTCACGGGAAAACTTAGAACAGAACAAGAATTTGCAGATAAAGCAAGAAGGGAAGGAAGAACGTCAGAAAAAAAACAGAAAAACAGAAGATCTAAATTCAAGAAAAATACTAAGGGAAAGTTTTAAACCCTAATTATCTACTTAACAACTACCTAAAACAATTATCAACTAAAAACAGGAATTTAAAACGGATTAAAACAGGAAAACGAAACAAAAACAAACAGAAAACAAAAAAGGAAAACGAAAATAAAAACTAGACAACCGTCCGGTTCCCCGGCAACGGCGCCAAAAACTTGTCACGGATTTTATCAACACAAAATAAACAAGTAATAATCCGGTTAACCTCAAGTATAAGGATCGTAGTATGGAGGCTAATGCCGGGTCGATCTTACGGGGAACTAAACGATTGTGGTTTCTAGTTTTTATCTAACTAACCTATGTCACGATTACTAAGCTAAATAACGGATAAAACTAAACAAATACTGTAAATTAAACTTAACTAAAACGTAAAACTGGACAGAAGAGATGATCTAAAGCCAGGAAAGATACGGGCTGCGAACCAATTTAAACTAACTAATCTAAGATGCGGGTAAAAGTAAACTAACTAGACAAATTCAAGCTTTTAAGGATTTAAATCAAATTTATAACGAGCAAACGAGGATTGATCCACCTATCCAACAAGCATTGATTCCCTTTCTCGATTATATTGCAGTTTTTATTCAGATTGTGGTTTCACCTTACCTAGACATGAACCCTAATTCCTTAGAAAGTTCATCTATCAATCTATTATCTTCCGATGTGAGATTAACGCGTTTAATAATCAAAGGCGCAAACTTTGTGTTTATAACCTAGTAATCAGACCTATTAACTTCCGTTATTATAGATTCGAGTTACTATTCTTATTCATGGTGATCTAGGGTTCATTACGACTTCCATCAACAATAAACAATCAACACATGCATATCTTCCGATATAAAAGCAAATTAAACATGAATAAACATGAATAAGAAACAACCTTTATTAAAAACTCACAAAGTATGATCAAGAAAACGAAATCAACAATTGTTGGACGGCTTCACAATACTCGTTTGATGAAGCTTTTAGCCTCTGAACATCCTCAAAGAACTCAAATTTGCAGAAAAAGTACATAGAAAGTAACTAGTGTTTAATCTAAATTAAGGGCATAAAAATAGGAATAAAAGATGAAAACGCAGCCTAAAGCCGCCCCTAGGTTTAGGGTTTTGAATAATGTGTGTATGATCCCTTTTGTGGAGAAAACAAACCGACTATTTATAGATTTTAAAGTCGGTTCGCTAAGTCGGCTACCGGACGCCCGTCTGAAACTTTGAACGCCCGTCCACTCTTCAATAATACTTGAATCGGGCCGAGTCATGACCAGGCCTTTCATCCATCCAGCGTCCACTCCGGCGTCAAACTTCACGAATCAAAGATGACACCACGGGCCTTCGTCCAATCAAGATCAGGACGCCCGCCCACCGGACGGAGATACTGGACCTTGATTTGATATGATCGATTTTGATTTATTGATCTTTATCTCTTCTATCTCTATCCCACTTCTTCATTATCTCTTTTATCATCAATTAGCTCGAACTTAATCAACCTTTGATCATCTTTTGAGCCTCCAACATGTATCTATAACACATAAAAACATCGCAAAATGTAATAATGCTCAAATAATCATAAAATCACAATTAAAACACATAAATCAACCTATTTTGCGATTAACTCTTCTAAAATCTCATTTGCTCAATATATCCATTAAACCCTCGTTTCTTATGCAATTTAGTACAATTACGGGGAAAAATATCATAGAATATAGCATTATAAATCGTATAAATTCACCCTTAACAACGGCCTCGTATTCTGCCTGGTTGTTAGAGGCGGTGAAATCAAATCTCGAGCTTCGCTCAATTTCTTACGATGTGCCCGGTTCTAACAGAGATTATTCCCGCGCGCCACACCCTTTGTGATTAGCGGAGCCATCAACGTAGAGCCGCCAACGGTGACTTGGCCGATAGGCTCGTCCTCCTGTGGTGACCCTATCTTGATCGCGTTCGGAGCAGAGCTGCTCTTTCACCTCTTCGTTGAAGCTTGTTTCGCTTATGAAATGCAGGAGAGCCTGGGCCTTTACTGACCTTCGGGGCTCATATCGGATATCGAACTCAGTAAGCTCGATGGCCCATCGGAGCAATCGACCGGACAGGTCTGGTTTGTGTAGAACCTGTCTTAGCGATGCATTTGATAATACTACGATGGTGTGCGATGAAAAGTAAGCCCTTAATTTGCGGGCGACTATAACAACACAATAAGCCAACTTTTCTATATTAAAATAACGACTTTCAACGGGGCTTAGAGCTTTGGAAACATAAAAAGCGGCTTCGTGAGCCTTCCTCCTCTTTTACAAGTCTTTGCGCTACGGCCCTATCTCGAGGTCGCCAAATATAAAAAGCAGTATCCCGAGCCTCGGGTGGTTATAACGGCGGTCTTGACAAGTATTCTTTGAGGTCTTTAAATGCCAGGAGCATTCCATTGCCCAAGAGAAGGTACCGGCCTTCTTTCGAATTTTGAAGAAAAGCGGACTTCTTTCTGCAGATTTGAGACAAACCTACCCAAAGTCGTGATCCCGCCGTTGAGCCGTTGTACTTCTTTAATCTTGGTAGGCTCGCTCATGTTGACCAGGGCCTCGATTTTTTGGGATTTGCCTCGATCCCCTTTGACTTACCATAAAGCCCGAGAAATTTCCTGCTGGACCCCAAAAGTGCATTTCGTAGGTTTAGTTTCATTGAGTGATTCTTCACGTTTGCAAAGGTTTCGCGAAGGTCCTCCAGGTGATCTTGGCGACTTGATTTCACGACCATGTCATCAATGTAGGCCTCCATGTTCTTGCCTATCTGCGTGCTAAAAACTCGTTTACCATTCTCTCGATAGGTTGAACTGCGTTCTTTAGGCCAAACGGCATCATCTCGTAGTAATATAGCCGCCGGCGCGCCCCGAAGGCCGTCGGCTCCTTATCTTCATCGGCCATTTTGACCTGGTGGTAGCCGGAATAGGCGCCCGTAAAGCTTAAGGTTTCAAAACCCGCGATCCCATCCACCATTTTATCGATTCGTGGAGCGCGATAGGGGTCCTTTGGGCAAGCTTTGTTTAGATCGGTGAAGTCGACGCACATCCGCCACTTGCCGTTGTGTTTTTCACCATTACTACATTTGCCACCAGGTGGGATATTGAAGCTCTTTGATTATGCCTGCTTGCTAAAAGTTTCTCGACCTCAATTTTTATTGCGACCTCCTTTTCTGTAGAGAATTGACGCGCCCTTTGTTGGATTGGCCTGAAGTTGGGATCGACACTCGGGTTATGCAAGGCGACCTCCGATTCCACACCTCTCATATCAGTTACCTCCCGGCGAACGCGTCCAAGTTTGCTTTCGAACTCGATCGTTCCTCTCCTTTCTTCCTCGGTAGTCCTCGATCCTATTTTTATCTTTTGATCGGGATATTTGTCGTTTATTATAACCTCGATCAACTCGTCTTCGGCAGTGAAGTCGGGCTCGTCCCGAACTTGCAATGTTTCTACCTCTACGGCCTTCTCCGAGATTTCTTTCATCATAGCAATCTGATCCGTAGCCGTGTTAAGACCATCCATCGGGTCGCTTAGAGTCGACTCGCTTTTGGTCATATAGTCGAGAAAGCTCCAGTCGGCCGATGGCGACCCCAACTTCTTCCCTACGTGAAATTTGACCCGTTGGTGGGAACGGCGCCACCATTTGGAACTTCTTCATTTGGGATTCCCAAAATCATGTTGTAGTAAGAGGGCAGGTCGATTACCAAGAAAGTTATTATCTCCGTTCTACAGGGCTCATAGTCGCCCAAAATGATATTGAGGTCGATCGTGCCTTTGACCCGTACTGTGTCGTTGGTAAAACCTTCGAGGACCCCAAGGTAGGGTTTTAACTTGGCCTCCCCGAATCCGATCTGTTTTAAGCAAATCGAAATAGATGACGCCGCGCCGCCCCTCGTGTCGACCATTACTCGGTTGACGCCGTGCTTGTCGTTCACCCCCACCTTTAGAATGAGGGGTATCTCCATAGGGCCACTGACTGTTGTCAGCTCGCTTTTTGTGAATATGATTCCCTTCTCATTCTCTCCCAACACAATCTGCTTTTCGAAGCCGCGGGTATTGATTTGATTTATCTGAGATTTCGATTGATGGTTTGGGAATATTCCCGTGGATGACCTGAACCTCTCTCTGATAGACGCGAGGTTGGCGTCCCTGACTGGGAGTGTTGTTCCCCTCGCGTTTATATTTATTGGCTGGTCCCTCACGGATCAGCCTTTCTATCTCGCGCCTCAGGGTGAAGCATTCATCGGTGATGTGGCCATGGTCCTTGTGATAGTTGCAAAGATTTGGATTTATCGCGCTATCGGGATCGCCCTCATAGGCTTTGGTTTGTCGAAATGTTCACGAATTTCAAAGCAAGATTTGGGATGCTTTGGTGTTGAGCGGGGTAAAATTATCCTCGCTAAATTTGTACGGCTTTACCTCACGATCGCGATTAGTATCTCGTCCCTTTTCCTTTTACGGTCATCTACGCGATCCTCCTTCGCGAACGTGGCTCTGTCTTAGGCTTTGCTTTCCCCTTGAGATGGCGCCTCGACCCCCATCATTCTCGCCCTTTCTAACATCTCCACGAGACCCGCTTTGGGGGCCGCAGATTGAATTCGATTTTCATCGGGCCTTTGGCGATTCGGTGAGGAAACATGTTATGACCGCATCGTCTGGAATGTTCCTTGTTTGATCATATATTCGACGAACCGTTCGTAATACTCTTTTCCGGATTCATGCCCTCCCATACGAACCTCATATAGGTCCTCAATGGTTTTCTTTGGCCCGCTTGCCGATTCAAACTCTCTCGACAAACTTTTCCGACAAATCCTCCCAACTTTCAACCGAGCCGCGAGGAGCCGGCGTATCCAGGACGCAGCCCTATCTCGCATGTCGCCAACCAATGCGATGCACCAGCGGATTTATTTTGTGTAGCAAGGGTGATGCGACCCTCGAACGCGGTGAGCCAGTCGTTTGGGCATGAATTTCCATTGTAATAGTTGTAACTAGGATAACTAACCTTTTTTCTGCTGGGAGGCAATGTTTCGGTAATCCCTTTAGCGAGTACGTCGATCCCCGAAATTGGGGCGACTTTCTCGACGGGCCTCGACTTTTTAATTCGCAAGCTCTTTTCTCATTACCTCCATCTGTTCCGCCAAAATAGGTCGATTCGGGTCGCGATCGCGCTTGCGTGTCGCTCGCTCCGTTCTACGCTCTGATTCCCTATGATCTCGTGATCCCTCTTGGCGGGCCCTCTTTTCCCTGATAATTGTGCGGGCATCTTGTGCGTGTCTATCCTGCTGGATGGGCATCTCTTCTCTAGGAAGGCTGAGACGACTTGGGGCTAAGGCCTTGTCCTTCTCACCCAACCTATTAAACGCGACCCTTTGTCGATCCTCTTTCCTTTTTGATGGTCGCGATCTTGGGGGCCGAGGTTCGTGGAATTTCTTTCCTCGGTCCATAGCGACTGAAGAGTGCACGCTCTCCTCTACGTCGATCTCTTTGAATGTGGCTCTGGCGGCCCCTGTCTGCGATCGCAAGAGGGATTTCGTTTCGGGAGGATTCGGGGTCGAATCGTCATAGGGGCCTGGCCCTTAGCCACCAAAGCGGAATTGGTGAGATACATAGTTTCAGCAGACTGGCGTATTCCCTCATTTCGGCGACCTCTGGGTCCTCCCGAAAGCCCGGTTGTATTTTCGGAATCGATCTTTGGCTTTCTTTGTGACCTCTCTCTGCGAGTTCCATCCAGAGGCAACAACAGCCTCTTTCGACTTGGTTTTTGATTAATGACATTTCGGCGTCGCTAGGTGCTAAGACCCTCTCTCGGGATCCTTCTCCTTCGCAGGAGATTGTCTAGCGTTTCTCCTGCGCCTTTCCCACGAGCTTGATGTAGCATAATACCTTTGCAGGGGTTTGGGGTGTTAGATGCCCTTTACTTCCGGCCATCTCTGTGGGGTGGCTTTTTGAGCGATTTCTTTGGTAAAGGAAGAAATAAAAGCGTTTGAGGACTTTCTTTGTAAGATTATCTCCTCCGAATAAGAGCTCTAGGTGATTTTTACACAATCGCCTTCCCGGTAATGAGCCAATCGAAGATGTCTAAATCGTCACGGGTGTCCTTGCGGTGTATGGATGGTGGATATCTGGCTGTATTTAAGGTGTGGCGTTACTCCGGCGGGTGGTGGAATGGAGAGAATTAGAATGGAGAGAGCTTTGGCTTGCAAGTATAGTGTGTATTTTTTATATATCTCATCCTCTTTTAGTTTACAATGACCACCCCTTTTATAGAGGTGGATAACTTAGGGAATAAGTAATCTATCAGATATTTTACTAATAGCTAGGTTTTACTTAGATACTAAGCAAGACGAAATATCTAAGTGCAAGTGGGGAAAAGATCGGATCAATCATGCCATCTCTCCGAGGTCGCAAGGGCAAGCCCTCTCGGCCTCGCCCCTGGCGACCTTCTTGACTTGCTGGATGAGATTCATAGGATCTGTTGCACTTGCTCGGGACCGCAAATGCCTTGGTCGCGCGCGAGGAGACACGATGGCGCGCCTTTGCGATCTCTCTTGTCATGCCGGAGGGTGGCCGCAGTGGATTGTCCCTTACTGTTGAGGTGGTGGAATTATTTATACCCATCAGTTATATGTTTACTGATCCGATACAAGAGAGATTTAATAGAAATTTGCAGCATAAATGTTCGTTTTTTTTAAATAAAAAGCCTTTTTATTGGAAGATGAAAAAAATGTTCGTACAATACCTTATCATGGCCCTCTCCATAAACCAAAAGACGTTGGTGAAACATAGTCTACCTCTTTAAATCCTATAAGCAGCAAACCCAGTGTGGCAAAATCCAGCTCATAGGTAACCCAGTGTGGGAAATGTTAGAAGTCAATGACTTCTAGATTATTCTGGAACTATCTAATGGTGAAAGGTCTAGATTATGTTTCCTTAAAGAATAGTCTAGATTCTAGAAAATACCTAGGGAAATATCTATTGCACACTTTGCCTAGAACATCTAGTGTGCATTTTCTGTAAAAGGATCTACTTCACTTTTTCTAGGATAATCCTACCTTTCCTATAAATAGGAGTTGTAACCAATTAGGAAATTCATACAAATGGCTAAGCAAATGGCAGGCGTAGTGATAAAGTCAGAACACGAGGCGCTATATGAAAGTCAAGCAAACGGAAAGTCAAATAGATATAACAATTAAGGAATCAAAAGACGAGATGATGAAAAACAACAAAAGGACACATAACGGAGTTACCAAAGAGAGGGAGCTCAAGAGAAGAGAAACGATAACAAGCAAAGAAATGATAAACCACAAGGAGGTGATAGGCATTTTCACAAACAACAAGACGCTTGCTTCAATTGTGGCAGAAAAGGACATTTTGCAGGAGATTGTAGATTCAAAAAGAGACAAGTTGAAGGAAACGATGCCACTTCAGATACCAGGGATGACCAAAATAAAACAGAGTGGGACGTTTATGCATCCTTCTCAAGGATAATATCCGAGGAAGCAAATATTGATAACACTATAGAGACCGAACAAGGCCTAGTAAGTTGTGCAGCAACAATGACAAATGACATTGGGCGTGTTAACTTTCACAATCTGTGGATTGTTGGCTCAAGAGCTCGAAATCATATGACCAGTGATAAAAATAGACTTCAAAGAATGACAGAATACAAAGGCGGTCGTGTTGTCGTCATGGCGGATAACACAAAGCTTCCAATTAGACACATTGGACATACAGTGATCACGCCAAGCTCAAATTCTCAGCCGGTAATACTGCAAAACGTGATGCGCGTAGAAGGGATGAAGAATAATCTCTTGTCACACAGAGTCATGTAATTATGTAATTTATGTGGGTGTTGTAATGGAAGTGAAACTAAAGTTGCTCACTATATAAGTGGGTGAGTTTCATAGAAGGGCAAGCCCCAAGGGGCAAGAGAATTTTGTGAAGGAGGGAGGACTTAGATGCTTGTTGGCTTGTGTTGGCTTGGATCGGGCTTGTGGCTTGGCTCGGCTCGATTATTAAATTTTTTGGACCAGCTCAGCATTAAAATTCGTAGGGAGGTAATGGTAGACAATAATTACTCGTATGCCTCTTAATATTTTAAACTACTATCTCTCCCAAAAAGCTTAAGCGGATTGGGAGGTAGATAATTCACATTTTATATATTCAATACGTCTCTTCAAATGTGGGCCTGCTATATTTCTAGGAGGCCCAACACTTTTTTTTGGGTGTTGTGCTTGGAGCGGGGTTTGTACTCATGGCCTCTCTCTGATACCATATTGAGAAATATAAAAGAATGAAAACTTGAGTGTTTTATTAATGATCCATGACATTACATTTATAGGCAGAAAATGATTACAAGTCCAAGAGTTTGAAGTGAATAAACTACTGATATGAACTAATCTACTAGGATATGAAAAAACAAAAAAGGATAAAGTAGTTTTAATCCCAATTTGAATTATTTATCTCCTTTTATACTAGAATTACTTAAATAAGGAAAGAATATTATCTATCAATAAATCTTCATAATTGATGGAAACTAATTTCTCCTCTGGTTATATTGTTAACAAATTTGAAGTTTAGGAATCTGAAAATAATAATTAGATATCATTGATGCAGTGATAGTAACATAATGAAAAATTGTTGGATGACCGACTAATTAAGGACATAATGGAGAAAAACCAATGGGTGATTAAAAATTGAAATTATTATTTTTATGATTAAATTTATTATGTTTATATTTAACATTTGTTACATAACAATTTTAACACGTCATAGTATGATTTATTTAATAGTTTAATAAAAATAAATAAACCAATGAAAAGTAAAAAATAAACCACGGATTAAAAATACATGCTACTTATTATATATATATATATATATATATATATATATATATATATATATATATATATATATATATATATATATATATTTTATCTAATTGCGATTAGTAAAATAAACAATCATTTTTATCTGTCGTCGTTACATTTTCAAAGTAGTATTTATTGTATTTATCTACGTCTACCCTTATTTATTAAGGAGTGAGAGATTGAAAACACATTGTATTATTTATTTTCAAGGGGTACTATTGTGATTTTGATGTTAAGTCAAAGAATTAATTACTCTCTTTAATATGTATATATGTTTAGTTTGTTTGGCAACCGTGACAGATAAATAGGAACGGATAGATTATATGTATAAGGATAACTTTAAAAGGAGGAATTTTTTTGGCAAGAAATAAAGGTAACTTGAAAACAAAAAATACACTGAAACCCTATACCTAAAGTTTTTTTTTTTTTTTTTTTTTTTGGTTAAATGTAAATATATTAAACCAAGGTATGCAAAATACAGGAAATTACATCCTAAACAAAGGAGAGAGCTAGTCTAAAACCTACAAAGTGTTGAAATGAGGTTAGATTTTTTGATTCCAAGGTGCATAAGACCCCTGAGGTTATATGCATCAAGAAACAACAACCACTAAACACATAACAACACACAAAAACTGCAAAAAGGGGTCTTGTGAGAGCACAACTCACAGAGCCTATCCCAAGGTGTGTAGAGAAACAAAATAACCTCATACAACCACCAACAAGCACCAAAAGAAAGCACAAAAGAAGTACCAAAACCTACAAATGTACAAAACCCTAACATCATGGGTTAAATGTGTACATAGGGAAGGCAGACTACCTAAAGTCTTTATATAGGCTGACCAAGCCGCTATACTTAATGTCTCTCCTGATACCCTTTTCTTGATAGCCGCTTAATGTCTTTTTTTCATCTGAAAACCTTTTGGTCTTAAGCGGTTGTTACGAGGACGGCAAGCTAATGTTGATTCGTTTCAGGTGTGTTATCATCGGTTTTTGAAGTGTTCTTATTTTGCTGAGACTATTGCTGCCTCAGCCAAATTAGCCATCATCCAACTCACTGGCTGCCCGATCGATCAAAATCAGCTTTTATTTGACTCATTGGCTGATGTAGCAGTTGCAGGTGTGTGTTGGTTTTTTTTTTGTTTTTTGTTTTGTTTTGGGTGACTTTCTATCTAGCTAGAACAAAATCAGATCCACAGACAATGGATATAATGTTTTTGTTTTGTTGATTTTTATTTTGTTATTTAGAGTCAAGATCAATTAATAACTTGTTTGTGCTATTCTGAATTTTTTATTTTTATATTTTCTTTAAATTGGATAATTCACATCATTTTGTGTATACTTTGGCAAGATTGAGTGGAAGTGTGTGCTGCCTAATTTGTTAAGAAATGCCTGAACGAATTCTCTATTTGCGTTGAAGAAATTAAGTTTCATGTTTTCTTAATTAATGATTATCAACGGAAGAACCCAGCCCTCAACTGTTTGCTCATTTGTTTTTATGTGAATATATATAAGTTGTGTTAATCCAGATTCCCTGAAAAACTTTCTAAAGTTCATTTCCATGTTGGAAAGATAATGTAAATTTTGGAAGGAACGCTGGTAAAGGAAATTGGCGCCCTGGTTGCAATTCCAATCGGATATCTTAAAATATGCATTTCATTAATTATAGTTGCTTGAGGACTTCAGCTTCATTTAACTTGCAACGATGTAGATTATGAATGTATTTTGGTCAATCTCAAAGTCCGGAAAGAATTGAAGGTGTAAAATGAATAATGAAGAAAATTTGAAAAAGCAAACAAATTAGTATGAAGTGTCTTTTGTTAAGTCATTAAACAGAATAGTCTAGTTCAGTTTGTGCTTTCTTTTGCAGATTGTGGAACTCGAAGAGAACAACCTAAATATGTTTTGTGTTGTATAAGCCAAGGTTGAGTGCAATGGATGGATTGCAAATGTTGATTTGCAAAGTCGATTCTAGCTATAAGAGTTTGCACATTCAATTCTCAATTGCGGAAAGATCGTTGATCATGACATATCAATATCAAAGCACCCGTGTCCCTTAGATTGGAATGTAGATGGGTCGATGATTGTGGGATTACAACAAACTTGTTATATGCAACTGTTAACCCACTGTTGAAACTTTAGTAAAGCATCAATACGTTAGGCAACCGGCAAAACGAGGTATGAAACGGATAATAAATATGAATCGCACGTCTTGGTGAACTGGATGATTTGCGTTCGATCTTGGAGTTTGTATGGTTTTCGAAAGATTTATCCTCTCGCTATATACAACTTACCCTTTCTAATTAAGACAACTTGGAGGTGGATGGAGTGCAAATCACACAACTGACTTGGATTCAAGAATTTCAACTACGTGATGATTTTGTTATAGCCAGAGGAAAGAATAAGAGTCATTTTATAAAAACTTAGGGTATCTCCATGTAATTTCCGGTGAGGCTTCTCCCAATAGAAACCGAGTCATCAACAACGTTTGAGCCCGAGTCTCTGTCGTCTTCGTCCAGATGCCGCCAAATAAATAATGAAAACTAAGATGGGATCATTGATGAATTTGAGTTCTTGAAACTTTTATAATTTCAATCTTTTGATTACCTACTACATGTCTCCTTTAAGGCTTATGATTAAAAAAAATTAAATAAATAGATTTGCCACTGCTCTATGTAAATTTCATACTTATATTCATAACGTGGATAGCAAGAATTCAATTATAGATCATATTATCTCTGACATCATTAAGTTGTATGTTCTCGTGTTGTGATTTCTCAAAGTCATGTCATTGGTTGATTTTCTAAAACTAATAGACAATTATGGCTTTGTTGTTGTAACTAGCCGCCATATATATTAATTAGTCAAAGTAAAAAAACAAGAAATTTGATAAGAAATGAAAATAACAAATAAGAAGAAAATTGATTATCAATGTATCATTTATCATAGTATAATTCACTTATTGTTATAATTCTATCAAATACTTAACAATATATGTAAATATTTTTTTTGAAGATTATATATGTAAATATTAAAGAGCAAAATACACATAAGCTCCTTCCCTTATATATTGTAATGATACATTATTGATTCTATTAGGTGATACGCATTAATTGCAGAATATATTGTTTTCATTGTAAAATAGACTGCATTTATTTCATTGGATATTTGTTTATAAGGACTAGCTTGAGTACTTAATAGGCATTTAGGACACTAAGGAATCTTATTTGTTTATAAAGACACAAAATTAGTAACTAGACAAAACTATCCTTGTTTTTTTCTTTCTTTTTCCTCGAGCTATTTTTTTTTTTTGGCTTCGTTTTTTTTTCCTGGCCGCGTTTTTTTTTCTTGCCGTGTTTTTTTTGTACGTGATTTTTTTTGAACGCTGAATAGACATCGTGGTGTCTCTGCATCGCGGTGTCTCTTCATCACGGTGTCTCTGCATCGAGGGTGTCTCTGCATCGGGGGTGGTCACTGCATCGCTGTGTCACTTCATCGCGGTGCCTCTGCATCGCGGAGTGATTTCATCGCGGTGCCTCTGCATCACGGTGTCTCTGCAATGCGGTGTCACTTCATCGCGGTGTCTTCGCATCGTGGTGTCTCTTCAATGCGGTGTCACTTTATCGCGGTGTCTCTGCATCGCGGTCTCACTTCATCACGGTGTCTATGCATCACGGTGTCACTTCATCACGGTGTCTTTGCATCGTGGTGTCTCTGCATTGCGGTGTCACTTCATCATGGTGTCTCTGCATCGCGGTGTCTCTGCAATGCTGTGTCACTTCATCGCAGTGTCTCTGCATCGCGATGTCTCTTAATCATGATTTCTCTGCATCGCGGTGTCTCTGCATCGTCAAATGTTATAACATCGCGGTGTCTGTGCATCGCTATGTCACTTCATCGCGGTGTCTCTGTATCAGGGGTGGTCACTACATCGCGGTCTCTCTGCATCTGGAGTGGTCACTGCATCACGGTGTCTATGCATCACGGTGTCTCTTAATCGTGATGTCTCTGCATCGTGGTGTCTCTGCATCATCAAATTTTATAACATCATGATGTCTCTGCATCGCAGTGTCTCTGCATTACGGTGTCACTTCATCGCGGTGTCTCTGCATCTGGAGTGGTCACTACATCGCGGTGTCTGTGCATCGCGTGTCTCTGCATCACGGTGTCTCTGCATCGCGGTGTCACTTTATCGTTGTGTCTCTATATCACGGTTGCATCACGGTGTCACTTCATCGCGCAGTCTCTGCATCGCGGCTTCACTTTATCACGGTGCATCGCTTTGTCACTTCATCGTGATGTCTCTGCATTGCAGTGTCTATGCATCACGGTGGTTAATGAATTGCGGTGATCACTGCATCGGGTTGGTCATTGGATCACGGTGGTCACTGCATTGGGCTGGTCAACATATAGTAGGGTTCAATGCATCACGGTGGTCAATACATCGGAGTGGTCACTGCATCACGGTGGTCAATGCATTGCGGTAGCCAATGCATCGCGGTGGTCAATCCATCGGGATGGTCAATACGTCGCGGTGTTCAATGCATCGGGGTGGTCAATGCATCGCGGTGGTCACTGAATCGCGGTGGTCAATGTATCGGGGGTGGTCATCGTATCGTGATGGTCAATACATCAGTAAAAATTACGTCCAGAATTATAAATAAATAAAAAAACAAACATTTTTATGCTCCAAAAGAAAAAACATTAAAAAAATCAAAATTAGGGGTTGGTTAGTGTATGTACTAATTTTGTATCGGTATAACCAAATAAGATTCCTTAGTGTCCTATATGCCTCATTAAGTCTAATATGTGTCCTTTTGGACATTTGCCCCTTATTTCATACATACTAGAGGTGGGATCTCATGTTGTACTATTTATGTAACCATTTTCTGTACAGACAAATCATTCAAGAAAACAAAAATATTTTCCACAACTCTTCTATTATAGTATCAAAACATTTTTTATCCTTGGGTTTTCCTCTGCCTTTTTCCTTCCTACCACCTTAATCGCCGCCACCACCGGCCTTTCTCAGCTAGCCGTCGGTCTCCTCTCTTCCACAGCTCTAATTGAATCTCTTCTCTCTCTTTTTTCCTCCTCTTAATCTTTTAATCGGCTTCCTTTCTGAATCAGAGAACCCGTACCCACCGGTCAGCGGCCATCCCCAAACGCAGCAATGTTCGTTAAAAAAAATAAAACAACAACAACAACAATATCCGCAACGCTGTTCATCATCAGCAAAAAAAATGTTGCTTGTACATCGTCTGTGCCCACTTTATATCATGCCACCACCACCCATCCTTAATCATTGCTTCTGGATAGCGGTAATTCACATCATATGACCGCTGATTTTCGAACGCTCAGCCACCATGCCATCTATCATGGCTAGCAATAGATTATTATTGGTGATGGTAGTGCCTTGCCCATCACATATACTGGTTCAACATCCTAACATTCTTCTTCTGTCACATTTACTTCACGTAATGTTTTATGTGTTCCCAGACTTACTTAGAACTTCTTATCTGTTTCCAAATTTTGTGCTGATAATTATGTCTCGGTTGATTATTTACCCAACTCTTTTCTGGTAAAAGATATTCAGACAGGCAAATGTCTCCTCTAGGGGTCAGCTAAAATTGGTATGTGCCTCTGGTCCACTACTCCCATTTTTTTCCTTTTCTGCACATAAAACTAAATCTATGACTTGGCATCACCGTTGTGGTCATCCCGCTTCTGCTATCATCTATCATATTCTGCCGCAACATCCTTTGGGAACTGATAGTTTGTCAAGTCTTTCTCATTGTGATGCATGTCTCTGTCAGAAAAGCCATCGCTTACCTACTACTTCTACTTTGTGTTCTTCCTGGCCTCATGATTTCATTTTCTCTAATGTATGGGCATCACCTATTTATTCCGTCGATGGTTACAAATATTATCTTTTGTTTGTTGATCACTTACTCGTTATATGTGTCTTTATCCTCTTAAGCATAAATCTAATGCATTGTCTGTTTTTCGACGTTTCAAGTCGATTGTGAAAAAATTCTTTGATGCCTCCATGAAAGTTATTTATTCTGATAATGGTGGTGAATTTATTGGTATGCATGACTTTTTTTTTGCCGATGGAATTTCTCACTTCACTACTCCCCCTCACACCCCTCATCATAATGGCATTTCTAAGCGCCGTCACCTCCACATTGTGGAAACTGGTCTCACTTTATTACACCATGCCCGTATGCCCTTAATTTATTGGTCTTATGCCTTTGTCGTTGCTGTTTATGTAATTAATCGTACTTCCATAAAGGTCATTTCCATGTTCTCCCCATAGGAATGTATCTTTCACCAACCTCCCAATTTCTCAAAATTGCGTGTTTTCGGTTGTCTCTACTATCCTTGGCTTTGTCCTTACACTCATCATAAGCTAGAATCCAACTCTCTCCATTGTGTCTTTCTTGGGTACTCGCTCACCCAACGTGTGTATCACTGTCTACACCTAGAGTCGAACCGATTATATGTCTCGTGGGATGTTTTTTTCATTGAGTTTGCTTTCCCCTTCAGTTCGCGTCACTCATCCATATTTCATGATTATTCAGTGGATGTATGGTCTTTGGCTCCTCCCTTGTCCATTCCTGCACCTCCACACGCCCCTTCCCCTAACTCCTCACAAACCGCACCATCGTCTTCCCCCCAAACCGAATACTCTTCTTCCTCTAGCCCTTCATCCCTGCCTTCTCCCCCCTCTCCTACTCCGTAGCCCACTCCCTCTATGGTCACTCGTGCCCGTAACAAATATCCTCAAAACTCGCCACCTCCTCAACCTTAACACCCAACTGGCTTCAAAATTCTTTGATACTGAGACTACTACTTACGAACAAGCTCTGCAAAAGTCCTCAATGGTGGGCTGCTGTGTATGATTAATTTAATGCTTTGGTTTCTAATGGTACGTGGTCTTTGGTTCATTTTAATTTGCGGATGAATTTGGTTGACTGCAGTGGGTTTTTCGCATCAAGCGTAACACTGGTGGGACTATTGAGCATTACAAAGCTTGCTTGGTTGCTAAAGGATTTACTCAGAGACCTGGTATTGGCTATTTTGAGATGTTCAGTCCATTGGTTAAGACCACAACCGTAAGTTTAGTACTCGGTCTTGCTGTTTCAATTGGTTGGTCCTACGACAGTTGGATGTGAATAATGCTTTTTACAAGGCACTCTTACTCAGCAGGTATTTATGGCACAACTACCAGGTTTTGATGACCTTGATTATCCAACTCATGTTTGTAAGTTGCATAAGGCTATTTATGGTCTCAAGCAAGCTCCCAGTGCTTGGTATCGGGAACTCAAGGAGTCTCTATTGTTTGTGGGTTTTTGTAATTCCATAGCTAATTCGTCCTTATTCACTTTTGTTGCTAATGGTGTTACATTGTTTATGATTGTCTATGTCGATGATATTGTTATCACAGGTAATGATCTCATGGCAGTATCCTCTTTTCTTGAGCGTTTAGGCTCTCGGTTTTCGATCAGGCAAGTATCTTTTTTCATCAGCATAAGTATGTTGTTGACTTGCTTCGCAAGCACAATATGCATGAGGCCAAGGCCATTACTACTCGCCTGCCTTCTGATGCTTCACAGCTTTTTATTCACCCGGCTGCCCCTTATGATGATCCTTCTGCCTATCGTCAGCTTCTTGGTAGTCTGCAGTATTTATTCTTCACACGTCCTCGTTAATATGGAAAGATTTTGATGCTAAACATCTAGACTTTACAAGTGACTTTCGCAATGTAAGACATGGTATTGCTGCTGAAAGATTTAATACTTTTAAAACCATGAATGTCTCTCATAGTACATGGGTTGTTATTCTTATTCCTTACGACCTACCCCTATGGAAATGTATGAAACAATCATCTTTCTTTTTGTCCATACTCATTGACGGCCCCCGTAGTCCAGACAATGATACTGATGTAAATCGACAACCATTAGTTGATGAATTAAAAGAGCTTTGGGATCAAGGAGTACAAACATATGATGCTCACAGCAAGCAAATGTTTTGCTTACGTGTAGAATTGTTATGGACTATAAATGACTTTCCAGTATATGCTAGTTTGTCTTGTTGTAGCACAAAAGGTAAGTGTTCTTGTCCACTGAATTTTTCTTGCTTGCATCTTCTTATTGCACGGGTGGATATAATATTTTGACGATGAATTGCCTCTGAGTCAAGGTGTGTTGCTTTCTCTATTGCGTCAGTTGGCATGTGACATAGTGAATAAGAGTAGCAAGAGAGTCTTATGGATGAGAGGTGTATTGACTGCTATAAATCAAAGTTAAAAGACTGTTGCAATGTCCTTATTTTCTGAAATCATGGTACCTTTCTTGCCCTAACTCTTTGGTTGAGAGTGAGTTACATCCATCGTGGGATCTTGTCATATAATATACAAACAAATACTTGCATAAGAGCTTGCGCAATAGCCGAAATCATGATTCTTTGATGCATTTAGTCAATGAAAATATTACCTTGACTCACTTGTTGTTCTTGTATGTAAGTTATATGTTTACTGATCCAATACAAGAGAGATTTAATAGAAATTTGCAGCATAAATGTTCGTTCTTTTTTTAAATAAATGAAGCCTTTTTATGGGAAGATGAAAAAAATGTTTGTACAATACCTTATCATGGCCCTCTCCATATACCAAAAGATGTAGGTGAAACATAGTTCTACCTCTTTAAATCCTATAAGCGGAAAACCCAGTGTGGGAAAATCCAGCTCATAGGTAACCCAATGTGGGAAATGTTAGAAGTCAATGACTTCTAGATTATTCTGGAACTATCTAATGATGAAAGTCTATATTATGTTTCCGTAGAGAATAGTCTAGATTCTAGAAAATACTTAGGGAAATATCTATTACACACTTTGCCTATAACATCTAGTGTGCATTTTCTCTAGAAGGATCTACTTCGCTTTTTCTAGGAGATTCTTACCTTTCCTATAAATAGGAGTTGTAACCAATTAGGTAATTCATACAACACAACACACAAGCTATGAAGTCAGTCTCCCACATCAAACACTTTCTAATTACTCTCTTCTTGTATTTTCCAAGGGTCCCATTCGTTGTATATTTTGTGCATCAATGAAATATTGAGTTATTATATTTAAAGTGTTTGGGCCTACCGCTTAAGACACAAGAAGGGGTATCAGAGCCTAGTTGACCGGGCGTAGTTTTTTGTGGTGGTGATATTTGGTCGGGGACCAACGACGTCGTCACTCCGCCGGAATAAAAATTCAGAGGATATTTTTCACCATTTGAGAAGAATCAATCAATGATTATTGTTCGTGCGCAGTCCGGGACTGTGGAGCTGTTTGGTCTAGGACCTAGCTTACTTAGTGTCTGACGGTGCAACAAAACTAAGTCACGATGGCAAATGTTTTGGTGAGTAGTATTAAAAAATTAAATAATCATAATTATAGCACATGACAATCGTGTACGGTGTCCTACCTGGAGAGCCAAGACTTGTTGGAGTATGTCACCCAGAAGTGACGTGCCCGCTTCAATGAATGCAATGACTTTGCGTAAATGGAAGGTGAAAGCTGTGAATGCCATGTTTGCTATAAAGACATCGATCGAAGATACGATGATTGAACATATCCAGAAATCCACCACACCAAAAGAAGCATGGAACACTTTGGCTAGTCATTTCTCGATGAAGAACATTTCATGCCTGCAGATCTTGGAAAATGAGCTGATGTCTCTCATGCAGGGAAATCTAACAATCATAGAATATTTCACCAAGGTAAAATCTCTGTTATAAGATTTCAGAATTAGATCCGGAGTCCAAAATTGCCAAGTCTCGTATGAGAAGAATATTGATACATGGTTTAGACCCGAGTATCATCACAACGACAATACAAGGTTGGTCTACACAACCAACCATTGATGAGCTAGAATTTTATTAGTAGACCTGGCATCGCTGGCTAAGCAAATGGTAGGCGTAGTGATAAAGTCAGAAGAAGAGGAGCTATATTAAAGTCAGGCAAAAGGAAAGTCAAACAGATATAACAATTAGGGACTCAAAAGACGAGATGATGAAAAACAACAAAAGGACACATAACGGAGTTACCAAAGAGTGGGAGCTCAAAAGAAGAGAAACGATAACAAGCAAAGAAATGATAAACCACAAGGAGGTGGCAGGCGTTTTCACAAACAAAAAGATGCTTGCTTCAATTGTGGCAGAAAAGGACATTTTGCAGGAGATTGTAGATTCAAAAAGAGACAATTTAAAGGAAACGATGCCACTTCAAATACCAGGGATGACCAAAATAAAATAGAGTGGGACGTTCATGCATCCTTCTCAAGGATAATATCTGAGGAAGCAAATATAGATAACACTATGGAGACCGAACAAGGATAAGTAAGTTGTGCAGCAACAATGACAAATGACATTGGGCGTGTTAACTTTCATAATCTGTGGATCGTTGGCTCAAGAGCTCAAAATCATATGACTGGTGATAAAGATAGACTTCAAAGAATGACAGAATACAAAGGCGGTCGTGTTGTCGTAATGGCGGATATCACAAAGCTTCTAATTAGACATATTGGACATATAGTGATCACGCCAAGCTCAAATTCTCAATTGGTAATACTGCAAAATATGATGCACGTTGAAGGGGTGAAGAATAATCTCTTGTCAATATCACAGGTCACAGAGTCAGGTAATTATGTAATGTTAAGTCCACAATAAGTGAAGTTTTATCTTGATCTTAAAGTCATTGGGACACCAATCCTGGAAGGTGGAAAGAAGGAGTCAAGATATATGTACTCGACTCATCAAGCAAAGATATGTAGAAGACTAGGAAAAATGACACGACGGATCTACGGCATGCACGCTGGGACATGTCAGTTATAAAAGAGTTATGGTCATGATGAAGGAGTCCATGCTCAAAGGACTTCCTGAGCTAGAGAGTTGGGAAGACACAATTTGTGCTGGTTGCCAATATGAAAAAGCGCATCAGCTCCCATATAAGGAGTCGAAATACCGAGCAAAGGAGGCATTCGAGTTGACTCACTCAGATGTTTTCAGACCAGCAAACAACGATCAGTTGGATGAGCAAAATATATGATCACCTTCATTGATGATTTTTCAAGATCTACGTGGGTGGATTTTATGAAGGAGAAATCACCAGCATTGGAGAAGTTCATGGAATTCAAATGTAAGTTAGAAGCAGACTTTCCTGAAAAAGTAAGTTGTCTACGTATAGATAATGGACGTGAGTATACATCCACTGAATTCTCTGAATATCTAAGGCATGATAACATTCTCCGGAAGCTGACTTGTCCTAGAACGCCACAACAAAACAGGGTAGCTGAAAGAAAGAATTGACATCTAGCTGAGACATGTCAAAGTATGATACATGAAAAGAATGTCCCAACTCATTTTTGGGCAGAATGCATGAAGACTGCAGCCCATGTGATCAATGAGCTACTACGGGAAAAACTTGGATTCATCTCACCATATCAGAAGCTCAAAAAAGAAAAACGGACTGTAAGTCATTTCAAAGTATTTGGATGTGTCTGTTACGTATTCGTCCAGATGAGCTACAAGGAAAGTTTGACAAGAAAGAAATAAGATGCATATTCTTGGGATATGATGAGGACAGAAAATGATAGAAGTATTGTAACCCACGAACAAATAGATGTTTGATGTCAAGAAATGTTATATTCGATGAAGCATCGCCTTGGTGGTCATCTCAAGATGGAGAGCTTCTCGACTCACCTATTTTGGTAGATAAAATAAGAGAAAAGATTGGGGAAGAGTTTTGCACTCTGAAAATAAATGATGATGGTCAAGAAAATTTGACAGCAACTCAAAAGATTGAATATAGCAGTATCGAAAGTCATACACCGGAGATGGAGGAAGTTGATCATCATGAAAAACAAGCTATGAGATCAAATCATCACAGGAAACAAATCCTAAGTATGCTAACATTGCAACAGTTGATGATACTGCAACTATGGAGCCTTCAAGCTATGATGAGGAATCTAAAAATGGTGAATGGTTCCAGGCGATTAAAGAAGAAATTCAAGCGCTTAAGCAAAACCATTGGGAACTTGTTCCTCTTGCGGAAGGAGTAAAACCAATATATTGCAAATGGGTTTACAAGGTAAAAACACGACAAGACAGATCCAAAGAAAGACACAAAGCCTGATTAGTTGCTCGAGGTTTCTCACAACAATATGGCTTAGATTATGATGAGACATTTAGCCTAGTGGCAAAGATAACTACAGTACGAGTCCACTAGCATTGGCAGCTAGTAAGTATTGGAAACTTTAGCAGATGGATGTGAAGAATGCCTTCCTACATAGTGAGATCGATCGAGACATAAATGGAGAAACCAAAAGTCTTCGAGAGTAAGACTCGTCCTAAATATGTGTGTAATTTAAGAAAGGCATTATATGGATTGAAATAGACACCAAGGGCTTAGTATGAAAAAATTGCATAGTTCTTGACTCATAGTGAATTCTCCGTGGCTCCGTCTGACTCAAGTTTGTTCATCAAGCATCGAAATAAAAAAAAACTAATAATCGTGTTGGTATATGTCGATGATTTGATCATCACCGGAGATGATGACAAAGAAGTTCAACAAGTCAAGATGAACTTATCAGTCCGGTTTCAGATGAAAGAACTGAGGGAGCTTTAGCACTTTCTTGTACTTGAAATCGAGTACACTGATCATGGGTTGTTCTTGTTGGAAAAATTAATACTTAGGAATATGACAGATTACGAAGAACTCCAAGTGCACGCTATAAGCGTTGTCTTCAAAGACAAGTTTTGTCCCTCACAATTGTCACTTAGGAACAAATGAAAATCTCTCTCAGTATACAATGGAGGTGTTTGATTCAAAGAGTGACTTGTTTGAATCAAAACCCGAGGATACTCATAGTTTGGTTCTAATGAAGCTTTCAGACTTATGAATGAATTTGTTTGCATGCTGGGGCCTTTTATAGGCCGAAAGTACCCCACATGAAATGATGTACTCTGATAGGAACCAACTTTACTGTACATTTGATGTACAGTTGACCCACGATTATCACATTTTATGGCATAGTTCTGGATAGTTTAGGCCATATTTTAGAGTAATATCGAGAGTTTATTGCACGGTGAGTAAATCTTTGTTTAGAGGATAAACCTTACATGTTTTAGCGATATTTACTTGTTCCCCGATGCACCCGTGTCTCACGGGGTTATGTGTGGTATGTTGTTTCGATGATATATACAGGATATAGTTGGCTCGAGGACCCAGATGGCAATAATTACTGAGTAAAAGCATGTCCGAGGCATGATTTGAGAGAAGAGTGAAGAAAAAATGAAGATTTGAGGTGAACAAGCCTAAACCGTACAGTTACATCACGGAAAGACAAGACAGAAGTGAGCAAAGTCCCAACCGTACGGTTCTATATCCAAACTGTGCGGTTTCGTGAAGAACAAACCGTACGGTTTACCAGTAAACCGTACGGTTCGAAGCCAATTTTGCCCTAGACTATAAATAGGCAGCAAAACCGAGGCATTAAAAAAGTTTTTACGATTTCTGAACACTTAGAGCCGATTTTAGGCGATTTTCTCCGTCCGGGGGTGTACGATTGAGTTCTATATATCAATTCGTTCGTCTATCGATCCTCTACAACATTCCCAACATTACAACAGTGAATTATCACATTTCGATTGTCAGATTTTGATTCTTCGGTCACAACAATTTTTTATCATCAAATTCTCAATATATTGGTATGAATTCTTGTTTTACTATGGTTCGTGTTATGATTCTTTTTACCGTGTCTTACTCTGTTACAATCATGAGTAGCTAAATTAGTCGGTAGCCGAATTATGTGAAGGCGGGTGAACCGCCCCATAAGAGATGAACTCGGGGGTTGTGTAGTGTTTAATTTAATGTTTTAACGATTATTTCACGTCCCGAAACCTGTTTTAATTACAATGAATTAGTTTGACAACCTAGTTCACTGTCACACACGTCGGACTTATAAATGTATGTTGCGGTGAGGCATGGGAATCGGGGTTTTGGGACTGTTGAGTAGAAGTGGCTTTATGAGTTAGGAAAGTCTTATCTTCGGGGTATCACTTCCTTATACGGGGTTAACATCATGTATTCGAGCGAGTCATAGAACTTAATCACGATAGGATAGTCGGTTTTCTAAAGGGATAATTGACTAGCTTCACGTAGGGTATTAAATGAGAGTTGTTCAGACTTTAATACCAGACCTAAGACTTGGCATCCGTGAGTATATTGTTAAACACTAGGAAGGTAGAAGCACATCCTCTAACTAGTTTCCTTATGGGGTAGGAGTAATCTATTGGATCGTAGTTCGGCTATCTCTTTTAATCGATAAGAAAGCAACGTTAGTATAATTTATCTTTGCGTTTTACTTTAATACATTCACTATCTTGTTGACCTGAACTGAGATATAAGTCAGCTGTGGTACTCATATCCAATCCTTGTGGGTTTGACCTCGGACTCCAAAGCACTACCTACGATCGATCCGGTCCACTGCCGGTTAGAAAGTAGTTTTGCCTAGGTTTCGAGTTTTTACTTGACTAAACCGGATTGCAAAAATCTGCTTATCAAGTTGGCGCCGTTGCCGGGTATTTGCATTTTTGATATCACAATAGTTGACTGAAAGCTTGGGCTTAGGTCGTTTTTACGTTTTCTTGTTGTTTTATTGTTGTTTTGGAGTGTATGAACACGAGGAGGTCTCGACAAAAACCTCTTGAGCCATACCAACCAGAGATAGAATCGTTCGCCAGACAGAGAAACGGTTTAAGAAGAAGACTACAGTTTGGTCTTACTCTGGAAATTGAGGACGGACAAGAAACTTCAGACTACTCATCAGGAGAAGAAGAGATGGATGGAGTTAATAGAAGTCAACTATCTAATGATGGGACATCTAACACAGCGGGTTTGGTTGATCAAAATGGTCTACCCCTACAAGAGAGGGAGCCTAACGATCTTACTATGTCCCAGAGGATGGATGGGCGAAGGCTGTTTGACCACACTTTGGAAGGTGGTAATGCTATAAATGGACAGAACCCGCAGAATAATGGTGTCAATGGCCAACAATAGCAAAATTTGCAGAATGGTCAGAATGGCAGAGATCAAAACCCTCGGTTTGGGTTGGAAGGGTTTGGAGACGGCAGAAATGGGTTGCCCAACAATAATGGACAAGTGGGGGTTGAACAATTTTAGAACAACAACCAACAACCCCTTCATCACCAACAGCAGCCTCCCCAGAACCAAATAGACCAGACTTGTTGAATCAGTTTCAGATGTTTCAAAATTTGTTGAACCAACAACAACAGAATAATCAGCTGAACAATCAACAAAATCAGCAGCCACCTCAGTATCAACAATAGCCAATCAATCCACAACAGAATCAAGGGTTTCAATCGGCACGAGATTATGTTGTTACCCCGTATCAAGGTACCGGGCATAATCCTATCAGAATTCCAACCATCCATGCTAACAACATAGAACCAAAGCAGAATGTTATCAATCTGATTAGAAAGAATGCGGTCTTCTACGGGAAGTGGGACGAGGATCCCAATGAATTCTTGGATAATTATCTGCAGATTATCTCAAAGTTGAAATACAATAGAGTGAGCGAAGAGGTGCTCAAGTTGATGATGTTTCAATTTGCCTTAAGAGGAGCTGCGAGGACGTGGTTTAATACGCTTCCTCATCATTCATTGAGCACGTGGGCTGAGGTGACCGACATTTTCTTACGTAAGTACTTTCCTCCGGCCAAGATTGAAGACCTCAAGCGAGAGATACACACTTTTAACGGTCGACAGGGGGAAACAATGAGAGAAACAGTTGAGAGGTTCAAGGCATTGTTGAAGAAATGCCCTCCACACAACCTTAAGACAGTTGAACAGGTGATATTAATATATAGAGCACTAGACAAGGCTGACAGAAATCATCTGAATGCGATGAGTGGGGGTAATTTGATGACTATAGATCCCGAGGCAGCAATGAGACACATAAATTCAGCTGTAGAGGGAGATGATGAGTAGGTTTCCTCCTCTGGTAGAGAAAATCCGAAAGAGCAACAACAGACATCTGAAGCACTTAGAGAGCAGTTAGAGAAAGAGACAGCTGCATGAAGAATTGTTAGCTCTACAGACAGAAAACAAGAAGTTGAAAGAGGCACAGCAGCTTTGTCAGCTATGTGGGGGTAATCATACGGCTCAGTTTTGTACGAGCCCGAATAGAACGACTATTCCTCCACAATTACCGTAGCAGCATCAACAGCAGCCCGTCTCAAGTATGGAAGAGTTAGTTGCGGCACTCACTAGGTTGGGACAGAGAGGTCCCTAAAATGTAAATCAGCAAGGCTTTGGAAAGAGCCAACTGACGAATCAGCAGCAAAATTCTAGGGGTCAATGGAACCAGAATAACCAACAAAGCAATAATCTGAACTGGCAGCAATCATTGAATTATAATCAAGAGCAAGAGTCGATGATGGGCATAGGTATGGAAGATGATTTCCAACAAAACGATATAAATTATGTTGGAAACAATGCTGGGGGTAATTGGAACCAGAATGGGAATAAAGGCGGCTGGAACAACAATAGTTCTGGGAACAAATGGAGAAATAACCAGAATTTAGGAAGTAACTAGAATAAACATTAGCAGGGTTCGAATAATCAGAGCTGGGACCGGAAGAGTAGTCAAAATAATCAAGGGTCCAGGCAAAGTCAAGGCGAGCAAGGGCAAGGTAACAGAAACTGGAACCAAAACAATGATCAAGGGAATTCTCAAAATTCCCAAGGCAGCTGGAGAGAGAATCAGAATAACCAAGGCAATTGAAGTAGACAAAACCAAAACTCCAATAACCAAGGTTATGAGAATCAGAATCAGGGTTCGAATAATCAGAGCTGGGGCCAAAACAGACAAGGCCGTTGGAATAACGGCCAGAATAAAGATCACGGGAACCGGGAACAGAATAATCAGCAGTCCGGCAATCAGAGTTCGGATACATATCAACACCCGAACGCCCATAGAAGCAATAATTCTTCAAATCAACAAGGTGGAAATTTGGGAAATCAGAGGAAGATGTCGGATGAAGGGTATGACCAGTTGAACAAGATTATTATTGAACAAAAGGCGGCTATCCGCAATTTAGAGATTCAAGTGGGTCAGATAACCGACAGGACTCAACCACCGGTGAATTTGGGGTTACCTAGCAATACTGAAAGGAACCCCAAGGATTCTAAAGGTGTTTGTGCCATAGTTACCAGAAGCGGTAAAGAGTTGGGTCAAGCGAGTCGAGAGTTAGAGAAGATTGTACCGAATTCTGAGAAGGATAGAGTTTCTGAGTATAAGGGGCCACTAGAAGAACAAGAAGGGTTTGAAGATGATGTTGAGAAAAGGACAGAGAATGAGTGAATTTCAAGATTAGTAAAGGAAGTAGAGGAGTACAAGAGGAAATGGGAAGAAGCGATGAGGCCAAAGCCGGATACGGTGATCATTGACATCAAGGAAGAAGAGCCTTCACTGCCACTTAAAAAGAAAGGTATGAAAGGTAGACTTCCTCCTCCTCCTCCTGGTTTTGACGTGAACACCTTGCCCTTTCCTCCGAGAGCGGCCAAAAAGGAAGTCTTGACTCAAAGTCAAGCTAAATTTTTGGAGATGCTGAGGAAATTCGAGGTGTCCATGCCTATGTTGGATATCATAGCCAACATTCCCTCTTATTTCAAATTTCTTAAAAATATGCTGTCAAGTAAGGAGAAGATGTAACAGATGGTGCATCTTAATCATGAATGTTCTGCGATTTTTGAAAATAAGTTACCGCCTAAAGTTCAGGATAGGGGTAGTTTCACAATTCGTGTCACAATAGGTGAAACTATTTTTGAGAATGTCATGTGTGATCTAGGAGCTTCGGTTAGTCTGATGCCGAAGGCTGTCTTTGATAAGTTGGGGTTGGGAAGGTTAGAGCCAACCGGAATGACTTTGCAGATGGCGGATAGGTCAGTTAGGCCACCGCTAGGAATAGCTGAGGATGTTTTGGTTCAAGTTGATAAGTTTGTGTTTCCGGTCGACTTCGTGGTTTTAGCATAGGTGCGGATTCTAAGACACCCCTTCTATTTGGTTGACCCTTCTTAAATACTGATGAGACCTTTATAGATGTCAAGAGGGGAGATATTATTTTGCATGTTGGTGAGTATAGTGTCACGATTAATGTTTATAAGACCATGAAACACCCTGAGGATGAGGTGAGCGATTGTTTTTCGGTGGATGTTATCCACCCTTGTATTGTGGAAAATGTGAATTTGCAGGGGCACAAAGAACCATTGGAGAAGTGCTTGATGAAATCATGGAAGGTGACTGACGATAGCCGGGTGATGCGAGTTTATGCCATGCATCTCGAGGCAGGTGAGTCTGTGAAGGATAGGTTAACTAAGAAGCTGGATCTCAGTTTGCTAGAAAATATGCTGAAGCCATCCATTGAGGAACCACCGACTGATTTGGAGTTGAAGACGCTCCCTCAACACCTTAAATGTGTTTTTCTTGAAGGTAATGACTTACTTCTGGTTATTATTTCTGCTACATTAACCGCCTTGCAGGAAGTAAAGCTGATTCAAGTCTTGAAGAAGAGGAGAAGAGCTTTAGGATGGAAAATGGTGGATATAAAGGGGATTAGTGCTGACATCTGTAAGCACAAAATCATCCTTGAGGATGGGGCAAGACCGAGACGTCAACCACATAGGAGACTGAATCCGCACTTGCTGGAAGTGGTAAGGAAAGAGGTGGTGAAGATGCTGATTTTGGGCATAATCTATCCTATCTCGGATAGTGAGTGGGTGATCCCCACACAGGTGGTGCCAAAGAAAGGCGGTATTACTGTGCTGACAAATGAGCAAGGTGAGTCTTTTTCTGTATGTCCTGTTACCGGTCCTCGAGTCTGCATCATTTTCCGTATGTTGAATGAAAAGACTAGGAAAGATCATTTCCCCCTCCCTTTTATTGATCAAGAGTTAGATAAACTCGCTGGTCATGCGTTCTATTGTTTTCTAGATGGATTCAGTGGTTATTACCAAATCCATGTTGATGTTAATGACCAAGATAAAGACCACTTTTACGTGTCCTTATGGCACCTTTGCATTTTGAAGAATGCCGTTCGGGCTATGTAATGCACCCGCGATATTTCAGCGATGTATGGTTGCCATTTTTGCTGATATGATAGATCAATGCATGGCTGTGTTTATGGATGATTTACTGTTTTTGGGGATCGTTTTGATGCATGCTTGTTTAATATAGATAGGGTGCTTGCTAGGTGTGAGGAGACCGATCTAGTCTTGAACTGGGAGAAGTGTCACTTTATGGTGACTGAGGGGATTGTACTAGGTCATAAGGTATCTGCCAAGGGGATAGAGGTTGATAGGGCTAAGGTAGACGTTATTTCTAGGTTGCCTATGCCTTCTAATTTGAAAACTTTAAGGTCTTTTTTGGGACATGCGGGGTTCTATCGTAGATTTATCCCTAAGTTCGCCCAAAAGGCTACACCCCTTAGCTCTAGGTTGAAGAAGGGAGTGAATGTGAGTTTTGATAATGAGTGTGTAGACGCTTTCAATGATATTAAGAAGCTTTTGACTGAGGCTCCTATCTTAATAGCTCCGAACTGGGAACAAGGGTTTAAGATTATGTGCGATGCGAATGATTTAGAAGTAGGGGCTGTTTTGGGACAGAAGGTCAGTAAGTTGTTTCGACCTATTTACTATGCCAGTCATACCTTGAACCCGGCTCAACAGAAGTATGCGACTACTGAGAAAGAGCTGTTGGCAGTGGTGTTTGCCTTTGATAAATTCCGGTCGAATTTGGTAGGCTCTAAGGTGATTGTCCACACGGATCACTCCGCTTTGCAATACCTATTTGCGAAGAAGGATTCTAAACCATGCTTGTTAAGGTGGATTTTGCTCCTTCAGGAGTTTGATGTGGTCCCTCAAAAAAAAAAAAGGAGTTTGATGTGGAAATCAAAAATAGAAAAGGATGCGAGAATGTGGTAGCCGATCACCTTAGTCGAATAGAGCCTGTGAAGGGTGAAAATTCTGAGAGAGTTGAGATCAATGAGTACTTTCCGGATGAGCAGTTTTTCGCAGTGGAGACAATGCTACCGGAAAAGCGGGGAAATTTCTTGAAACAAGGAAAAAGGGGTGCCCCGTGGCATGCCCCGATTGTGAATTACCTCGAGAGTGGTTTTCTAGACCTGGAGTTAGATGAGCACCAAGAGAAGAAACTGGTGAGCGAATCTAAGAATTATGTGTGGGAGGACCCTTACCTTTTTAGGTTGTGTGCTGATGGCGTTTTGAGACGGTGTATAAGTGAAAGTGAGAGGTTGAGTGTGTTGTCCTTTTGTCACGATAAAGAGGCCGGGGGTCATTTTTCGGGACAAACGACGGCGTTAAAAGTGCTTCAAAGTGGGCTATACTGGCCTACGATCTTCAAAGATGCACACTCATATGTGAAAACGTGTGACGCGTGTCAACGTTCAGGCAGAATTTCGAGAAGGAATAAGATGCCCCAACAACCTATTATAGTTTGTGAGGTTTTCGATGTGTGGGGCATCGACTTCATGGGACCGTATCCTCCCTCTTTTGGAAATAAGTTCATTCTTGTTGCTTGCGACTACGTCTCGAAGTGGGTGGAAGCAATCACTTCGCCTACTAACGACAGACATGTTGTCATTAAGTTCCTCAAAAAGTTTATTCTGACCCGTTTTGGGGTACCGCGAGCGGTAATTTCAGATAATGGCACTCATTTTGCTAAAAAGGACCTAGATAAGTTACTCCTTAAGTATGGGGTGACTCATAAGTTAGGGACAGCTTACCATCCTCAGACGAGTGGCCAAGTTGAGGTATCGAATCGCGGTATTAAGAGGATTTTAGAGCGGACCGTGGATAAGAATAAGAAGAGTTGGTCTACAAAGTGAGATGATACGCTTTGGGCACACAGAACGGCTTTTAAAACCCCGATTGGTATGTCACCCTATATGATTGTGTTTGGTAAGACGTGTCATTTACCGGTTGAAGTTGAACACAGGGCCAAGTTGTGTTTGGTAAGACGTGTCATTGGGCGATTAAGGAATTGAATGTGGATGAAACCCTTAGTGGTGAAAGGAGGATGACTCAGTTAACCGAGTTAGAGGAGCTCCGGTTACGAGCATATGATTGCTCGAAAAATTATAAGGAAAAGGCCAAACTCCTCCACGATAAGTTGATCAAGCCTAAGTTGTTTGCGGTGGGGGACGAGGTGCTTCTGTATAACACTCGTCTCCACCTCTTTCAAGGGAAGTTGAAATCTAGGTGGTTGGGACCGTACACTGTTTTGAGAGTTTTTGACTCAAGGGCTGTCGAGGTGACTCATCCTAAATACGGGACCTCAATTACTAATGGTCTCCGTTTGAAAAAGTACGAGAAGTTGCCTTTTGATGAAGCCCTCTGTTAACGGTGATTTTATGATTTATAAGACTTTATTTCGTAGCAGTTTCCTTTGTGTTCTATTACTTTTTATAGAAAATTAAGTGTTTAAATGATTTATTGAAAGAATGCGTATGGAAATGATTTAAATGCAAAGGTGAGCTAATTTCGTGATTTTATTGATAATTATCTATGGTTTTACACTTTGCGTGTTTTTATGGTTTTTTAGGTACGCGAACATGTCATAAAAGGAGATCTAAACGGAAGGAGGAAGATGCAAGTGGAACTTGGAATAAAGATATCAAGTATCTAGACGTGTGTTTCCCACTCCGTCCATCAGGACGGGCGTCTGAGAAAGTGGACGAGCGTCCAGAAGAAGAAGTTGGATTCAGGATTTTGATGAACGAGCGTCCAAATTTACATAGGACGGGCGTCTGATCAAACTCGGCCCGACTCGAAGAAGTTCATACAAATTGGACGGGCGTTCACCATGTTGGACGGGCGTCCAGCCGCCGACATAGCAAGGACCGACTTGAAAACCTATAAATAGTCGCGTTTTCTGAACCCTAAAATATATAATTCCATCCCTGGCCCCCCAGGCCCCTTGGGGGCGACTTTGTTGCTTCCTCTTGCTACCATAAACATAGTTTTATCGACTTTTTATTTATATACCAACGATGAGTAGAGGCTAGGCGATTTGAACAAGCTTTGTGAAGCCATCTCTGCAACATCTTGATTTCTTCTTTGGGATTGTTTTGTGAGTTTTAAATAAAGTTTGTTTCTTTATTATGTTCATATTGTTATGCAATTTAAATCGAGAGATGGTTGCGATTTGATGTTTAACGCTTGATGAGAATCGTTGTTAGACTTAGATCACCATAGTAAAGATTAGATTTTTAACCTATAAATAACGAGAGTTGTTAGGTTAATTTCTAGGTTGCTAGATTGAGAAATCTTACACCTTGGTTATGGAAGCGTTAATCTTTAAGATCGAGAGATGAGAGATTAACAGGCGAATTATCTAAGAGATTAGAAATTCATACTTTTGATAGGTGAACCACAATCTTCATTAAATCTTCACTAAACAATCTAGAGAGAAAGTTGAGGGTTGTGAGATCGGTGGATCATTGCTTGTTCGTTTTCAATTTATTTGTTATCATCTTATTAATTTTATTATCTTTTTAGAATAGAATTATTTTCATTAGTTTGGCTCGTAACTATCCTTCCTGGCTTTGGATTCTAGATCCTCTGTCCAGTTTATTGTTTTTGTTTTTCTTTAGTTCTGTTTTGTTTTATTTTTCGTGACAACTTTAGAGAAATTAAGAACTAGACCAACCTCGATTCCCTGTGATTCGACTCCGGTATTAACCTCTATACTACGATCCCTGCACTTGGGGTAAACCAGATTTATTTTTATTACTTGTTTATTTTTCATTAGATAAAATCCGAGACAAGTTTTTGGAGCCGTTGCCGGGGAATCGGTACGGTTGTTTAGTTTTATTAATTTTTCTGTTTTTCTGTTACTAACCTTTCGTAGGTAGTTTTCTTTTTCTGTTTCCGTAGCTTTTTTTGTTTCTTTATCTTTTATAGGCAAGAATTTTTTTTGTGTTTTCGTGACTAGTACGGTGTCAGGAGTCCTGGAACAAAATTTGATTCTACCAGGAAAAGTTTTGCTTCATTTTCCACGAAATTTGGCGGGAAAATAAATTTACCAGGAAAAATAAATTATGTTTCTGTTTTTTTTTTCTTTTTTCCGAACCTGTTTCGAGTCTGTTTTAGTTTAATTTTTATTTAGTGGGTCTAATTAAATGTCATCAACTGGGATTATGCAAGATCAGATCGCCATCTTCGCAACAAAGCAGGTGGCGACCACTTACAATGTCGCGTAATCCTATGGGTCAAAACCACTATTTTCCTCGAGAACTCTCAAGTTCATTGCGTGAAGTTGTTGTCAACCTGGCCATATAATTGGCGGTGTCATCTTCTTCCCACTCCTGCATATCAAGTTAATGCTGTCCAGAATCAGGGACAGTACAGTCCAGTCATATGCCAGCTATGTGACAATGTGGGACATACTTCTCGTTTCTGTCCTATGGGTGGACAGAGCGTTTTCATTGGCCAGAAATATCAGAGGTTTAACAATCAGTTCTCTGGCCACAGCAATTTTCAGAATCAGGGTTTCAATCAGACTTGGAATTTCTATCAAAACCCGAACTTCAGTCAGGACCAAGATATCAATTTTTCCAATCAAAATCAAAGTTGGTCTGGCCAAACTTTTTCACACCACTTTCATAACTCTCAAGACCCCTCTCACTATAGTAATCTTGAAGCTAAATTGGAGGAGTAGAACATTACTATCCAACTCCTTTTTGGTAGGCTTGCGGATATCGGGAGACGGATCGGGCAAATAGCTCACGACCAAGGCATTGACCGAACTCCCGCACTCCCCTATGATGGAGAAGATACTTACAATTATGGTGCAAGTTATAAGAATCAAGTCCAGTATAGCCCCAACTATGCACCAGCATACAATGGTGGGAGTAGTAACTATCCTTGTTCTCCGTTGGGTCAAGAGCGAAGCAATTGGCAACAAGGGACGATTGATGAGCTGGAGCCTGATATGGATCGGCTTACGTTACAGAGGTTAGAAACTTCCTTCCCTCCTGCATGGTGTGATGATGAAGACGGTTGTCCTATGATGGATCCGACATCAGAGGTGGTTGAAGATGTTAATCACCAATAAGGTGAAGAAATACACCCGGTGTTGGAGAACATAGAGGACGATGTGCCTAAATTAGAGATAAGTCACCCAGAGGAAGTCGCATTTGAGGAGCCATTGAAGCCAAAGAGTGTTGAGGTGATTGTGGACAAGAAAGTGAGCGAGAAAGAAGTGATCTTCCCACTTGATCACTATGTCATGAACAGGGAGGTGGAACCCCCTAATCCCGTTCTTCTTTTATTGGGAAGATACTTCATAAAGGTCCTTCAATCCATGGTTCCATTAATTTCCTATGAAGGTGAGTTGGATGGCTCGTATGCTGAATATTCGTTGAAGAACCTTGAAAGAATAACTATTCCGTTTGATAATGGATAGTGAGCTAAGTGTGTCTAGCTGAAGACACTAAAGAGAGGCGCTTGTTGGGAGGCAACCCAATATTAAGAAAAGTTTTTGCTATTATTGTTTTATTATAGTTTTGTTTGTGTTGAATAAATAACGAAAGATAGTTTTCTTCTCGTTGTCGTAGTTTTGTTTTGTTTTGTTTTGTCTTGGGTTTTGGTGTCAGTTTCTGTGGTTAGGTAACTTACATTCTCGTAATTTGAAAGATCAATGTGTTTCCTTCCTCCTGCCGATGTTACATTTATGCACTACTTTTCACATAGATTCGGTTATTATCAATTTTTGCATTGCTTATGCTTTGTTCCATGATATTGCCTTGTCTATCATCTTTTGTGCCCCTATCCCCGAGGTACGTTTTGTTTTGTTTTTCAAGTGTGCAGGGTTATTTTCGATAGCAATTGTGAGCTTTTAAACGATGTCAGTTTTCCGGTGGATGGTCCACGATCTCATCGATTTCTTCAAGCGTTTCGGATCGACTCGCGACCACTTCCGCACTGCCAAATTCGAACTACAATCAGCTAAGTTTTTCTTATTCTGCACAACATGAGGACATGTTGTTATTTAAGTGTGGGGGAGGGATTGGTTGTTTGTACCTACAAAATGTGCTTAATTTATTATGCTTATTATGCTTACCACCATTCTTCAAAAAATTCAAAAAAAATTCAACTTTTTAAAAACATCCGTCCCGAGCAAGAGTTTATTTTGGCTTACTTACTTGTTATATTCCCATACTTGTGCTCAGTTGACTAGTATTTTAGCATAGACTTTGATAAATAAGCCTTTACTCGAATTCCTTTCACGTAAGCCTCTTCGATGACGAGCTGAACTTAGGAATTGTACCCATTTAAACCGATGATGTTTGATTCTGGTTATCAGACCGTTCGCTTAGTGCTAATGTCATGGAAATTGTAATATGTGCGTAGTTGGAATTGAAGTAGGAAGTATCGTGAATATACCGAAGCCTGAATGTGATAAGCGAAACGTGACTATTGTGCTTTAAAAAGTTGTTTTAAAAAGTTGAAAATTGGGTGTGTCGGAAGCTGGTCGATGATTGGAGTGAGGTAGGGCGTATCTTGAATGTCCTATACCACTATGATGACCAAAAGCTCACGACAGTCAGAAGAAGCTGCCTTATGATTTGAGTAAGGTAGGGTATATCCCGAATGTCCTATTCTACTATGACGGGCAAAAGCTCATTCTGATGTGCGTAAATGTGAATCAATTAAATCAACATACATAAGGAATTTGGTATGAATAAGTGAAAGACTTAGTTATCGCCTACCATATCCCCAGTATAGGCCAAGGTATATGTTGTAGGGAATATCCTCTGGGTACAACTGAAAAGATTTCGAAAACACATGTATTACTCTAGTCATGACGTGAGTAGTTTTGTAGGGCGTATGTATAGTCAGGATAATTCATTATCTGTCTTAAATGGGTATTTGTCGGTTAGCTTGAATTTAATTGTCAAGTGTGGAATCGGTGGAAATTGAAGAAGGCTTTGCACACACTACACATTCGAGTAGTTGTTTATTACATTGGATGTATGTTTTTGATGCTAGTCGACCAGTTGTGATTTGAAATATGGGATTTTATGTGGTTCAATGCTTGAGTAAGCCTATGTTTTCTTTTGTTTTGCTCGGGACGAGCAAAAGCTAAGTGTGGGGGAGTTGTTAACGGTGATTTTTACGATTTATACGACTTTATTTCGTAGCAATTTCCTTTGTGTTTTATTACTTTTTATAGAAAATTAAGTGTTTAAATGATTTATTGAAAGAATGCGTATGGAAATGATTTAAATGCAAAGGTGAGCTAATTTTGTGATTTTATTGATAATTATCTATGGTTTTACACTTTGCGTGTTTTTATGGTTTTGTAGGTACGCGAACATGTCATAAAAGGAGATCTAAATGGAAGGAGGAAGATGCAAGTGGAACTTGGAATAAAGATATCAAGTAGCTAGACGTGCGTTTGCCACTCCGTCCATCAGGACGGGCGTCTGAGGAAGTGGACGAGCGTCCAGAAGAAGAAGTTGGATTCAGGATTTTGAGGATTTTGATGAACGAGCGTCCAAATTTACATAGGACGGGCATCTGATCAGACTCGGCCCGACTCGAAGAAGTTCATACAAATTGGACGGGCGTTCACCATGTTGGACGGGCGTCCAGCCGCCGACATAGCAAGGACCGACTTAAAAACCTATAAATAGTCGCGTTTTCTGAACCCTAAAATATATAATTCCATCCTCAGCGCCCCAGGCCCGCCAGAAGCGACTTTCTTGCTTCCTCTTGCTACCATAAACATAGTTTTATCGACTTTTTATTTATATACCAACGATGAGTAAGCGGCTAGGCGATTTGAACAAGCTTTGTGAAGCCATCTCGCAACATCTTGATTTCTTCTTTGGGATTGTTTTGTGAGTTTTAAATAAATTTTCTTTCTTTATTATGTCATATTGTTATGCAATTTAAATCGAGAGATGGTTGTGATTTGATGTTTAACGTTTGATGAGAATCGTTGTTAGACTTAGATCACCATAGTAAAGATTAGATTTTTAACTTAAAAATAACGAGAGTTGTTAGGTTAATTTCTATGTTGCTAGATTGAGAAATCTTACACCTTGGTTATGGAAGCGTTAATCTTTAAGATTGAGAGATGAGAGATTAACAGGCGAATTATCTAAGAGATTAGAAATTCATACTTTTGATAGGTGAACCACAATCTTTATTAAATCTTCACTAAACAATCTAGAGAGAAAGTTGAGGGTTGTGAGATCGGTGGATCATTGCTTGTTCAAGTTTTCAATTTATTTGTTATCATCTTATTAATTTTATTATCTTTTAGAATAGAATTATTTTCATTAGTTTGGCTCGTAACTATCCTTCCACGGCTTTGGATTCTAGATCCTCTGTCAGCTTTATTGTTTTCATTTTTCTTTAGTTACTGTTTTGTTTTATTTTTCGTGACAACTTTAGAGAAATTAAGAACTAGACCAACCTCGATTCCCTGTGATTCGACTCCGGTATTAACCTCTATACTACGATCCCTGCACTTGGGGTAAACCGGATTTATTTTTATTACTTGTTTTTTTTTCAATAGATAAAATCCGAGACACCCTCGAGGTTATTTTTTTAGAAGACCCGAAACCGGAAGAAGTAAGTGTCTAAGTCTCGTCATGGACTTCAAAGCATGACAATCTGAATCCTATAATCCACCATTTGATCTCTTTTTATCTCTAGTTCCTCACCCGTGCCGGTAGTATAACCTTGAAAAAACCGGCACAGTATATGTCATTCTGTCGAGCCAACGACATAAAACAAAGGCGCTCGGTGGGAGGCAACCCATCGTTTCTGTGTTTTCCTGATGTAAGTTCCTCGTGAAGTGTTTTTGGTGCTTGGGTTGCATTCGTAGAGTCACGAGGAGGCTTGCACATCAAAAATTCCTTAAATCTGCCTTTTAGCCTTGAAACCGTACGGTTTGTTCTTCGAGGTTCAGGAAACCGTACGGTTTCACAACCAAACCGTATGGTTTATATCATCTTCTATAAATACCCCCCTCCCCCTCACTTGTCCATCGGATTTTTTTTTAAAAACAAACCCTCGGCTACCCACCCTAAATTCTTCCATTTTGCTCCGTTTTTAATGATTTCAAGTGCTACCAACACCTACCTACCCCCTCTCTTCGATTCCACTACCCAAATCCAACACCAAAAGCCAGATTGTGAGAATCAAGCCCCCACTTCAAAAACTTTTTGAGTCTTAAAATTCAATTTTGGGGTTATTCGTTAATCGTTCGGGGATTCCGTCAACTCCATCGCATTCCAAGCGTCTAGATTTGTAAGTTCCATCCCCTCCTTTCCAGTTTAACTTCAATTTTTTCGAGGTCGATTTTCGAGTCAAATCCCAATTTCGAGCTTTAACTGAATTGAGTTTCTTTTCGTGTTTGGTCTGTTCTTTTGATGAACGTGGGATGGGTGGATGATTTGTTGACGTATGCATGGGGTGTTGATTTATTTTTGTTGGCGATTTCTGGCGGTTGTGTTGGCGATTTCTGGTGGATTGGGCTTTGGTTTATTTGTGGTGCTGTGGGTTGTCTTTTGGTTTGATTAGCGAGTACAATGGGTAAGAAAAGAGATGTTGCTGAGGTTACTAAGGCTAGAAAGGGTAAGAGTAAAAAGGATGCGCCGCCCCCGAAAAAGTCTAAAGTAGTTGAGATCGCCCCGGAGGATTTGAATAGACCTTTAACCATAGGGGTTGAAAGACCGACACGGGCGGCATGTAATAACCGGTGTATGGTCAATTGAGGGATGACCCAAGTACGGAGGAGGAGACAGATTCTGAGGGGGTACCTTTGGTAGATATTTGTAGTAGGAAGAAGAAGGTGATTTCTGAGCAGGCTAGGGGAGAGAGGAGTGTAGAAACACCGAGAGAAGCCGGGGATAATCCGGGAGAGCAAGCTGAGGTTGTACCGGAGGGTGACATGCCGTTTGCCAATAGGTTTATAAATGAGAAGGCAATGAAAGCGTTCCAGAAGCGTTATCAGGGTAGGATTATTCTTGAGAGGGGGATTGATGATAACAGTGTAGAGAAGGCGTTTATGGAAAATTTGAATGCGAGACAGTGGAAAGAATTCATTAAGGTTCCTAATTTCAACATCACAAAGCCTAATTTGACCTTAGTTCGGGAATTCTTTGCTAATCTAAGTGAGGCGGATCTAGCTTCGGGGGTAGTAAAGATTCGGGGGGTGAATGTGCCTTTTACGAGGGAGATGTTGAGGACGGCTGGTTTTTCGAAGGAGTGGAAGATGAAAGCCCGGTTTGTTCAGAACAGGCTCCTTCCAAAGGACAATTTTGGTAAGTTTAACTTGAGCGTCCTTGCTATGTTGTATTCCTTTCACTTCAACATCCCGGTTGACGTTGGTACAGTGTTGTACAATGAGTTGATGAAGAACCGGTAGCGGGAGAATAAACAGGTGGTCTGCATTCACCTTTTGCAAGGGTTATGCTTGAAGGCGGGGTGAAGGAGTACATTCTCGACGAGAGGATTACCAAGAATCCCATTCTTTTGAGTTTGACATCTGAGGCTGATCCGGTTTGGCCGGAGGCTGAAGGTGCGGAGACAGAGGGTGCTGATGAGCGCCCGCCTCCGTTTGTTCTTACGATTCCCGTGGCGATACGGAATCGCTTTATGATGGCGAACTGTTTCCGCCATATGTTTGACAGCCATAGGGTATAGTTGAACAGTTTGACAGCTGCGATTAGAGTGATTGGACAGGGTATGCCGGGCATGCTGGAGTTGACGTTGGATGCGGACGCTTATGTTTTTCCTCAGCGGATCGAGGATGCGATCGCATTCTGTTTTGAGGAGGACCTAGCGGAGACTACCTCTAGAGCTGCCCAGGACACTTCGAGAGAGGATACCGGTACTGTTGATGACTATACAGTGGCCACCACCTCTGCTGCCCCTACCACAGATATCCCGAGCTCGATAGAGGCTGCTCCTGCTACTGCTGTTACTGAGCCGCCACCATCACCTCGTGCGGACCCGACTAGATTCTAGAGTCTATGATGTTCCTTTCGAGTCGGTCCTTAGATTTTTAATTTTTGATATAGGGTGTTGGCGTCAGTTTATTCTCTAGTTTTGGATTGTACTGTCACTTTATTTCACTCTGTTGCATTCTATCTCTATTTTGGATTGTAAGCCGTGCGGCAATATACTCTATGTTTTGTTTGTGACTTTGTTGGAATCACTCATGTTTGTGGTTTGATGCTATATTTTTATTTATGATATCATGTGTCGAGTTTTCTGACGTAACGGAGTCATAAATTTTTATACCCCCGGATCCCTATATTGCATGTTTTGGCACGTGGACCATGTCCCGTGCATGTATGTCTTGGATATTGCTTATCTGATTACAGGGGTACGGGATACATCACTATACAACCGTTACGGGACTCGATCACGCACTTCTACCGGGTTCATAAGCTAAGTCTTTCTTCCTTTCTCGTTCACACACCGAGGACGGTGTTGCACTAAAGTGGGGGGTGGGACGACTTAGCTTATTCTCTTGTTCCGATTGTTAAAATATGCCGTTATGTGATATACTTGGTTTTTACTCGGCTTCGAGTCGATTTCTAGGCATTTTCAAAATTTTCCAAGGTTTTAACACCATGATGCATGTATGCTTTTCACAGTGGAGTTAGTAAACGGTTTTTAGCCTTGTGAATGTCTATACAGTGAGTCCTTCTTTCTCACGATACGGACCTTTTTAGTACACGTTTAACGATAGTTATGTCTAGTGCGGTCGCTTTACACACTCATGTTCCTAGTTTCAAGGCGAAATGGTCAGGTTTACTTAGGTAGGATATGGGATGACAGTCCTAGCGTTTCTTTGATCCGACCAGAGCCAAATGCCAAAATCCCAACATTTGACCCTCATAACCCCTCTCAGCCTTGATAGGACGGTCTGACCACCGTCCGAAATATGAGCCGTCTTGGTTACTTAGCCTATAATTCCTAGCCCTGAGCCGATATTTTGGTCACTTTTCTTTTGACTACCCGACGAGTGAACTTAGTTGTTCTTTTAGACACACTTGCCAAGGCAAGTGTGGGGTGGGAGGATATATGTGTTTTTACGATGAGTTAGGAGGTATGAGCTGACAATTATGAAGGGGAGGAGCTAGAGAAAGTGTAGATGGCCTTTGGTTCAAAAAAAAAGTATGATATATGTGACTAAGGAGGAAGAAAGGGTTAGTGAATAAGTGTTGAACCAAAGAAAACCGGAAAATGATCAAATCAGATGAAAAGAATGTGATGTTAGTCCGGAGGTGCTTCGTTATTTATGAATCGAAGGAGTTTGGTACAGTTTGTATGAGTTTTGAGCTGGAAATGTTGAGAATGATTAGGTTCACTCGTGTTTCCACTTAAACAGTTCCTAAATATCTTTTTTGATTAACCCACGACCGAGTCTAACGTTACAACCCTAAAGTCCTTCTGGACCATATCTAGCCTGTGTGGACCTCGATTAGTGGAGACTCTAGTAAGGCATGAGTTTGTGTGTAGTCATTTGGTCGGTATTTAATGCCGATGACCGTATTGAATGTAATCTGTCATTTTCAGCGCACACGCACTCCGTTTCGTGATATCGTGGAGTCGAGGTATTTACGTTCACTTGTCTAAGTCTCTTTTACTTTGATACTTTGAAACGCATACATGTACCGTAAAGTTGTTTCCTTGGCATAGTTTGATCGCCTGATTTACTCGAGGGCGAGTAAAGGCTAAGTGTGGGGTGGTGATAGGAACCAACTTTACTGTACATTTGATGTACAGTTGACCCACGATTATCACATTTATGGCATATTTCTGGTAGTTTAGGACATATTTTAGAGTAATATCGAGAGTTCATTTCACGGTGAGTAAATCTTCGTTTAGAGGATAAACCTTAACTATTTTAGCGATATTTACTTGTTCCCCGATGCACCCGTGTCTCGCGGGATTATGTATGGTATGTTGTTTCGATGGTATATACAGGATATAGTTGGTTCGGGGACCCGGATGGCAATAATTACTGAGTAAAAGCATGTTCGAGGCATGATTTGAGAGAAGAGTGAAGAAAAAATGAAGATTTGAGGTGAACAAGCCTAAACCGTACGGTTACATCACGGAAAGACAAGACAAAAGTGGGCAGAGTCCCAACCGTACGGTTCCATATCCAAACCGTGCGGTTTCGTGAAGAACAAATCGTACGGTTTGAAGCCAATTTTGCCCTAGACTATAAATAGGCAGCAAAACCGAGGCATTCATTAAAGTTCTTACAATTTCTGAACACTTAGAGCCAATTTTAGGCGATTTTCTCTGTCCGGGGGCGCACGATTGAGTTCTATGTATCAATTCGTTCGTCTCTCAATCCTCTACAACATTCCCATCATTACAACAGTGAATTATCACATTTCGATTGTCAGATTTTGATTCTTCGGTCACAACAATTTTGGATCATCAAATTCTCAATATATTGGTATGAATTCTTGTTTTACTATGGTTCGTGTTATGATTCTTTTTACCGTGTCTTACTCTGTTACAATCATGAGTAGCTAAATTAGTCGGTAGCCGAATTATGTGAAGGCGGGTGAACCGCCCCGTAAGAGATGAACTTGGGGGTTGTGTAGTGTTTAATTTAATGTTTTAACGATTATTTCAAGTCCCGAAACCTGTTTTAATTACAATGAATTAGTTTGACAACCTAGTTCACTGTCACACACGTCAGACTTATAAATGTATGTTGCGGTGAGGCGTGGGAATCGTGGTTTCGGGACTGTTGAGTAGAAGTGGCTTTAGGAGTTAGGAAAGTCCTATCTTCGGGGTATCACTTCCTTCTACGGGGTTAACATCGTGTATTCGAGCGAGTCATAGAACTTAATCACGATAGGTTAGTCGGTTTTCAAAAGGGATAATTGACTAGCTTCGCGTAGGGTATTAAACGAGAGTTGTTCAGACTTTAATACCAGACCTAGGACTTGGCACCCGTGAGTATATTGTTAAGCACTAGGAAGGTAGAAGCACACCCTCTAACTAGTTTCCTCACGGGGTAGGAGTAATCTGTTGGATCGTAGTTCGGCTATCTCTTTTAATCGATAAGAAAGCAACGTTAGTATAATTTATCTTTGCGTTTTAGTTTAATACATTCACTATCTTGTTGACCTGAACTGAGATATAAGTCAGCTGTGGTACTCATATCCAATCCTTGTGGGTTCGACCTCGGACTCCAAAGCTCTACCTACGATCGATCCAGTCCACTGCCGGTTAGAAAGTAGTTTTGCCTAGGTTTCGAGTTTTTACTTGATTAAACCGGATTGCAAAAATCTTCTTATCATACTCATACATGAAAGGGTAAGGGTCATCACCGTTCACAGATTCATGTACGCTTGTAGAGGTACATCAGTTCAAAAAATGCATGAATCTGTTCATGAACTGATGCATGAACAATTCAAAAATGCATGAATCCGTTTAGCTTTCGGGTTGAACCGTGTTTCATTACGATAACATTAATTCATACGGCAACTCGTATGCAAATGATTATAAAATATTTAATTTATGAAAAATATCTAGCAGTTCCTTTTCCAACAGAAATATGTCAAGAATCTATTAAAGAAATGTGGAATTTTAGATTGCAAGCCTTCGTCTACACCAATTGAAGTCAATGCGTGTTGAATTGGTGTCCTAAACCCAATCGGGTTGGACCGGATCCGACCGGGTCGGCCGTTTACAGTCTATTTTAGTTCATGTAATAACTTGATTATGATTAATAAAAGCACATTGTTATTATATATTGTTTATCTTCATGTTAATGTTTGTATATATATAGTAACGTCCCTAGTGTCAAACTGTGATAGAGAAACCATGATAGTGAATATGGTTGATGAGATCTCTAATCACTTAAATAAGTTTGATACTTAAATGTCTCTAGTCATATGTACTATCAAATGGGACATTGAGAGTATGATTAGACTAGCACGTATTGGATGTCCTCTATCTTATTGAAGATAGGGATAGATCTCGTCTATCGAAGTGTAGAGACACTTGGACTGTACGTGGACGTGTATTAAAGAATGCGTACGTTAAACTGACCCACTTACGTTAATTGTCGCACTATGTGGCAGTTGGGTATTTATTCTTTAGACCGGAGTCTTCATAGCATCACGGTGTGGATTGTAATGCTTTGACACTATTGATATTTCCCCTATCCATGAGGCGATCAAGCAGTAGTGATTGGGTGTGATACTGAAGCATGCGGAGTCTACATGTTAGTTCGTCCGGGAATCGCGTATCCTATGATTGGGATTGAATCTCCGAAATGGCCTTCGTATAAGGAATGTCTAGCTCTCGAGAATATTTGCAAAGTGGGAGTAAATATGTTATTTCGAGAGAGCATGATATCCAGATTATAAGATACGGTCGTTAATATATTGACACTTAAGATACGAACGTATGGATATTATTACAGCGGTAGGATAGTAATTTACACGGTAACTATTTCACATAAAAGGTAGTAGTCATTGTATTTGACTCTTCTGATAATTAGGGGTCACGGTGTGTTGCTAGACGCTATCCCGTGATCATTAGGTATGAAGGGAATTTTCATAATTTGCGCTTTGTCTCTACGGCCAACATATTCGGAAGCCTATCGTGTCACACACATATGAATATCGAGTCGGATTAGAATGTGGTTATAGTTGATAACCAAATAAGGAAAGTTTGTCTCTAGACTATAAAGGTTATAGTGGTAAATTAATATGGTGGTATATATTTATTATGAATAAATAAAATAGAAGATATTAATTATACATAAATTATATTAATTAAACAATATTCCGGAAGCCAATTAATTAGCAATTTGAGGCGCCACATTCAAGATATAATATACACTTGGATTGTGCACTTTAATTAATAAGATTATCATAATATTAATATTGGATATTAATTGATTTTGGAAAAATAGATTTATGGTAATAAGATAAATATATTCAATGTAAGATATTGGCAATATTTAGATTTTATTTAATATAAGATATTATAATATAAGAGATAAATCAATCTAAGTGATTTTTCTTATTTTATTAGGAATATGTTTTTCTCTTTCATCTATCTTCTAGGAAGCTTCTCCTAATCAGATTAGGGCAACTAGGGGCGCCACTTCCTCTATATAAGAAAGGGGTTGGCTAGCTCAATTGTATCATCACAATTCCAAGAGCTAATAGTTCTTGAGTAAAATAGAGAGTTTCTAATAGAGAGTTAGAGAGAGAGAGAGAAAAAAAAAGGCCGTTCTAGCAGCCGGATTTTTTTGATAGCAATCCAAGGAGGATTCCGGCGAGGAGTTCGTGTGGATTATCGATAGAGGCCGGAAACGTGGATGGCTTGCGCACAGTACTACTCTCCGTTGATGGTCAAAGCTTCGATCTTGTAGATCAGGCAAGGTATATTCCGTCAAACTATATACTTAACATGTTTATTGTGTTAAACGAAGACGATCTTGGAAAGGAAATCAAAATTTTAAATTCCGCTGCGTTAAACTAGTGACTTCCTAACAGAGGTATCGGAGCCAACTTCGAACTTAAGCAAGAAGCATTAATTAAATTGCATAGTAATTAATCAATAGATGCAAGATCTAGATTCGCGAAACGTTAAAACAAAAAAAAAGGAATCGATGAGGGGCTCGGCCGACAGGCGGCGGCCCCCCTCCTCCACGGCGGCGGCGGCTCTAGGGCTGCCGACATCAGCTGCTCTCTTCCAAAGGGGAGATCGATTTGTTTTCGTTTTGTGATATTTATTGTGCATTGATATCTCATTTGTTTAGTTGTGTCATGAGGCTAACCAATGGTTCAAATAGTTTGGGCCATTGGGAAACCATAGTGGCATATTAACCAAAATACGCTTTTTCAAATTTTGTTTGGAATAGGCCTAGACTCTTTCTAAATATTTGATTTGGGAAAAGGCCCAGGCCTAGGGCACTTTTAAAATTTTGATTTTGAAAAGTAGTCAGGCCTAAACCAAATTTGGTTTAGGAAGATACATTTTGGTTTAGGAAACCAAAGGCATCCCTTTTGGTTAAGAACCAAAATGAAAGAAAACAAAACAGACATTTTAATTTTGAATAGTTCCAAATTAATAAAATTAAAATTAGAATCGATTTAAAATTAAACGTTAATTTTATTTTCGATTAAGTCATTTAATTAATTAAACGTTAATTAATTATTTGATATGATAATATAAGACGCTAAGTAGTTAGAAATTATGATTTGATCTTTTTTATAAGATGCATGGATTAGATATGTAGATATAATATGATTATATGGACCCCGATTGATCATGAACTCGACCAATATGATAGATGAGAATGTTTTCTTTATGTTGGTTTTTCAAAATTGTCCTAGGCCGTTATGAAGAACGTGACCTAGTTTACTTTTTGCATTTATCCCATTCCCGTTAGCTCCCCCCATGCACGGCGGGTGTAATTATTTATTAGATAAATTATTATGTAACAAGAATGGAGCAAAAAGATGAAGACCAAAGTGAGAGAAAAAAACTCATTGGCGTGACAAAGAATAAAGATCCTATTGGCGGTTGCAACTACCCTTAGATTGTGACGCGGTTTAAATCGGTTTGTATTCGAAACCGCACCTAGGAAAAGTCCATGATCATACCGGTTATTTTGTGCGCGGAATGTTGTGTATGTTTTACTTTATATGATATCGTAGTAATATGCACATAGTAGATGAGACCATAATTAAATGAAATTAATTAAGAGAATTAATTTAAAAATTATTCACTCCAAAAATCGAGCCAAAATTGTCTCCCAATATTATAACGATGGTGAAGAGCCTGTGTTCGGATCCAACTGATCGACCACCGTCAGAAGTTGACCTACCTCGGGTATATCATCGTTATTGAGATATGATCGCATGAGATCTCGTGAATATTGGGTTACGACTCGACTAAAGTCTTTCGGTGATTGGCCACCGTCAGGGCCCTCTGACTTTAGAGAGAAGGGGTTGGCTACCACATATAGATACGGACTATCAAGGAGTTGACTAGTCAACCACTGGGAGTCGCAAAATATGCGACTGGTAAGAGTACCTACCTTTCGAAATTGTCAAGATTGATCGACCACCGTCGGGGATTGAGGTGACTAATTAAAATTTTATGTGCAATTTTAGGGTTTTGAATACATGAACTTTTACTTATTCTATCTTTATTTATTGTTGTAGAAAATGTCAAACAATTTGAACCTTCGTTTTATCATCGACAATAAGCTTGACGAAACCAACTTTCTCGACTGGGAAAGAAACCTCAAAATTGTTTTGAGACACGAGAAGATTGCCTATGTCTTGGACGAAGCCCTACCAGAAAAGCCCGTAGAGGGCTCGCTGCAGATGCTGTCAAGAAGTACAACAAGCATTGTTTTGATAGTACTGATGCTACATGTATCATGCTTGCTTCAATGATACCTAAACTGTAGAAACAGCATGAGTCCATGGACGCCTACTCAATCATGGTTCACCTGAAAGAACTCTATGATTCTCAGTCTCGCACTGACAGGTACGAGGTCTCGAAGGCCCTGTTTGATTGTAAGATGGCATCCGGGACTGTTGTGGGGTCGCACGTGCTTAAGATGATCGGGTACATAGAGAGTCTTGGGAAGCTGGGCCACAAGTTGGAATGAGAATTGAGTATTGACTTGATTCTACAATCTCTACCTGATTCATACACACAGTTCATGAAAAATTATCACATGAACAAGATAGATTGCTCCTTTGCAAAGTTATTGAACATGTTGAAAACTGCTGAGGGCACTGTAGGGAAGGGAAAGCAAGTGTTGCTGGTCACTTCAAGCAAAGGCAAGGAAAAATCCCAAAAGAAGTCCAAGAAGGTGAAGGCTGCACCTAAGCCAACGCCTAAGATAGCTAAAGACAAATCCAAGGATGCTTGCTTCCATTGCGGTGAGACCGGACATTGGAGGAGAAACTGCAAAGGCTTCTTGAGTACCAAGAATAAGCATTCTGATGCTTCGACTTCAGGTATGTTTATGATTGAGATCAATATTACTTCTTCTAAGTCTAATCACTGGGTATTAGATACTGGTTTGTGGTTCACATATTTGTACAAATATGCAGGCACTAAGAAGAACTAGAGAACGGAGGAAATGAGAGGTGGACCTACGCATTGGGAATGGAGCAAGTGTTGCTGCACTAGCCGTAGGAGTTTATTTTCTTTCATTGCCCAGTGGGCTAGTACTAGAACTTAATAACTGTTATTTTGTTCATGCTCTTACGAAGAGCATTATTTCTATTTCTGCATTAAATGTTGAAGGATTTTCTTTTACGTTCAAGAATAAATGTTGTTCTTTTCACGTGATGGAATTTTTATGGTCTTGTGAGGCTTAGCAATGGTCTCTACATATTAGATATGAATGTTGACGTACTTAATATAAACAACAAGAAAGCCAGAATAGATGACTTGAATGAATCCTACTTATGGCATTGTAGACTTGGCCATATAAATAAGAATCGCATTTCCAAACTCCATAAAGATGGATTATTGGATCACTTCAATTACGAATCATTTGATACATGCGAAGCTTGTTTACTTGGCAAGATGACAAAGTCACCTTTTAGTGGCAAAGGGATAAGATCTAATGAGTTACTTGAACTCATACATACTAATGTGTGCGGCCCAATGTCAATTCAAGCCAAATGAGGATACTCATATTTTATCACCTTCACTGATGATCATTCATGCTATGGTTATGTATACTTAATGAAGTATAAGTCTAAGGCCTTTGAAAAGTTCAAAGAATTCAGAAGTGAAGTTGAGAAACAACTAGGTAAAGAAATCAAGACACTTCAATCCGATCGAGGTGGAGAGCACCTAGATGGAGAGTTTCAAGACTACTTAAAGGAAAATGGGATTCTACCTGAATGGACCCCTCCCGGAACGCCTGAGATGAATGGCGTGTCTGAAAGGAGTAACCATACCTTGTTAGACATGGTACGATCCATGATGAGCTACGCAGTTCTCTCAAAATCATTTTGGGGGTATGCTCTAGAAACCGCATCATATTCAATGAATCGAGTTCCATCAAAGACGGTTGAGTCCACACCCTATGAAGTGTTCAAAGGAAAGAGACCAACACCGGGTTACATGAAACCTTGGGGATGTCCCATTTATTTGAAACGGACCATTCCTGACAAACTGGAACCTAGATCTGACAAATGTCTGTTTGTGGGTTGTCTTAGGGAAACTAAAGGGTACCAATTTTACCATCCTGAGGAACAAAAGGTGTTTGTTTCTAGGACTGACCATTTTCTGGAGAAAGAGTTTATTCTGTATAGGGTCAGTGGGAGTAAGATTGATCTTGAAGCGATTCAAGAACCACTTACAGATAACAGTCCGTTGATAGAAGTAGAGGAAACGCCACACACAGATGTGACGTCAACTTCTACCGTAGACACACTAGCACCTCGAGGATCCACCAGGGAACGTCGTGAACCCGAAAGGTACACAGGCATGTATCTCATGAAAGATGAGGACCCGAGAACTTATGAGGAGGCGTTATTAAGGCAAGATAAAGAGAAATGGCTAGAAGCCATGAATTCTGAAATGGAATCCATGAAAGACAACCAAGTTTGAAACTTAGTTGATCCACCTGAAGGAATAATTCCTATAAGGTGCAAATGGGTCTTTAAGAGAAAGACCGACATGGACGGTAACGTGACTACCTACACAGCTAGGTTAGTGAAAGGTTATAAGCAAAGACAAGGAGTTGACTATGACGAAACCTTTTCGCCTGTTGCCATGTTAAAATCCATTGGAATTTTGCTCGCTATTGCGGCATACCATGATTACGAAATCTGGCAGATGGATGTGAAAATAGCTTTCCTTAACGGGAATCTATATGAGGAGGTGTACATGACACAGCCTGAGAGTTTCACAACCAATGACGCCAGGATGGTGTGTAAACTGCAAAGATCTATTTATGGATTAAAGCAAGCTTCTCGGAGTTGGAATCTTCTCTTTGATGAGATAATCAAACAGTTTGATTTCATCAAGAATGAAGACAAGCCTTACAAGAAGGTTAGTAGGAGTGCCATTGTGTTCCTAGTGCTTTATGTGGACGACATATTGCTCATAGGGAATGATGTGCCTATGTTACAGTAAGTCAAAGCTTGGTTATCCAAGAAATTCTCAATGAAGGACTTGGGTAAAGCAACCTATATTCTAGGAATCAAGATCTATAGAGATAGATCTAAAAGGTTGCTTGGTATGTCACAGTCCACCTATATAGACAAGATGCTAAAGAGATTCAACATGGAGCAGTCCAAGAGAGGATTGTTGCCCATGTCATATGGGGTCTACCTGTCGAAGGAAATGAGTCCTAAGACAGAGGAGGAAAGGGTGCGAATGAGTAAGGTCCCTTACAATTCGGCTATTGGGTCCATCATGTACGCCATGTTGTGCACTAGACCAGATGTCTCATACCCTCTTAGTACGACTAGTAGGTACCAGTCCAACCCAGGTGATGGTCACTGGCTTGCATTCAAGAATATTCTCAAGTATATGAGACGTGCTAGGGATGTGTTTCTGGTTTTAGGAACGATGATTTAGTATTACGAGGTTATACAGATGCCAGTTTCCAAACTGACAAGGATGACTTCAGGTCACAATCTGGATTTGTTTTCACACTTAACGGCGGAGCAGTGAGCTGGAAGAGTTCCAAGAAGGAGACTATTGCGGTATCTACAACGGAAGCCGAATACATAGCAGCCTCGGAGGCGGCAAAAGAAGCAGTTTGGATGAAGAAGTTCATTACTGAACTTGGTGGGGTTCCCTCCATTGAAGGTCCAGTGCCTATTTACTGTGATAACAATGGGGCGATATCTCAGTCAAAGGAACCAAGGTCTCATCAGAAGTCCAAACACGTGCTACGGCGCTATCACTTAATTAGAGAGATAGTAGATAGAGGAGATGTAAAGATAGAGAAAGTCCACACGGATGATAACATAGCTGATCCGTTAACCAAGGCGTTGTCACAAGCAAACCATGAGAAACATGTTCACATGCAAGGACTTAGGCATATGGGTGATTGGCTTTAGGCCAAGTGGGAGATTGTTGAATAGGTGTCCTAAACCCAATCGGATTGGACCGGATCCGACCGGGTCGAGTCGTTTACAGTATATTTTAGTTCATGTAATAACTTTATTATGATTAATAAAAGCACTTTTGTTATTATATATTGTTTATCTTCATGTTAACGGTTGTATATATATAGTAACGTCCCTAGTGTCAAACCGTGATAGAGAAACCATTATAGTGATTATGGTTGATGAGATCTCTAATCACATTAATAAGTATGATACTAAATGTCTCTAGTCATATGTACAGTCAAATGGGACATTGATAGTATGACTAAACTAGCACGTATTGGATGTCCTTTATCTTATTGAAGATAGGGATAGATCTCGTCTATCGAAGTGTAGAAACACTTGGACTGTACTTGGACGTGTATTAGAGAATGCGTACGTTAGACTGACCCACCTACATTAAATGTCGCACTATATGGCAGTTGTGTATTTATTTATTAGACCAGAGTCTTCATGGCATCACGGTGTGGATTGTCATGCTTTGACACTATTGAGATTTCCCCTATCACGGGGCTATCATATAGTAGTGATTGGGTGTGATACTGAAGTATGCGGAATATACATGTTAGTTCATCCGGGAATCGCGTATCCAATGATTGGGATTGAATATCCGAAATGGACTTCTTATAAGGAATGTCTAGCTCTCGAGAATCTTTGCAAAGTGGGAGTAAATGTGTTATTCTGAGGGAGCATGATATCCAGATTATAAGATACGATCGTTAATGTATTGACACTCGAGATACGATCGTATGGATATTATTACAGCGGTAGGATTGTAATTACACGGTAACTGTTTCATATGAAAGGTAGTAGTCATTGCATTTGACTCTTCCGATTATTGGGGGTCACGGTGTGTTGCTAGACGCTATCCCGTGATCGTTAGGTGTGAATGGCATTTTCGTAATTTGCACTTTGTGTCTACGGCCAGCATATTCGGAAGCCTATCGGGTCACACACATATGAACATCGAGTCGTATTAGAATGTGGTTATAGTTGATAACCAAATAAGGAAAGTTTATCTCTAGACTATAAAGGTTATAGTGGTAAATTAATATGGTGGTATTGATTTATTATAAATAAATAAAATACAAGATATTAATTATACATAAATTATGTTAATTAAATAAAATTCCGGAAGCCAATTAATTGGCAATTTGGGGCGTCACATTCAAGGTATAAGATACACTTGGATTGTGCATTTTAATTAATAAGATTACCATAATATTAATATTGGATATTAATTGATTTTGGAAAAATAAATTTATGGTAATAAGATAAATATATTCAAGGTAAGATATTGGCAATATTTAGATTTTATTTAATATAAGATATTATAATATAAGAGATAAATCACTCTAAGTGATTTTTCTTATTTTATTGGGAAATGGTTTTCTCTTTCATCTATCTTCTAGGAAGCTTCTCCTAATCAGATTAGGGCAACTAGGGGCGCCACTTCCTCTATATAAGAAAAGGGTTGGCTAGCTCAATTGTATCATCACAATCCAAGAGCTAATAGTTCTTGAGTAAAATTGAGAGCTTCTAATAGAGAGTTAGAGAGAGAAAAAAGGCCGGTCTAGCAGCCGGATTTTTCTGATAGCAATCCAAGGAGGATTCCGGCAAGGAGTTTGTGTGGATTATCGATAGAGGCCGGACGCATGGACGGCTTGCGCACAGTACTACTCTCCGTTGACGGTCAAAGCTTCGATCTTGTAGATCAGCCAAGGTATATTCCGTCAAACAACTTAACATGTTTATTGTGTTAAACGAAGACGATCTTGGAAAAGGAAATCAAAATTTTAAATTCCCCTGCGTTAAACTAGTGATTTCCTAACAATGCCAAGTTGTGCTCAACAGAAGGCAAAGAGTTGGATGATCCTGCAAGTTATCGACGACTAGTTGGAAGCCTGATATAATTGACATTAACACGACCAGACATTTCCTTTGCAGTTGCGTCGTGAGCAGATTTTTGCAATCCGAGAAAGCCACATTGGTAGTTAGTTCAAAAAATTCTGAGGTAGGTTAAAGGAACTTATGACTATGGTATCTTCAACAAGAAAGGAGTGCCGTGTAGACTTGTTGGATATTGTGACGCTGACTATGCTAGGGACCATGACACTCTACGATCAACTATCAGTTACGTGTTCTGCTTCAGTTCTGGAGTAATATCTTGGTGTAGAAAAAGACAACCTATTGTATCTCTATCAACTACCGAGGCAGAGTATCGTGCAGCCGCTGTAGCAGCTCAAGAAGTTACTTGGCTAGTGCAGTTCTTTAAGGATTTACACCATCCGGTTGACTATGCAATGGAATTGTATTGTGACAATATACCTTCACTTTCAACTAGCAGAAAATACAGATTTCATGCTAGGATCAAGCACATTGAAGTGCACTACCATTTTATTCGAGAGAAGGTTCTTCAAGATGAGATATAGATAATTCACGTGAAGACTGAAGATCAATTAGCAGATGTCTTCACCAAAGGTCTAAGCGGAAACAAGCTCTAAGAATTTAGAAAGGCGCTCAGAATGCTTGCTAAATCATCACCAAAAGAAGAAGTCATTGAGGGGGAGTGTTAGAAGTCAATGACTTTTAGATTATTATGGAACTATCTAATAGTGAAAAGTCTAGATTATGTTTCCTTAGAGAATAGTCTAGATTCTAGAAAATACTTAGAAAAATATCTAATGCACAATTTGCCTAGAAACATCTAATGTGCATTTTCTCTAGAATAATCTACTTCACTTTTTCTAGGACATTCTTACCTTTCCTATAAATAGGAGTTGTAACTTAGGCAAAAGCATACAACACAACACACACAAGTTGTGAAGTGAGTCTCCCACATCAAAAACTTTCTAGTTGATCTCTTCTTGTATTTTTTTCAAGTGTCCCATTTGTTATATGTTTTGTGCATCGATAAAATATTGAGTTGTTATATTTAAAGTGTTTGGGCCTACAGCTTACGACACAACACGAAAATACAGCACCCTATGTTTCCAGAAAAAGAAGATACCCGAAAAATTATAATACAATGTGGAATTCAAATAAGAAATATAGAGTTGTATACGCCGTGTAAATTGTTTGAGTCTCCTTCATTATCCTCCTTGTCTTCTTATGTCCCCAATCATGAACACAGTTGGCCAAATTTGCACCAGTTTTATCACTTTAATTGACCACAATAATGCAAGATAGCTTGGACAAATTTTTGTTGCTCCATTGGTTAAAGATGGAACGCCCAGCCGCAAAGTAACAATAGCATTGGTCAGCACCTAGATTGATATAAGAAATTAAATTATCAATGTAAAGTAGCACCTGTTTTGCGCCCTTCATGAACATGAAGTGCGCTTCCAAATCACCTCTCCAAGATTTAAACCACATAACCAGCATAATCAATAAATGTTCATTCTACTTATAATTTGAATTTCAGTTTATAATAATAATAATAATAATAATAATAAGTGTGAAGGAAATCTAAAGAATCAAGCAATCCGATTGTGTAATTACAGGATGATGTACCATTTCCTAAGCTTTCACACCATAATATGTTTCCTGTTTATTTAACTCGTCTTAATCGAATTGAGATTGATTACATCAACTGAAATGAGTAAATACACTCAGCAACTCCAATCTTGTTCAAATTTTGTTATGTCTAACCCTTTCATATTTTCTCAATTTGTTTGTATGAAATAAGGCTCAAGTGTATTTGCCAAAAAAAAAAATTTGTGTTTTATTAAAAAACGATTCTTAGTCTCTTTCCTCTTAGCTTCTCTAATGTTCTACATGGCCATTTAAATGTTTAATCGACTTAAATAACTAGGTATGTGCAAACATTATAATATGAATTCATGGGAGAGTGGTTTAAAAGGACAAAAAAAGAAGCGAAAATAGGAATCAGGACAGTGGAAATATAAATTTGATGATAAGGACAAATTCACTGTTCATAACCCCAAATTCACTGTTTGCTGTAGTAGAAGTGGCTTCAAATTCAATGTTTCACTATCACAGTGGAATAAAGATATGTCTTTTTACCCGAAAAAAATTTCACTGTCTTATTTGCATATTTCTATGTTCAAATTGTCTTTTTTAACAATAAACCCTTATTTCATATTTCCAACCATATAATAATAAGGAAAAAAAGAGTAAAAAATGTTGAGCAATTATGCACTAAATGAGAAGGTCTCTCATGACTATGAACCTAAAATTAAGAAAGAGGAGGATATATATATATATATATATCAAAGTGGACAGGAATGTAAACATTTCAGCTGCTTATCAAAGGTATAAACTGTTCCAGGAGATAATTGTGCAGTGACACTATCTCCATTATAGTGCAGCCTTTTAGTCAACTTGTGATGCTTTGACCAAATCCCAACTTGATGAAGCTCTCCTTCTCCACTCCAGCATATGCTGACAGACACGTCACCCCGCGCTTTCAGCCCTTTCACACAACCACTCGGCCATTTGTCTCGTGGAAGAGCTGGAAGCAAATACAAGTCATCCATGGTGCTTTGGACAAGCATTTCTGCTACGGCTGCTGTGAAACTACAAAACCCAAATCCAACACGCCAAAAGAATGTGAAGTCATCAACTGATCCCATCATGATCAATGACGTACAAATGTGAAGTGACAACGTAATTGTCATATTCAAACAATAACAAGACACAATGTGAAAATGAAGTGACATGCATTGTAATTGTCGTATATATCATCTTCAAATAAATAACAAGAAACGGATTATGTGTTGCTTACCCTAAATTTGCATCAATCTGGAAAGGAGGATGTGCAGCAAAGAGATTACTATAAAGTCCTCCTTCAAACTCGGTTTCATGCTCGGGGTCTATCAAATGGAAGAGATGCTTGACCATCCGATATGCATGTTCACTGTAATGAAGGCGTGCCCATACAGCCGTTTTCCAAGCAGTTGACCATCCTGGCCCATCTTCTCCTGCACCAAAGAAAAGCCACAAAAGCATAGTAAATTCTTTCCTTAATTTCATATGGAGTGAAGATATACAATTTAGAGTATGGAAACCAAAAAAAAAAAAATGGAAAAATTAGTTTATAGTCCATTTTTTTCCCCTTAATTAAGTGCTAATTCGACTTCAATTTTTTAGTTGCATTAAGGACAAATAAATTCCACCGGACGAATATACCCCTATTTAGCCATTCAAGTAGCTGCTTCCCTCCCTGTTTCAGCTCCCTCCGTTTCCAACTCTGATGAAGCATGTTCGGCCCATTTTCCCTTTCCTTATCAATTTCGTGATTTGGCTTGGGCGACGAGATTGGAAGAGATTCACTGGTGTCGAGAATCGGGTTTTCTTCAGCAGGTGGAGTAGGGATATGAGCAACGGATGAGAGATTGAGGGAAAAGTCCACGTGTGGCTCGTAGATTGATAAGGATAGTTTAATTTATGTAGGCCTTAGAGTAGTGCCAATTGAAGGATACAATCATCAGACTTCCAAACTTACTGGATTCTCCAGGTACCCAATTTCAACATCGAAAACGGCATGTTTGGGATTTATGATATGATTTATTATGATGTTACAGTAAGTGATGAAGGCGAAAACTGGAGCATGGGGCAAAGACAGCTTTTATGTTTAGGAAGGGTTCTTTTGAAGAGGAATAAAATACTAGTACTGGATGAGGCAACAGCTTCCATTGATTCTGCTACAGATGCAATTCTGCAGAAACTTATCAGAGAAGAATTCTCGAGTTGTACCGTAATAACCGTGGCTCATCGAGTTCCGACTGTTGTAGATAGTGACATGGTCATGGTTCTATCTTTTGGTATGCACTCTTCTTTTTCCACCATATTTTGTAATTCAGATTCTGGTGAGTTGTATATGCTAGATTTTAATCGATATCCGGTTTTGTTTGGTTTAATCTACTAGTATTGATGAATTTTATTAGCTGTCAATTCACGCTTCTTTTGTAGTTTTTGCATTATTACTTGGCTATTGAAAAATTTCAGCTGTAAATTTTGGTTCTGTGTGTGTGTCCGTTTGGTTTTCTTTTTCCTCCCTGTTTTTTCCTGGTATTGTGAAATTGAACCCTTTTTGTTCAGCAGCCAAGATAAACTAGTTCATCACTGGAAAATGGTTGATTAATTTGAGCTATTTTTTCCTTGCTATTGAAGGGGAAGATGAATTAAGCCTTAAATGAGCCAGATATGTGTGCCTTGAAGTAGTCATTTGAATTAAGCCTTAAATGAGCCGGATACTGATACTAATACTGTTTACTAATACTGATACTGATTACTGATATTGATATTGTATGCCTTATATGATAATGTTAGTGATATTTTATGCCTTATATGAGCCAGATATGATATTGTCTCCCTTGAATTAAGCCTTAAATGAGCCTTATGTGAGCCAGATATGTGTGCCTTGAAGTAGTCACTTGAATTAAGGCTTAAATGAGTCCGGCAATCGACATCGACATCGATAATCGATAATGTTTATCGACATCGTGTTAGTGTAAATGTTGCGATTAAATTCGGCTTTCAAATACTACGTCGAAAAGGTATCAAATGAGGTCTCAAAATGAAGATGAAAAAAAAAATATGAACTTTGGTGAAACAATTTTGATGATCGGTGTTCTAAATCAAAAGTTACGGCCGTTTATAAGAAAAACGCTCCGGTTAATGGAAATATTTTTTCGGCTTTCAAAATTTACATCGGAAGGGTATCGTATTTGAGCTCAAATTAAAGTGCAAAAAAAATATGAATTTTGGTGAAAAAGTTTCGATGATCGGAGTTATAAATCAAAAGTTACGGATGTTTGGACAAAAAAAACTACAAAGCAACATCAGCCATATGTGTGTTTGTTGCTGCACGTGTTCATGAGTAAGGGTATTTGTGTCACACGGAATTTATTTGTCTTTATTGCAACTAAAAAAGTAGTGTGTCCTGTTTATTTATTTTGTATTAAAAATTGGACTTTTCCCTCAATCTCTCCAAAACAAAAAGCCTACAAAATTGTGTTAATATGTACTTATGGCTTGTTTGTTACACGAGAGTGGAATAAAATAATTTTTTATTCCATTCCAATGTTTGTGTATGATTAGGAGGTAATGAAATTGAATGAAATTTTATTCCAGTGAAATGAAAAATGATCATTTTCATTACCTGCGAAAATAGAATGAAAATCGATAAAACACGTTGGTGGTGGGTAAGTAAGGTGGGGTACGGTGAAGTAAGGTAGGTGGTAAGGTGGGTAGGTTGTATGTAGTAGGGTAGGGTACGGTCGGGTTAGGTAAGGTAGGGTGGGTGGTGAGGAAGGATAGGGTAGGGTGAGTGGTGTAAGGTTAGGTATGGTATAGTGGATGCCAGAGTAGTGGCTAGGGTAAGGTACAATGGTGTAAGGTATGGCACCCCACCCTGGAACATATAGCCCCTGAGGTAGGGCTACCTTACCCCACCTAACCATACCCCTTCCATCATATCCTACCTTATGCACCCTTATCCTACCTTATGCACACTGCCAATTTTGGTGACTTGATCTCTAAACTAATAAATAATCTGTGAAACAGAGCTGAGAATGATGGTCAGTTTAGTAAGGGTATTCAGTTCTGTGAAAGTCAGTTGTGGTGAAGTGCAAACTGAGTTTCTTCTGAAGTCGGCTTTCAGTTATGTCACCTGAGTTTACTGAGTACATCTGAGTTCTACATCTGAGCAGTTGATTACAAGTCTGGAAAGTCAGTTTTGAAGTTGAGTTTCGTCTGGTGGATAACAGCTGGAGTTGGGGTTCATATCTAGGGCATTTGTGACAATTCCGACAAAGTTATTATGGCGGTTAGGGTTTAGGGAATTGTGTCTATAAATACCATATGTTGTAATCAGTGCAGAGAGTGTCTTTCACAAATGTAACTTTGTGCATAATAAAAATATCTTCTTTTCTGTCCGTGGAATAGTCGGCACAACGCCGGAAACCACGTTAAATCACTGTGATGTATTTGTTTTCTATGTTCTATCAATTTCCATCATACTTTACGTTTGCATTGCTACTGTTTTATCTTTCTTAAACTGCAAGTTTCTCGCATGTGTTTTAACAAACTGGTATCAGAGCGTTGGTTCGTAGATCCAGAGAAGTTGCAGGTTGAACAGAGTTGATCTTCACCAAGTCGGTGACCGGTGCGAGGATTTTGTGATCAAAGGTTTGTTCCTTAGTAAAGAGGATGTCAGCAATGAACGTGAAGACTAATAAATTTACAAGGAACAGTTTCAGTTTGTGGCAAATCAAGATGTGGGCCTTGTTAAAGCAACAAGGATTGTGGACTCCTTTATCTGATAAAGGGGATGCCAGTGCAGCAGATTATGCCAGTCTGGAGGAGAAATCACATTCAACCATCATGTTGTACTTGTTTGATGATGTTATCACAGAAGTTGTTGAGGAAGACACCGCTGTCAAGTTATGGTCAAAGCTTGAAAGCCTGTATATGACTAAGTCATTGACCAACAAGTTGCTGCTGAAGCAGAGGCTATTCAGCCTGAGGATGCATGAGGGGGCTCAGTTGAGAGATCATCTTGATCAGTTGAACATAATATTACTTGATCTCAGAAATATTGATGTTACTATTGAGGATGAAGATGTTGCGTTGATATTGCTGGTTTCATTATCAGCTTCCTATGAGAACTTTGTGCAGTCCTTCATAGTTGGGAAGGATACAGTGGCTTTGGAGGATGTGAGGTCAGCCTTACATGCTAGGGAGCTGAGACATAAGGCAACTGGAGAGCAGGCAGTCAAAGCACTGGGATTAGTAGTCGAGCAAAGAATGGAAAATGGCATGGTCAGTCTAAGAAAAAGCTCCAAGAAGATAGGGTCCAAAGGTCCTAAATCCACAGATGTTTGCAATTATTGTATGGAGCAGGGACATTGGAAGTCCAATTGTCCAAAGAGGAAAAACAACAAAGACGAACAACAAGCGCACATTTCATTGTGGCGGTGAGCATGACTCAGATGAGGTCATGGTTCTAGTGGCAGGAGAGTCAACACATCATACTGATGTGTGGATTCTGGACTCCGGGGCATCCTTTCATATTTGCCCTCACAGAGAGTGGTTCTCAAGTTATTAGCAGATAGATAGTGGTCATATATCTATAGCAAACAACATGGTCTGCAAGGTAGTTGGGATTGACTCAGTTCAGTTGAGGACAGAGGATGGAAGATTATGTGAACCGAGTGAAGTTAGACATGTTCCACAATGACCAAGAATTTGGTATCCCTCAGTTCTTCGGACAGCAAGGGATTCAATTTCAAGGGTGAAGCTGGAAAACTGGGTGTCTATAAAAACTCAATTGAGGTTCTCAAGGGAATCAAGAAAGGAACCTTGTATATACTACAAGGGTCAGTTGATGCTGGTTCTGCTGATGTGGCATCTGCTGAGATTTATCAGTCATAGCTTACAAAACTGTGGCACATGAGACGGGGTCACATGGGTGAAAAGGTGGTGCAGGTTCTTTCTCAGAAAGATCTTCTTGAAGAGTGTAAGGTCAAGCATCTGGACTTTTGTGAGCATTGTGTGTTTGGGAAACTTCATAGGGGCAAGTTCTCAAAAGGGGTACACAACACAAAGTCATCACTTGTTACATCCATTCTGATTGTTGGGGGCCATCAAAGGTGGGGTCATTGGGTGGTCACAGATATTTTGTGTCCTTTATTGATGACTATTCAAGGATGACTTGGGTGGTGATGATGAAACACAAAAGTGAGGCATTCAAGAGCTTCATGCAATGGAAGGCTCTAGTTGAAAATCAGTTGGGGAAGAAGATCAAAAGGCTTCGTACAGATAATGGTCTAGAATTCTGCTGGACCGAGTATGATGAGTTGTGCAGAAATGAGGGTATTGCTAGACACCATACAGTCAGGAATACTTCTCAGCAGAATGGGGTAGCTGAAAGGCTAAATCAAACTCTTCTGAAGAGAGCAAGATGCATGCTCTCATGCTGGTTTGTCAAGGAGATTTTAGGCAGAGGCTGTTAGCACAGCTTGCTACTTAATCAACAGGAGTCCTCACACAGGGATCAATCTCAAAACACCAATTGAGATGTGGTCAGGCAAGCCTGCTGACTACTCAGTTCTAAGGGTTTTTTAGAAGCACAGTTTACTATCATGCAGTGAAGGGGAACTGGAACTGAAGGCCAAGAAAAGAGTTTGTGGGGTATGGTGATGGAGTAAAGGGGTACAGAATTTGGTCATCAGCAGAAAACAGAGTTAATCTCAGTAGAGATACAGTTTTTTATGAAAATTCTATGCTCGGTTCATCAGTGAGAGGGACAACTGAGTCTGAAACCAGTGTTGAAACTGAGAAAACTGACAGTAAGGTGGAGTCAGCTGAGATGCAACACTCAACTGATCCAAGTCAGTTTTCATCTGATCTAGTTACTAAACCAGAACTGGGTCAAAGCCAGTCAGCTGAGCAAATGTCAGTTGAGCGTCAAACTAAGAACATGGATCAGCAAAGTATAGCTGTCAGCAGAACTAGAAGATCCAATGTTGGGGTACCTCCCAAGAGGTATGGTTTTGATGATATGGTTGGATACGCACTTCAAGTTGCAGAAGAAGTGGATGGTTTTGAACCTTCTATTTATAAGCAAGCAGTGACATGTTCTGAAGCATCTCAATGGCATGCTGTCATGGGAGATGAAATGGAGTCATTACTGAAGAATCAGACTTGGGATTTAGTTAAACATCCAGCTGATAGGAGAGTTGTTACTTGCAAGTGGATCTTCAAGAAAAAAGAATGACTAACTGAGGCAGAAGGAGTTAAGTATAAGGCACGTTTGGTTGCAAGAGGGTTCATTCAGAAAGAAGGGGTGGACGTTGATGAGATATTCTCACCAGTAGTCAGGCATACTTCAATCAAAGTGTTACTAGCAATGGTGGCACAGCAGGACTTAAAACTTGAGCAGTTAGATGTGAAGACAGCTTTTCTACATTGTGAGGTAGATAAAGAGATATACATGACTCAGCCAGAGGGTTTCCAAGTTCCTGGCAAGCAAGATATTGTGTGCAAGTTGAAGAAGTCCTTGTATGGACTGAAGCAGGCTCCTAGACAGTGGTATAAAAGGTTTGACAGTTATATGATCCAACTTGGTTATAGCAGAAGTCCTTATGATTGTTGTGTTTGCAACAGTCAGCTGAAAGATGGATCATACATCTATATTGTGTTATATGTAGATGACATGCTGATAGCTGCAAGAAAGAAATCTGATGTTCAGAATCTGAAAGACGTTCTCAGTGCTGAGTTTGAAATGAAAGATTTGGGTGCAGCCAAGAAAATCTTGGGGATGGAGATATGGAGAGATAGAAGTCCGAAAATACTGTTTTTATCTCAGCAAGGCTATATACATAATATATTGGCCAGATTTGGCATGTCAGTTGCAAAGCCAATAGATACTCATATGGTATCAAATGTTCATTTGTCAGTTTTTTGCTTCACAATCAGCTGAGGAGAAGGAGTACATGTCAAGAGTTCCCTATGCTAGTGCAGTTGGTAGTCTGATGTATGCCATGGTGTGCACTACGCTTGATCTGGCTCAGGCAGTCAGTGTTGTCAGCAGGTTTATGGCTCAACCTGGAAAGGAACACTGGAAAGCTGTGAAAAGAATGTTCAGGTACCTTAGGGTTACAACTAATGTTGGTCACATTTATGGAGGTGATACTCAAGAGGCGATCACAGGATTTCGTGATGTCGATCACGCAGTGATGTGGGATGAGAGAAAATCAATGACTGGTTATGTTTTCACATTGGGGAATTCAGTTGTCAACTGGAAAGCAACTCTTCAGGCAACAGTGGCTTTATCAACTACTGAAGCCGAGTATATGGCTCTTACTGAAGCAGCCAAGGAGTGTATCTAGTTGAAGGGACTTGTCAATGAACTGGGGCTATATCAGGATCAAGCTGAGATTTATTGATACAGTTTAAGTGCAATTTGTCTAGCTACGGGTTAGTTCATCATGAGAGAACCAAGCATATTGATGTGAGGTATCATTTTCTGAGAAATGAGAAGAGGATTGTAGTGAAGAAGATTGGCACAATGGAGAATCCTGCTGATATGTTCACTAAACCAGTTCAACAGAGCAAGTTTCAGTTGTGTCTGGACTTGCTGAATATTCAAAGCTTGAAAACTGAAATCTGGATACTCAGTTGAGGACAGATCAACTGAGTGGATTCTGAGGAGAAGTCTGGTACTGTACATCCTAGTATTGACGGATGCATCTGGTACAAGTACATCTGTTTATGCAATCTGATTGACTGTGAATGAGAGTTCAAGTCAAGGTGGAGATTTGTCAATTTTGGTGACTTTATCTCTAAACTGATAAATAATCTGTGAAACTGAGATGAGAATGATGGTCAGTTTAGTAAGGGTATTCAGTTCTGTGAAAGTCAGATGTGGTGAAGTGCAAACTGAGTTTTTTTTTAAGTCAGCTTTCAGTTATGTTAGCTGAGTTTACTGAGTACATCTGAGTTCTACATCTGAGCAGTTATTACAAGTCTGGAAAGTCAGTTTTGAAGTTGAGTTTCGTCTGGTGGATAACAACTGGAGCTGGGGTTCACATCTGGGGCATTTATGACAATTCCGACAAAGTTCTTATGGCAGTTAGGGTTTAGGGAATTGTGTCTATAAATACCATCTGTTGTAATCAATGCAGAGAGTGTCTTTCACAAGTGTAACTTTGTGCATAATAAAATATCTCATTTTATGTCCGTGGAATAGTCGGCACAACGCCGGAAACCACGTTAAATCAATGTGTTCTCTTTCTTTTCTGTGTTTTATCAATTTCCGTCATACTTTACGTTTGCATTGCTATTGTTTTATCTTTCTTAAACTGTAAGTTTCTCGTCTGTGTTTTAACACACACTACCCTACCCTACCCAACAACCTGCTCTACTCATCACTCGATATGTCACTATTATTTAATTTGTTTCATTGTATTCTTTCACATTCCAAATATTGTAATGGGGTGAGTTTATTTCATTCCTATAATTTCATTCAATTCCATTCCATTCATGCACAACAAACGTGCCATAAAAATTAAAAGTGCTCCGTTATTTGCTTCTTTTCGAACACAGAGCTTTCATGGCATGCCTTTAAGTTCTACTTGACTTGCTTGAGAAAAACTAAATGGATGTAGGCTCAATTCATTATTGACCATAACATTTTGTCATAATTTTTTTGATCATTGCTAATCCAAGTTTTTTGGTGTGTGCGTTGAAGATAATAAATATACAAATAACTCGTCTCCCTAACGGATTAAGCTATTAAGAGAGATGATAAATCAACATTGTTAAGGAATAAGATATAATTAAAAAGGGTGTACATGTTCATTGTATTAGGCATGATTCTAGAATGGTTTAGCACATGTGGAAAATAGGATCATTAGATTAATTACTAGCTGAAAATAAAGGATATGAATTATTGTTATCAATCACCATTATTGTTAAAAGATAAACTGATTGAGCAGTTGAATGAGTTTTCTGTAAAAGAATTTTTGTATATCTATCATTATTGCTTGCATTGACGTTACCCGGTGGCCATGTGAACAAAGTAAAAATGTCATTTTAAGGTGAATTGAAGTAAAATCCATTCTGAGAAGTAAAAATAAGTAAAGAAAGGGAATCAAATTCAGTTTCAAAGACAATTTTCCAGGGACAAACCTCTTTTGAATAGAGTATTTTCTGCGGCTTTACAGAGGTCGGAATTCTTTTCATTCGTAATCGTGTGTCCCGGAAACAGGCCAAATAAATGTGATATATGTCGATGATGCACTTCAGCGTCCTCAAATTCTATGGCCTGTATGCACATTGAACCCCAATTAATTAACAGCTCAAAACCAAAAGTCAATCAGAATAAGTCAATAGTTTTGACAAACCCATTCCATAATGCTTCCATCCCTAGCAATTTTGGTTGGAGGAAGACGCGGAAGAGCTCGACCAACTCTTTCAATAAAACCATCTTTGGTTTTGCCCAACACCTGTCATTTTTTGCTCGCGTTTGATGACAAACATAATATAGATGTGTTTTATAAGAAAATAAAAGGTCTATATACCTTAGCTGCAGAAAGAGTGGCAGAGAAAACTTCTCTAATTATTGCCACATCCATTGTTGTTGAATAGCTTACACTGGCAACTTTACCATCAGGTCCTATAAAATTATGTTCTGGAGATGTTGATGGATTCGTCTCTAAATAATTCCCACGGCCTTCAAGTATCCAGTCCAGCAGAAAAGTACAACAACCTTCAAATAAGGGATATGCTTTGTTTTCTAGAAAATTCTGCAGAAAAAAGGAGAGGGAAACAAATTGGGGTAAGATGCAGATGGTTGTTTTTTTTTTTTTTTTTTTTTAACAAATATAACCAAAGGAAGAATCTTACCATGTCCATTGTGTAAGTGTAGTGCTCCCATAAATGGGTGCAAAGCCATGCTCCACCCATTGGCCATATAGCCCACTTAGGGTCACCACTATGAGGCGACGTCTTTGCCCATATATCAGTTGTGTGATGGGCTACCCATCCATGTGCCTTATAGTTCACCTGCACTTCTTTGCAACTATGTAAATGAAGGTCTTACTTGTAGGCATAATAAAGTTAGCGCTTCGAATAACCAAGTTGTTTGTTTGTGGTTTATAATGATTTTTTTTTTCTTGCTTAAAGCCTCCGGTATCCAGAACCAACTATTTCGACTAATCCAGAGTTCGGCCCGGGTCGTGCCTGCATAGTCTGACTCTTACGTACTCAGGGTTAATGCCTGGCTAAGAGCTCTGAGGCGCCATATGGCGCCTCAGAGGAGAATCGAACCTACTAATACTACATGAATGAGTTGGACAAGACACATAAACATTCAAAAGGAATCTGACCTCTGCGGTTTTACGTCCATTCACTGATAGATCCGATATGCAATCGAACAAAGGCTCCTGACATTCACGAAGGTTGCAAGGCAGTGAGGGCCAGTAGTTCATTTGCAGGTTGATATTCAAGTGAGGAGCCGCTCTAGATATACAGAAAGAAAAAAGAAAAAAAAAAGGTCTTATTACTGAAGTAAAGTCCACACAAAATTTCTAACAAATATGACCCTATAACAGGGAAAATTCCAAGGCAGGGAGTCCCTATTAGGATGGACCGTCGGATGACTGCCACGTTTAGAAAAAGACAAAATTGTTTTGTTTGTTTGTATAGGTGTCAGTCATCTGACGGTCCGTTCTAATAGAAAGTCCTTACAGCAGAATCACCCCATAACAGTTAGGTGAAAAATAAATGAGGCCCCAACCCCATAGACTCTCCAAAGTGAGGCGGGTGCTATGAACTGTCCAATAACATCATAAAGTAAGTTCACTTGATAGATCATACACCGCCTCGGTGGAGAAATGCAAGCATACTTTGCACACAATAGAAAAGTTTATTTTGTGCAAAGTAAACTCATTGGGCACGTCAATATGAAATTCAAGAATAAGTGGCACAGATAGATCATGGAGAACATACTCCCATGCTGGTTCAATATCCTTATTCCATATGCCCTGCAAGTTTGCAGGCTGAGTTCCAGGACGCGAACAAGCGATTAGCGAGATACCGACCGCATTGAAACAGAAGCTCCACTAGATTCGGGTCCTCGCCGGCATCGAATGATTTCACCCTATCTGCAGTTGAAACTGCTTTTATAGTGCTGACATTATTACCCAATGATTTCGAGAGCTTTAATGAAACCCGATGGAAAAGATTTTGGTAGTCATGTATATGGCGATCATAAACCTCATAATACGAAAATTTCTTCACGGATCTCAACGTTTCCAAAGCATCTAAACTTGGATCTTTTGTAGAATCTGAAGGTTTTGTGAATGGCCCGTCATACGAGGACGATGCCACCAAATACACAATTGCCCAATCACTACTCTCAACTTGAAGCTTTCTGTTGTCTAAAGCATTACATGCAGCAAAGCTACCACCAATTTGCAAATCAAGAATTGCTGAAAATCGAATCCCGTCAATATTACCATCATCAGCTGGACAGCTGCCATGAATTTCTATCTGGCTGTTTCCAACAACATTTGACTGATGTTGTAGTAAACTGTCAAAAGAGATAGTGAAGTTCAGACAACCTGTCTTATTTCCAGATATCTTCATTGCAATAACTTGATCAGGACTAGAGGCGAAATATTCGCGTGTAAATTCAACTTCACCGACGGAATATTTCACTTTAGCCGTTGCAGTGTCCAAATCAAGAATTCTCTCATATGTTTCCTTGTTATAGGCAGCATGGGAGTTATCAAACTCTATCTTTATGTCACCAACCAGCTGGTACATCTACAGGATAATGAAAAATAAGAAGACAAAAATACAAAATTAATTTGTAACGCAAAACAAAAAACAAAAATTCATTGTGGAGAGAAACACACTGAAAATCGAATTTTGAAAATTCGAATATGATTAAAGTCTTTGAGAATAAACACATAGGAAATAGCAGAGCATACAGCAGTAGGTTTTCCGGTTAATTTATAAGAAGCTTGGGTAGCTTCTGAATATTTTCCATTATCAACAAGCTTCCTGACTTCCACTAAATGATTTGGAATCTCTGGATCAGTGTAATCCCCAGGAGTCCCTGTCCAAAGAGTGTCCTCTGAATAAATTCATTACCAAAAAAAAGGGGTCAGATATAATGGATATGTCTGATAACACATTAGGCATTAAAGATGGGGTTTATTATTAGCACCACAGTTGTTCTACCTACTGCCCCCACCTACCGGTGCACCACACCATTCATTTTCACAGAATCGACCCGACACTGTGAAAGTCGATTCTGTGAGTCAAGAATCGACCTCCCGCATAGTCGTTCGACACAGGGAAGGTCGCATCTTGACTATAAATTTTGACCTTCACAGGGTCGATTCTACTATGATGCACAGGTAGTGTGGTGCACATTTATCTGCACCACAGCTCTGTTATACCCATTGCCCCCACCTACTGGTGCACCACACCATTTTCACAGGGAGAGAGTCGATTCTGTGAGCCAAGAATTGACTTCCCGCATAGTCGATCGACACTAGGAAGTTCGCATTTTGGCTATAGATTTGACTTTCACAGGGTCGATTCTACTTGATTCTACTGGGGTACACAGGTAGTGAGTGTGGTGGTGGTGCAAATAAAGCCTCCTAAATATAAATGATTCAGCATTTTATGAAATTCCAATCAACTGAGCATAGCATATGCTGATAATAATGCCTCCTAATGGATTATACTATCATTCAACTAGTAGCACTCCAAGCTCCATTTAATAATGTATGTTTATAAAGAGGAAAATGAAAATAAACAGAGTTTTATATTTTACTTTTTTTACTGAATGAATTCGAAATACTCCTATTGAACAAGCTCAAAGTGGTCTTAATTAGGAAGCAGTAGAGAAGATAATTTCATATTCAATAGGGATTTTGGATCCTCCTTTAATAAACTTTCCTATTCAGCAGCAAAAACACTTGAGCATACATGTCTGTTTTCACTTTTAAACATTTGTTTTCTCAACTTCCCCACAAGTTATTATCAATTTTTCTTTTTTTTCTGGAAAAATCAAAGTGAGCTATTAGTTAGCACACTAATTTTACCGGTACACCATATCTACAGACACATATCATTCACGGGCGGATCTAAAAATTTTTCTAGTAGGATCATCGAACCATAAAACTATACTCCCTTCGTTTTTGTAACAATAGAGGGTAAAATAACAACAAAATTATCTTTTATTCATTGTGCATTAAAAATTATACCAAAATTTAGGTTACTGAAATGAACGGTGAAGGAGGAAAGAAAATAGTAAATGTTGTATTGTAAACTCATAGATAAATAAAAACAAAACAAATTCTGAAAATTAACAGTTTAAGAAAACAAAAGACTATTTTTTTATCCAAAAATTTATTAGGTGTCACCGGAGCCTAGAATTATATTATTATATTTTTTTAAAAAAAAAAAAATGGCATCTTTTAACCCCAAAAAAAATAAAAAAATAAAAAATAGAGAGTGGAGAGAAGAGAAGAAATGGCTGTAGAATGAATTACCATTGATATTGATAAGTTCCGATGGAATGCCACCCCAAATCATGCTACCAAGACGGCCATTACCGATCGGAAGAGCTTCAGTCCAATGCTTTGCTGGGTCGTCATTGAACCTAATCTCAAGGGGTAAACCCACTTCTTCTTCTTCCAAATTCATCATATCGGTGGGAATCCAAACATCTCTGTCTGTAAATTGTTTCACGAATACCCATTCACCTTCCACCATTGCTTCGATTCTGACAGAATTTGCATTGAAAATGGTGGGGCAAGAACACAGCTTTATTAGACACTAGACAGTACTGTTATTACGTCGAAACAAAGCTTCCAAGTGTGCGATGTGTCGTTTACTGAATACTGATCCTATCGTTACGTGTATGCATTAGACTACTCACCCGCTCGATTATGACCAGCAAAACTTTATGGAAATATTTTTTTTTTAAACAAAACAAAACAAAACAACAAAGACAAAGAAAGAAACACAAACAAACGAAAAATTGTTGTGTACACCTTTTGCTAGATTGTTTTGTTTACTAAATGTTGTTCACCTACCAACAAGGTGTCTGTCTAGTGGTTTATATTAGGTCATAATTCGAGAATAATCAGAATTTGAATCTTGTTTGGAACAAAAAAAAATGGTGTGTATAGACCTTTTGTTTAAAACATTTTTAAGTGAAAAACTTTATGTTTAACTAAAGGTTTAACATATCATAATTTTATACTAACATTGGTCTCTCTTCTAGTGTGAGAGTGTTTTCTCTCTTTCGGAGAGTTCCTTCCAAGCCTCTTCTTCCTCATTCCAGCATCTTCTTTCTTCTGCATGCCGGTCTTACCTTCTCTCTTCTGCATACCGGTCTTCCTTTAATCCTTTCTGCAATCAGACTGCTCCTTTCTTCACTACTCGTGCCAATCAGACTACTCCTTTCTTCACTACTTGTGTCTCTCTCTTTGCTACGATGGATGACGACCTCGAACACCGCTTCAAAAATTTCAGCTCCTCGGAAATTGAAAGATGTGGAGTTATCTTGCCCACGGAAGTGACAAAATCTGCAAAAAAATGAATGTCTTAAGAGTGTGGTTATAGCACGCTGCATCTCAATAGCACCAAAGCCTATCTCAATTACGTTTCTTGCATTAGAATGTTTGTAGTTACAAAACTCTTTAGCATTACTAGGTCTATGGGCGCTCCCACCCTAGTCACTTTTATGGTATCGTTGGCCATGATAAGGTGCAAGAAATCCTTCTCCATTGGTGTATCCAGCATCGCATAAGTAATATTGCCCTATGACGATGCTGGAAATCGTCCGGTGTTAAATCCGGGGCCTGTTTTCCTCGTGACAATCTGCACAAGCTTCACGGAGCTTAAAAACGATAAAGAGGGGTGTTTGTGTGAGCTTTAGACTGGACCTGAGATGTTGTATCTCAAGCTGCCTACGTATCCTGTTAATTCGTCAGGAATAAAGTCATTCGTAGTTCCTTAGGAATTGTTTATATAAGAGGGGCTTGTGCCCTAGGTCTGCATGGGCCGTGTCCCTGTTGGACTGTGATTTCGTGTTCCCTAAGGAAGTGGATAGATATGATTTGTCCATTTTATTATAGGAGATAATCTCGGTGATTTGAATATCGGATAACAGTCTTTATGGCTGAGGATTCTTTCCATGTTTATCTGATTAATTATGCATATGGAAAATTTGGTCCGAGATATACTCAGGCCTACCCGTGAGGTACGAACTGAGTCGGCCGATCTCTTGTACTCTGACCGACCTGGAGAGGTTGGGAAGGATGGCCGAACTGGACTCAGCTCGGATTATTGGGGCTTCTGGCCCTTAAGGTAGACTTTCTCGACCTTTATTTATTGTTGAATCATAGTGGGGATGACACGTGACGAGGTGCTAATCCGACCTCCGTCATTAGCCCTTCATATCAATTGAACAAATGAGGTCAGCTCGGATTTGTCTAGATTGCAGCTCGGCTCGGTCATCTAGACTTGTAGAGTTTCGAACCTTATTTGCCAGGTGGCAGTACCACCGTTATGACGTTGTCATAATTGTCCCGGGATTTGAGGCTATGTTGCCCACTAAATTGTATTGAAATGGTTTACTAGACATGTTTGGGGCTTATAACCGCCGTCATATCAATCGTTTCTCACTATCGTTGTTATTAAATCAGAAGATTAAGGTTCGGTTGTCGATTGCTATTCTCCTACTTCTAATCTTCCCATCACTCTTACAAGTAAGTTACTCATTTGCGTCTATTCGCGATTTACTTTCCGTTCATAGCATGTTTCTTGTTGTCCTCCTTAGTCAGTTTACACGACCTCCATCAGAACCCTAGAAACCAGGATGGTTGTTGCCGGTAGTGGGGGTGTCAGAACCATTCTCTCAAGGAGATTTGGATGAAATCTGTGAATTGTATAGGATCGATAAAGAGGATATGTACGCAGGTTGCCCACTGATCCCCACCTTTTTGCCCATGACCCGCCGGATGGGATATGCACTATTCATAAAGAGTACTATGAGGTTGGCCTTAGTTCCCTTCCGTCCGGCTCTCCTTGTCAGACTTCACTATTATGAGCTAGTGGCTCTCCAAATAAAACCCCACAATGATGTCAGGGCCATAATTGGGTTTGCCATTTGGTGCCGGTTACTTATTATCAAGTTTTCTGTGAAGAGGTTTAGGTATTTTCACCACCGTGTGGGGGTGAAGGACAATCCAGATCAATACTATTTCTCTCGGAGAACCGGGCGTTCGGGTAACTATCTAATTATCCTCAAAGGTGATATGTCTCACAAGCGGTCAAAGGAACGGTTCTTTTTTGTCCGGCACGAAGATCATCCGGAGTTAAGTTGATGGAACTCGGGGGAGTTAGATAAGGACTAACTCCCCGAGTTTAACGGAAATCTAGTGGAGAAAATCCAAGACCCAAGATACTCTATCGAGTGGAAAGATGTGTATGATGAGCTGATCATGGCGGCTCGGATAGAAGATGCGGGGCCTAGCCCCTACATAGCCCTTAGTAAAGCCGAGTGGACATCCTGTAGGGTTTTCCTCCTTGCCTTTTGTGCTTCGTAATACATATTTGTTTGTTTCCTTAACTGACAGCTTCTTCGACTTATGTGCAGTGGCCGATTTTGTTGAATTGATAGCTGGTGCCGAGAGTGTGGCTGAGGTTAGCCAATCCGGACAGATGTCTGAGAAGACGGCATGCGTGGAGCCTCCTACTCGGCCTTTGGGTGCAAACGAGTATGCGTCCCCAACAATGCCTCTCTTCTCCCATTCTATCTTAGAGGATGCTGATTTGACTCCCAATGATGATTCTGACTTGGGAGGAAATGAAGGATAGGGTCTGCTCTCCAGAAGAAGGGCAGATCTAGGGTTGCTGACAACCCACGAGAGAGGCCTCCCCAAGAAGGTCCGAACTGGCACGCTCCGTGAGAGAGTTCAAGGGCGAGAAGGCCCGGAAGAGACTGCTTCTGATCAGGAACGTCTTTCCAAAATGTCAAACGATGAGCTGTCCGTGGTCGGCTTCCAAGTCCACGGAATTCGTAAGTTTTTTCCTCTTTCTGTTTTATGACTGCTTAGTCATCATTTTTGTCGTCTGTTGTTTGCTTTGTTCATGGGACTCTGGTCGGGCAGGAGGTTTTCCAAAGATTAAGAAAAGCTTTTGCAGACATATCCGATCAGAAGAAGAGATGGCCGACCTGCGAGAGGGTCGATCAAAGTTGAGAGGCTCTGTGGAGGCCAAGGACAAGGATATTATAGCTCTCCATGAAAAGCTTCAGACCAGAGGGAAGCCGAGCTGAAGACTCTGGCCGATGAGCTTACCGAGGAGAGGAAAGGAAGGGAGTAGGCTACGGCCAAACTCCAAGCAAAGTTGGCCGATCTGGAGGCCGCTATTCCAGCTCGGGCTATTGAGGTTGTCCAGGCATATAAAGCTTTGAATGACTTTGCTAATGCTTTGAAGGTGCTACTCATCCCCATCCTGAACCACAGTTATACTTAAGGCGTGGATGAGGCGAAAGATCGGTTCTGACCTTGTTGTGCACAACCTTCCCAATAAGGTTTATTATAGGTCGGGGATGAACAAAGTCTACCATGAGCGCTTGAGGGAGTTCAAGGCAGGGGTGGACATTGTGTCCAAGTACTCTGGCAAGCCTGTTGTTGTCTCCAGCTCGGTTCCTCCCTCTTCAGAGCCTCAACAGAATCCGAGCTCAAAGACTTAGTCTAGAGTTTATGAATTTTCCGTACTTTTTGTCGTTGTCTTTGTCTCAAACTTGTAATTTTTTCCATTCTAATAATGAAAATAAATTTGATAAGGTTTTTCCTTTAGCGTTTTACTTTAAGATTTTTTGAATACTTATTTAAGCACACTGTTTGAATAATCTTAGTTTTAGCACTTGTATTGGTGGGGTATCTATCTTGCCCCCCCAGTATGCCATGCCTCAACCAGTGGTTTTGGATGGCATACTTACATTTTTGGACATATTTGCCGAGTCTAATCTACATAGTTCAGATATTTGTTTGTCTGCGGGTCAGACTACCTTAGCTTGACATATCCCTGTCAAATCCAACTTGGGGGGGTCGGAGTGTGATATTTTGCCGACTTCATGTCTTTGCTGAGTCTAACTGGACGTAGGTCGGATATCAAATTTTGGCGAGCTTGGCCAGATTTTACTGGCTTGTCGCCTTAACGATTTTGGTGAGCTGGGTCAGACTTGATTGACTTCTTGCGTCAACGTTTTCGACGAGCCGGGCCAGATTTGACTGACTTCTCGTATCTTTTTCGGTGATCTAGGCCAGGTTTTACTGACTTATCATGTTAGTTTTACGGCGAGCAAGGCCAGATTTAACTGACTTCTCGCGTTAGTTTTATGGAGTGCAGGGCCAGATTTTACTGACTTCTCGCGTTAGCATTTTTTGACAAGCTGGGCCAGATTTGACTGACTTTTCATATCTTTTTCGGTGAGCTGGGCCATGTTTGACTGACTTCTCACGTTATTTTTACGACGAGCGGGGCTAGATTTGACTGACTTCTCGCATTATGTTTACGGCGAGTTGGGCCAGACTTTGTGGACTTCCTTTATTGAGTATACGGTGAGCTGGGCCAGACTTAACTAACTTCCCGTATTAGGTTTTTGGGTGAGCCGAGCCAGATCGTGTTGACTTCTCGCGTTAAGTTTACAGTGAGCTGGGCCATATTTTGCTGACTTCCCACATTAACGCTGTTTGTTTCTAAAAGGAAAAAATGTGCTTCGTGGGCTTAAACAAAGCCATTTACAATGGCAAGATAAAATTGATAATTTGAATAAGATCATATAAAAAGGAATGTGAACCGGGTGCTTATGAGCACCATTTATTGAAAATATTATTCAAGAACTGAATGAATTACAAAAATGAAAAGCGAGTCGTAGTTGCTTAGAACCTGACGAACTCATTAAGCCAAAACCACTCATTTGCTTCTGAGTGTGGCCGCATGGCAGTTCTTTGAGACCTCTAGATCTCCTTTGATTTCAACCGAACCATCTACAGTGGGGAACTTCAGGCTGATGTGAGCCGGGGAGATCACTGCTCGGTGGTCGGTTAGGGCGTGTCTTCCCAAAATGATGTTGTACGTTGATAAAGCTCTGACTATGACATAAGTGACCATTAGGGTTCTTCCATTTGATTCCTGCCCAATGGTTGTCTGAGCCGAACCATCCCATAGGATGGACCGGAGGTCCGGCGAATCCGAACAGTGGTGCTGAGACCGGAACTATATTTGAATCCTTGAGCTTCACTGACTGGAAAGCCGAATAGTATAGGACATTGGCAACGCTTCCTGTATCTACGCAAATCCTCCTGACCAAGTTCTTGTTCACCAAGGCCTCTATAACCAGGCCTTCATTGTTCGTAACCAACGGAAATGGATCCCTAGGACTATAGGTCACTTCCCGAGCTGGCTTTTGACTTCTATGGTTCGCAGATGGGATAGAAGGTCAATCACTATGATTACTTACTTCCCCGTACGTGTTGCTGGGGCCGCCCACAATGGTATTGATAGTATTGATGTGGTAGTTATCTATCTACCGATCTCCATCCGGGGATCAGTCTCTTCTTTTCTAGGGCTCACCCTGCTGACCCCGATCCTGATTGAAATTTCTCCGTGGGTAGTCTCGCCGACCCCTCATCTCAGCAGAGTGAGATTGATCCACAACCTCGTCCAACTTCCCCTCGGTGATTACTGCATCGATATCCCTATGAAAATCTCTACAGATGTCCAAATCATACCCAATATCTTTGTCATAGGTGCCGAACTTTCTTTGGTCTCTCCTCTCTAGAGGATTTCGCATCGGTGGTAGAGTTCAGGCCAGGCCTTTTCTCTCCATGATTGCAAGAACTTGCTCGCACAACCTGTTTAGCGAGGGTAGTCCCTACGCTCTAAGGATTGCCTTTTCTCAGACCAATCTGTGGCCAAACTGGCTGCTAGGTCCCAAGTCAATTTCCTTTTCTTATCAGATGTCTCATCAACCTTTTCCTTTTTGTGCTCTCCTTTCTCTGATTCTCTTTTCAGTCGGTTCGCTTCCTCCTCTTGGCAGTGCTTATATGCTACTTTCATACACTCTCACATCGTTCAGGGGAGTTTGTTGTTTAGCTTGGCATAGAGCCTACCTTCACGCTGCCCGGCTACAAAGGAGGCAATCAGAATGCGTTCGTCAGCATCTTTCACCTGGGTAGATTCTTTATTGAACTGTTTTAGGAATTGCAACATGTCTTATCCTTCTATTGTTTGAGGGTGAGAAGATGAGTAGCATTCATGTGGAAGGGTTTGGTTGTGATAAAGGCGTTGAGAAACATCTTTACCAGCATCTCAAAGTTGAAGCCTTGTGGGGATCTACCGAAACCATTCTCGAGCTCAACCCGTTAGCAGTGTTGGGAAGGCCTTGCACTTCATCTCGTCCAGAGCACAGTCCAGATTTATGTGTGCCAGGTACTGAAAGAGGTGATTCTGAGGATCCTTAGTTCCATCATAAGGCTCCAGCTTTGGCACTTTGAATCTTGCCGGTCACGGATAATCGTCTATTTGCTCGGTGAATGGTGATATGAGGGAGAGGTTCGTAGATCTCTTGCCCAAGATAACATCCAGCTCGGCCCGGGTCGCATCCATTGCACGTGGGGTCTATCATCTACTTTCCTTGATTTGGAGAGGATGAATGGTCGTCCTTCCTGGCCCACTTAGGTTTCGGAGGAGGAGGATGGGGTGTTTCTTATTGAGACTCCTCTGCCTCATAATCATCATCTTCCTCCAGCATATATTGTTCCAGCAGATCTTCTTCAAGGAGATCTTCTTCTACCATATCTTCATCCTCTTCATCGTCTGCTGCTAAAGCAGCATCGATGACTGCTTGTTTGGTGGCATCATCCATAGCCACCAGCTAATCTACCAATGTTTGGTGGGCCGCATTGAGGACAAACTCCTCATGATCCTGATAGTGATTGTTGGCATTGGAGGCTGAGGCGTCATTATCGTTATTACCGTTTGCGGCTTTAATTCTGGTTGTCACCGTGATTGTGATGAAGCGTTGAACAAAATTGCCAATAGAGGACCCTCCTTCTAGAACCAATTGACGATGCTGGAAATCATCGGGTGCTAAATCCGGGGCATGTTTTCCTACTGACAATCTGCACAAGCTACAAGGACCCTAAAAACGATAAAGATGGGGTGGTTTGTGTGAGCTTTAGACAGGACCTGAGATGTTGTATCTCAAGTTGCCTACGTATCATGTTAATTCATTAGGAATCAATCCACTCGTAGTTCCTTAGGGATTATTTATATAAAGGGGCATGTGTAATAGGCCTGCATGGGCCGTGTCCTTGTTGGACTGTGATTTCGTGTTCCTTAAGGAAGTTGATAACTATGATTTGATTCCCTTTATTATAGGAGATAATCGCGGTGATTTGAATATCGGATAACAGCCGTTATGGATGAGGATTCTTTCCATGTTTATCTGATTAATTATGCATGTGGGAAATTTGGTCCGAGATAGACTCAGGCCGACCCGTGACCGACATGTTTATCTCTTGTACCCTGACCGACATGGAGAGGTCGGGGAGGATGGCCGAGCTGGACTCATCTCGGATACTTGGGGCTTCTGGCCGTTAAGGTGGACTTTCTCGGCTTTCATTTATTGTTGAATCGTTGTGGGGGTGACAAATGGCGATGTGCTAATCCAACCTCCATCACCCTACACTCGAATGTAAGTCAAATAAATAAAATAGTTATAACACCAATAATGTAAAATATATTCTAAGGTAATGACAAACCTCTTGGAACCCTCAAACCATTTTGCATATGGATAGCATTTCATAAAATTCGTCCATCAGCAGCAGCACCTTCCTAGCTGGTAATACAAAAATGAATTCCCTGTTCGGATTGCATACACCCAAGACATTAGTTGTTATCTTTCCTTTTCGGGTCCTATAGCGTGGTCTAACGCTTATATCAACTCTTACCGGGACGTGTGTTCCATCAACAGCACCTAGACATCTCTACAAGTACTATCATTTTCAAATCCATGAATAAAAAAATTTACGAACACTATATATGATTCGGAAATTGATGTGCTACTCACCTTAAAGGCTTAAACCACTTCCATCGTTGGTCAGTTGAATCGGTTGGTATAGGTTCAAGCTTTGCAAGGAGGACACTATGACATCGTATGAAAGCTTTCAACATTCTATGAAAATGCTTGTGTATGGTTGACCCGATCGCCAAAAACCAAACCTTGTGGAATGAAATGTGGAAACCATCTTATCTATGCAAACACCCTTACTATGCCTTAGCCCCCTTACTTTCAAGCAAATCGTACAGAATTACAAAAGTACAAGTATCAACTTTGAGGTTATCCCGACAATAGTTATTGTTTTCATAAATGAGACGTTTGAGGTGTTCGCTACGCTTTTGGGCTCTTATGAGACCACGTGGATTATAGGTGTCTCCTTCCTGTTGTGCACTATTACTCGCAGTAAGGACAAGTACCTTGATCAACTTCAATGATAAGAGGATTTTTGCAATCCGGTTAATCAAGTAAAAACTCGAAACCTTAGCAAAATCTACTTTCTAACCGGCAGTGGACCGGATCGATTGCAGGTAGTGCTTGAGGAGTCCGAGGTCGAACCCACAGAGATCGGCTTTGAGTACCACAACTGACTTAGCACTCAGTTCAGGTCAACCAGAAAAATAGGACGTTATACTATTGCATAAAAGAAAGATTATACTAATCGGATTTCTTAACGATTAAAAGAGGTACAGCCGAACTACGATCCAATGGATTACTCTACCTCAAACAAACTACCCGGAGTGTGCTTTACCTTCCTTTGCGAACGATAAAAACTCCGTATTGAAGTGGACCTAATGACCAGGGTGTCAATCTAGTAGGTGGTAGGTGTCAAACTACCTTTTAAGCCAAAATGTCTACGGTCCCGAAACCCCGGTTCCCACACTTCGCCACAACATACATTTATAAGCTAGGTGTGTGTGATGGTGAACTAGGTGATCAAGCTAGCTCAATTACGATTAAAGCAGGTTTCGTGATATGAATTATCGATTAGGACATTTTATTACGAGCTATACTACCTCCCGGTTCATCTCCCTAATGGCGTTTCATCCGCTTTCACGTAATTCGGCCGTACGAAAGTTTAGCTACTCATTATCGAATTGAAACAGTAAACAGTAATGGAATTCATGATGTAAATGATAAGAGAGCAAGAAATCATACCCACTTAATTGAAAGTTGATGAAATACCAAAACTGTGCTCACAAAGATCAAATCTTAACAATCGAAATGTAACGGATTGATGTTGTAATGTATTTAATGTAATAGAGGATCGAAAGACGAGAACAATGGTATATGGCACTTAATTCTACGCTTCCGGATGAAGGAAATTGCCCAAAAGAGGCTACAACTATCTAAAATCGTAAAAATCTGCTGAAGAAAATGTTTGAGGTGCCCTTTTATAGCCTAGGGCAAAATTCAGCTTATGCGTACGGATAACAGGCTATCCGTACGGATAGTTCTTGATTCTCCAGATTATCCGTACGGATAGGAAGCTATCCGTACGGATAAGTCTCTGCTGCTTTAGTCTATCTGTACGGATAAATGGCTATCTGTACGGATAAATGGCTATCCGTACGGATAAGTCTCTGTTCAATATTTTTGCACCTATCTGAGAGTTGTCCGTACGGACAAACGTTTGTCCGTACGGATAGATGCCTTAACTTCACAAACTTCACTTTTTCATACTTAGCCTTCGTTTCTCGCCTCGGACACGTCTAAACTCATAGATAATCGCTTTCCGGGCTCCCGACTCATCCAAATCCTGCATAAACATGGAAACAACAAGAAAACGCATAACTCCGCAAACTACGGGTGCTCGGGAAATGAGTATAAAGTGATAAAAGTCGGCCGAGCTTACGGAAAAACCGACAGTTACTCGCCGTGCAAAGAAAACCTCATTAACACTCATTATAGGGTCCAAACTCACCCGAAACATGCTAGAAATATGATAATCGTGGGTTAAACTACACAGAAATGTACAGTAAAGTTGGTTCCTATCACCACCCCACACTTAGCCTTTACTCGCCCTCGAGTAAATCAGGCGATCAAACTATGCCAAAGAATCAACTTTACGGTACATGCGTGCGTTTCAAAATATCAAAGTAAAAGGAACTTAGACGAGTGAATGTAATACCTTGACTCCACAAAATCATGAAACGGAGTGAGTATGTGGTGAATGACGACGACTTATACTCAATACGGTTACCGGCTTGGAATACCGGACAAACGACTGCACACAATCCTGCCCTTCCTAGAGTCTCCACTAATCGAGGTTCACCAGGACCAAAGATCCAGTCAGGTAGGACTTGAAAGGTTATAACGTTGGGCTCGAACGGGGGTTATCGAAGGATAATTTGGAACTGGAGAAAAGAAGGTACGAGTGAACCTAATCATTGCGTATACTCCCTCAACTCAAACATAGAAAACTACCAAACTTCTTGCGAATTTCCATTAGAACAACATCCAAACTCAACATCATATTAGCTAATACACATACTCATTTACTGGCTTTCTTTGGTTCAACTTTATTCACTTTTTTTAATTTTATTTTATTTTATTTTATTTTAAACAAGACTTTTCCTACGAACCAAATGCCACATCGAAGATTTCCTCGAGCTCCTCCCCTTCTAGATGTTAGCTCGGAACTCCCTCCTCAAACCATTTCACATACTCTCTCCCAGCAAGTGTGTCTAAAGGAACAACTAAGTCCACTCGTAGGGTAGTCAAAAAGAAACGTGACCAAATTATCGGCTCAGGGCTAGGAATTATAAGCTAAGTAACCAAAAACGGCTCAAATTTTGGACGGTGGTCAGACCATTCCTATCAAGGCTTAGGAGGGTTTAGAGGGATAATATTGGGATGTTGGCTTTTGGCTCTGGTTGCTTCAAAGAAACGCCTTTCCCGTCAGCCCGAACCTACCCAAGGTGAATCCTTTCTATTTCGCCTCAAAACTAGGGGTACAGGTGTGTAAAGCAATCGTACTAAGTATAACCGTCGTCAAAAGTGTACTAAAAGTGTTCCGTATCGTGATAGAATGGACTCACTGCAAGACATTCACAAGGCTAAAAACCGTTTACTAACTCAATCGTGAAAAGCATGCATATATCGCGGTGTTAAAACCCTGGAAAAATTTGAAAGTGCCTAGAAATCACTCGAAACCGAGTAAAAACTAAGTTCATCACATAACGACATAGTGAACTATTAAAACATATGAATAAGCTAAGTCGTCCCACCCCCCACTTTAGTGAAACACCGTCCTCGGTGTGTGAACGAAAAGGAAAAAGAGACTTAGCTTAGTAGCCCGGCAAAACGGCGTGATCAAATCCCGTAACGGTCGTGAGGTAAAGCATCCCGAATCCTTACATAGAGAAGAACATATCCAAAACATACGTGCACGGGACATGGTCCACGTGCCATAGCAAGTAATAAGGGGGAAATCCGGGGGTAATCAAAATATTCGACCTCGTTACGTTAGAAAACTCGAATGAGAGTACTATATGGATAAAGCATCAAACATGATATATAAAACATTCAAAAACATCATCCATCCATGAATAATCCAGAAAGCAAGTCAAGAAAGCAAAAGTAAAAACGAAGTTTTAGATAGAAAAACCCCCTCGTGACCATCCGGACACAACCAAAACTGTTGGTCCCGTGGAAAGGCTAACACAAGTTTAGAGGGGGGGTGAATAAACTTGTCACCAAAAACTAGTCCTGAACTGGAAAAGTCCCAGGAACTGAGTTTCTCTGAAACTTAAACAGATCTTCAGTTTTGTTCCTGTCCCTTTAACTTGTGCGGAGTTCAGTTAGCTTAACTTAATATAAGTTATTACCGACTTATATTTAGTCTCGTTAATCGGCGCGGATAAAACTAGCCTTTAACAAATAGTAACTATAATTTCAATATGAAAACCATTATAAGGAGTAAATGAATGCATAAAGTAAATAGACAAGTATTATAGAGGTTGCGAGGTGGTGTAATCACTCAGACGCCCTCTCTTCCTCGTGATGCGGAGGAAAATTCCACTAGAACTTCTTTGAGATGGCCCGATTACAAAAAGTCCTAAATCGATAGTCCTTGGCTAATCTCTTAGCTTCACTATCTTAAACACTTGTAGAACAGGTAGGATTGTCGCTCTTCAATTGTTTGAACCATCGGTCCTTGGAGGGTAGAATTGCCTCTTCACACTTCATCTCATCACATACACAGTCTTCTGCTCGCACTCTCACTGTCCTTCACACCTTCTTGGTGTTTCACAGATCCTAGACCTTTGATATAATCAAAGTTGAGACCTTGAATCAATGACTATGATTCAACTGTGATTTGAGCTTTTCTTCTAGATGATTAATTTAAGCACGGCTATGTATTTCTTCAAATGTAAGATCTTGAATCTGTCTGAATATGTTTGAACTCTTTCGAAGAAATTTCTTGATCTTGCAATTAAGCATTTAGCAGGTATTCTTTTGAATTTGGCTTTCCCCCTCAATTTGATCTTTCTTGACTAGATAGATTTTCTTGCTTTTTGTCATATACCTGCATTCCTCTCTTTCTCTTTTTGTTGTAGAGGTAATGTATTTATAGGGGTTTATCCCGCTTTGTAACGGCTATGTTTTCTCGACTGCGTTCCTCTTGTGTGTCGATGACTCATCCAATGAGATTTCTTACTTTACAACGCTCGATTGTACTTTCAAACTTGTTGGATGATTAACTTGTAAAACTAAGTTTCTTATCTTTTTCTATGAGTTTATTACTTGTAGTTTCCTTACTGACTTGGAGCATTAACTGAGATTTTATTCTTCTTTAAATATCAGTACTCCAGTTTTCATCTGATTACAATTGACTTAATCAGAGTACACCATGATACAATTATCATCTAAGAATTCATTGTCCTTATGATTCTTAGGTCTTCATACAAGATCTATAAAGTCAGTTCAGGTCACCACAATCTTGCCTGAAGTCCAACTTTACAGTCTCGACTTATAATCTTCATAACTGAGTTTGAACCCTCAGTTCTTCATTCTTCAATAACTAGTCTGTGTCCCTCAGTTCTTCATTCTTCTAGATAAGACAACCGAGTCTGTAACTCTCAGCGAACTTACCTTCTTCAGTAGGTGTATCCGAGTCAGTTTGTCGTAGGATCTCAGCTAGTCAAAATGTCAGTTTCTCCATTTCTCAGTTTTGGTCAAGAACAATTACAGTGCTTGTCTGATTTAACTTATACAACTATCAGACTTTAATAAATCCTATACATTGGTATCTAGACATCTTTTTGCTTTGCACTATAACAGCTAGTTATGACACTTCATCAATGGGGTTAAGAACAATTAATAAACTAAGTGATGAATCATCATCAAAACATAAATTTATTTCCAACAATTTCCCCCTTTTTGATGATGTCAATACCCTCCTTAAAAGCAATGCAAAAAGATAAAAGACAAAAACATAATAAATAACACCATGAACTGAGAAACTGAAACTTTATTTGATAGCCGAGTTACAAGATTAAAGTACAACATAAGTAAAACAACTGAATTTAATGTCCTGGTTGATTATCATAGTTCTCTGCAACAATTCTCATTTCTTCATTTGTGGCTGAATGTTCAATTCCATGAATGCTTGCCCAAATGTTCCATGACCGAGATAAATTGTTTTTCTTGAAGAATTTACTTTTGAATAGAGTTGCAAATGTGAAAACCGATGTCCTTAGCCTTTCATTGGTGGCCGTTCGAGTAGAGTTTGAATAAATTCAGTTCGATCTTTTCAACTTTCTCTCGAAACTTTATCTAAGGTACCGTCTGCTTCCCATTTCTTGATTTATTCCAATAATACAAAAGTATCTTTTGCATGTGTAGAAAAGTTTCAAGAGATTCTTCTTTTGATACTCCTTCTTTCTCTCTGGTAAGTCTTTGAACAAATTGTAGAGAGGCGAGAATCGGACCAACTCTTTTGTCAGTTGGTTCTGAGTACTTAACAATTAGTTTCATCTCATCATCAGTAAAATCTCCTCTTGCTTTCTTCAGTTCACTTAACTTATCATCAACATTTGTGAGAGCTTGTGGTATTTCAGCTGTATGGACTTTTAAGATGTCCAAACTTTCCCCTTATTGACATCATCTTTATTAATCAGGCTTTTGATGTAAGCATTTAATGTTTGTTGGGTTGATGCCAATATGGTTTGAGCCACAACTGAGTCCTTTAATCCCTTTTCCATTAAAAACATTCTGTCCACTAGATTGCTGAGAATGCCTTCCCATCTGTCTTGAGTTTCATTCTTCTTCGTGACATGTTCAGTGGTTGTTTTCCTAATCTCAAGCAGAGTATTTTGACAACTGTCATTCACAATATCCATCTTCTTTTCAAGTTTGGATCTTTCATCTTGACTGGCTTCTAAAGATTTTAAAACTTTTCTGAATAAGCTCATGTCATCCTTTTGAATTCTAAGTATCTCATTGTGATAATATCTAATGAGATCAACTTGAGTAGGAACATCTTGTGAACTTCTTTCTTGTTGTTCCTTCGACTTGCTTGCTTCAGCATCTGGTAAATTTGTTTGCTTTAGAGGTGAGAGAACGATTTCCTTCAATTTCTCTCTACATTCAAATTGATTGTCTTTCTTCTTCCGATTGCTTCTCGCTTCTCCAGTCTTGATGAATCAATAACCTTTGTTGGTGACAAATGTACTTCCAGTTCATCATCCGATTCTTCTCCGTGTATGTGCGCCAATGATCTTGCTATTTCAAGTGTGGATTTATCGGTGGGAGACCGATATCCTTCTTGTGCTTCCTTGTCCGATCGAGTTCCAGATAAGTTTTCGTAACTTGAGCTACTACTTTTCCTTCGTGAATCGCTTGAGTCTTCATCGATTTCGCTCGGTTGCGATTTCCTTTTCTTGTATAGAGGCAAGAATCCCTTTTTGTAGATCAGGATCTTCCTCAAGATCATCATCATTCTCCTTAGAGCTTCCACTAGCTATGTCTTCCTTCCAATAACTGTTTCTGATTAATGCATATCCTTGATTTAGGAATTCTTCGCATCGATTATCTCCATTAAGCTTGTGATGTTGTATAGATCGAATACCCATTTCTCAATGATCTCCATTTTCGCATCCGACTTCTCTCGATCATTTATGGAACTCGAACTTCTAGGTTCGTAGATTTGCAATTGTTCATAATCGCTTTCAATAGTTTACGTATGAAGCGAGATGGAGGTTTGAATGGTGTGAGGTGTCTTCGAATCCCTTGTGATTTCATGATCTTCTCCTTGAGTAGAACTTCAATTTGCATGGGATTATCGGTTTGCATAAGATTTGTTCTCATTGGTTTCTCCTCTCAGTGAGTTGAAACAACTGATGTTCCTTTTTCAATCTCGTAACCCGAGATTAACGGCTCGGTTTGTAAAACTTTTCACTTGCTTCTTCTTCAACGGCTTGTTTTTCGCTTTGCTCAGTTCCAATTCATCAATTGGAACTTCTTCCATTGTGTGTCCAGTCGGTTCAGCTTCATGAACTCGTTCATCCAATTGAATAAACTTGGTTGATTCAGTTATTGCTTCATCCTCCTTTTCTTCAGTTTGAGGAGCTGTGAATTCTTTAATAGTTTCCTCCTGTTCCAAGCTGGGTACAGATTTTTGAGGAGTAGCTCTAGACTTTGAAAGCAACATGAGCATGTTCAATGTTGTTTCATCAATCAGTCTTTCATCGCTGTCTGATTCTTCATTATCAGGATCAGTTCTCAGGGTTTGTTCCTCCTGAGTTACAGCTTCTTCCTGCAAGTCAGTTTCAACAGTCTATTCTCTGTTGATAACTTTAGTGTCTTTCCTTGTTTTCGTTCCTCGTACAGCTTCCTCAGTTACCAAGGTTGGAATGGATTGGGTGGGATTAATCTCAGTTTGCACTAAAGGTGCTGATTTGTCAGCAATCTCAGTTCTAGCTTCTTGAGTTGATGAAATATCCATTGGTTTCTCAGTTACGCCTTTTCCAGTTTCTTCTAGTTGCTTTCTTCTTTTCTTCAGGTCTTCAATTTGTGCTAACACTTCGTCTCCAGTTGCAGGTTCTTTTGACTTCCTGCTTCTTTTCTTTTTGAGTTCAGTCTCAGTTTTCTCAGCTTTCCTTTTCCTTGGCTTTTCCTTTTTAATATCAATCTTTCCATCAGCAACAGGTGTTTCTTTCCTTTTAGCAATTCCAAAATGATCAAGTATTCTTTGGACCACTAATGCTAGAGTTTTCTTGTGATTAAATCTTCCTTTCTTTACGTCGGTCTTCTTTTTGGGTACATCAATTGATTGTGCTATCAATTGATCATATAGATACCTTGCCCAATTGAAATCCTTTTCAAACCAGATTATGTAAAGCAAATCAAGTTTTGCTCCAGATAAGTTGCTGAAGTTTCCAGCATTCCCAATTAAGCAATTTGCCAACAACTTCGAAAGAAAATTAAAATCTGGTTTGAGTAGGCTTGTGCTTCCAGTCAGTAGGACAGTAGATTCACCGTTAATTGCTATATCTTTCCATAATTTCTCTTTCTGTTCTTTAGTCAACTTAATGGCTGCTGATCCTCCGGATTTGTCAAACCCAAAGATTTCTGCAATTAATTCTTCAGTGACTTTGATCTCTTTATTACTGACAGTGGTGATGAAGGTTTGTGTATCTTCTCCTTCCACGACTGTTCTTCCAAATTGATAGAAGTATCCGATGCTTTCTAAACAAACACTTTTTAGATCGATGTTGAAGACTGCTTCTAATCCTTTAATTTTTCGAATTTTGCCCGCAATAGAATTAACTAGAGTTTGGTCAACATATTTTGCAATATATTGATCAAGAGAAACGATCATTCCGGGTTCAACACGAGTGAAGTTCATTTTTCTGGATTTGATTGAAGATTTGAAAATTTTGAAATTCAGAAAGTGGATTCAGAATTCAGACGTAAAGAAATTGTATAAAAGAAAATTCTGGATATTTATAATTTGAAGTAGGGGTAGTTAAGAATTGAGTGGGACTTAAAACGTCTTGTCATAAATGTGTTGAGATCGCGAAAAAGTGGATGGGTGGAAATTATGAACGGTTTAGATTAAGAGGGACCACGTCTTTTCTTGATAACAGTAGCTAGATAAAAGTCGATAAAGAAGGTACGATGAGTTGACACCTGTATATTCTCAGTTTTTGTCCTCATGTTGAATTCAAAAACTTGGTTGTGAAAGCAACTCAGTTTTGTGAATTACGTTTTTCAGTTCTCAGCTGATTGTGTTTTTCCTGCAAAACAAAGTGAGAAATTTTTGGTACCCATATCCTTTTGAGTCCAAACTGATTAGTTCGTGATGATGCAACTTTGTACCTTTCTTGGTATTTTGACTGTGTGAAGTCAGTTTTCACAAACTTTTCCTGTTTTGTCATAACAGTTTTAGATTTGTTTTGATTGTGAAACTGATGTGATGGTCTATTCCAATCTTCATCTGTGGGAAATAATCTTCCTTTCCCTTTGATCCTTGAATGATCTTTATCCTTAGATGGATATGACTTGAAGATTTTTCTTGCTGATATTGGATCAGTTTTACTGCTTTCAGCCTTCTGAGTTTTTCTGTAAAATCTGCTGGCTTGGTGAATTTTGCTAACAGATTTTTCTGTTTTAGCAGCTTGTGCATTTGGCTGTGCTGAGTGTCTATCAGTTCTAATAACTTTATCAGTTTTCTGAGTTTTCGACGGTTGAGTAGTCACAAATTTTATTGCAACTGATCTTGGTCTTAACTTAGAATTATACTGATTATCAAACCCTAAACCAGATCTATCTCCAAATGGTTTTCCTGGTTTGAATTGAACTTTGGAGATTGGATCAACTGATGATTCACTGATGTTTACAACATTTGTTGGTTTATCAGTTGGTCCAATTACTTTGGTTCCGTTATTAGTCTTGATTATGTTAATTTCAGCGTTTAATCTTGAAATTTCATTTTTCAATAACTTTTTCTCCTTTTTGACATTCTCATAATTCTTTTGAATTATTTCTAATTGCTTTATGAGCATGTCCAAGGTTTCATTGAAATCTTCATTTCTTTGATTGTTCAGGACAGTGTGAGATTTAGATGTAGATGCATTTACCTCCTGATGTTTGATAGATAAGCCTGATGTTGAGAATTCATTGCTGATCAGAACTTGTTTCCCTTTATCGATAGCAATCGTCTGTGTAGGTCCTAGCAATATGATTTCTTCATCACTCTCTCCTCCATGGCTTGTAGGTAGGGTCTCATCCATATGTATGACTTTCATACTGGATGGATCTCTGGTTAGCTTTTCTTCTATAGAGTCAGCCACCCGTATTAGTTCTCTTTCTGCTTCTTCTGAAAGATCACTTAAGGATGGAAATCTTCTGGATTCATCATCAATATTCGCATTAAGCTCAATGTCTTCATCATAACTGAAATGAGGTTCCGGATTTGTGTGTGAGCTTGTAGTACTGAATCTTTCAAATATTTGATCTTGGAAATCATAAACAACATTCTGCAAGTAGTCAGTCAGGGGGTTATTTAGCCAATTTATAATTCTAGATGTATCCATTGTAATGAAATGCTGAGAAGGGTTTTCAACAGATTGGTTTAAGAGGTATACTTAGATCTGCTTTCATGTGAAAGAACCGCTCCGATACCAATTGTTGGTCCCGTGGAAAGGCTAACACAAGTTTAGAGGGGGTGAATAAACTTGTCACCAAAAACTAGTCTGAATCGAAAAGTCCGGGAACTAAGTTTCTCTGAAACTTAAACTGATCTTCAGTTTTGTTCCTGTCCCTTTAACTTGTGCGGAGTTCAGTTAGCTTAACTGGATATAAGTTATTACTGACTTATATTTAGTCTCGTTAACTGGCAGCGGATAAAACTAGCCTTTAACAAATAGTAACTATAATTTCAATATGAAAACCATTATAAGGGAGTAAATGAATTCATAAAGTAAATAGACAAGTATTATAGAGGTTCCAGGTGGTGTAATCCTGTACGTCCTCTCTTCCCCTGTGATGCGGAGGAAAATTCCACTAGAAGTTCTTTGAGATGGCCCAGTTACAAAAAGTCCTAAACTGATAGTCCTTGTCTAATCCCTAGCTTCACTATCTTAAACACTTGTAGAACAGGTAGGATTGCAGCTCTTCAATTGTTTGAACCACTGGTCCTTGGAGAGTAGAATTGCCTCTTCACCAGCTCATCACATACACAGTCTTCCTGACTGCACTCAACTGTCCTTCACACCTTCTTGGTGTTTCACAGTCTAGACCTTTGATATAATCAAAGTTGAGACCTTGAATCAATGACTATGATTCAACTGTGATTTGAGCTTTTCTTCTAGATGATTAATTTAAGCACGGCTCTGTATTTCTTCAAATGTAAGATCTTGAATCTGTCTGAATATGTTTGAACTCTTTTGAAGAAATTTCTTGATCTTGCAACTAAGCATTTAGCAGGTATTCTTTTGAATTTGGCTTTCCCCCTCAATTTGATCTTTATTGACTAGATAGATTTTCTTGCTTTTTGTCATATACCTACATTCCTCTCTTTCTCTTTTTGTTGTAGAGGTAATGTATTTATAGGGGTTTATCCTGCTTTGTAATGGCTATGTTTTCTGACCGTTCCTGCTGTGTGAGTGACTCATCAAATGAGATTTCTTACTTTGCAACGTTCGATTGTACTTTCAGCTTGTTGGATGATTAACTTGTAAAACTAAGTTTCCTTATCAGTTTTACACTGAGTTTATTACTTGTCAGTTTCTTCTCGACTTGGAGCATTAACTGAGATTTTATTCTTCTTCAAATATCAGTACTCCAGTTTTCATCTGATTACAATTGACTTAATCAGAGTACACCATGATACAATTATAATCTAAGAATTCATTGTACTTATGATTCTTAGGTCTTCATACAAGATCTATAAAGTCGATTCAGTCACCACAATCTTGCGAAGTCCAACTTCTGATCTCGACTTATAATCTTCATAAGCGAGTTTGAAACCTCGATTCTTCATTCTTCAATAATCGAGTCTGTGTCCTCGAGTTCTTCATTCTTCTAGATAAGCCAACCGAGTCTCAAATCTCAATGAACTTACCTTCTTGAAGAGGTGTATCCGAGTCGATTTGTCGTAGGATCTCGGCTAGTCAAAATGTCAGTTTCCATTTCTCGATTTTGGTCAAGAACAATTACGATTGCTTGTGCGATTTAACTTATACAACTATCGACTTTAATAAATCCTATACATTGGTATCTAGACATCTTTTGATTTGCACTATAACAAACTAGTTATGACACTTCATCAATGGGGTTAAGAACAATTAATAAACTAAGTGATGAATCATCATCAAAACATAAATTTTATTTCCAACAAAAACACTAAAAACACATCACGTGGGTCTCAAGAACAAACAAAACACAGAAGATGGTGTGTTGCCTCCCACCGAGCGCCTTTGTTTTACGTCGTTGGCTCGACCAAGTGACTCTAAACGGACTCACACCACAAATGACTCAACGCAACAATTTCAGCATTCCAATTCAGACAAGTCGTATAAAAAAATCATCAACCAAATCCAAACTCAAGAAGACCAATAGCTTACGAAAAGAGAACAATGCAAAAACCATAGAAATTGAATTGACTAGAAACTTACCTTTTTCGGCTCTCGATGCTACCTCCTCCCAACCGAAGAATCTTCTTTTGTTTGCCTTTCGTCCCATCTTCTTCTTAAAATCACCACTCCATAGTCGTTTCCCCTTTTTCGCAATTCCATAAAGTTCATCCACCGGGGGGGTACACAAACTGGACCGCATAAAATTCATCCACACAGAGTGGACGAGAGTAGTAATTCGGGACCGACATATCAAATATTCCCAACTCTCCCGGTGGCTCTAACAAAGATGGCCTATCAATCTCATCAGTTTCTCATACATACACTTATGGAAATCTCCAATTGGGAGTGATAGAGAAATGGGCGATCCCATATCAATCTCTCGCTCCTCTAACTCTGTCTCATCAAAGAGTGCGCTCAAATCTATCACACACCCCTCCACATCATTATTTTGTGGTTCATCGGGAGGCTGTGTAATAGACAGAAGTTGCACCGCTGCTGTCCCCAAGTCCTGTAGCTCCTCTTCATCCCAGAGCGTTTCATTACCAAAGACTTCTCGTTCACTCATAACAATAGTCGGTTCCCCTGTGCACTCCACCAAAGTATCAACTTTCATCTCTTCAATCGGGAGTGATGGAGAAATGGGTGATCCCAACTCAAGCTCTTGCTTCTCTGGGTCTGATAGCTCATCTTGGTAACCCGAATCATCAACCTCACTCTCCACTTGAACCTCTTCATTGTCGGCTTTCTCTGCCTCTTTTTCCATCGCGAGGTCTCTCTTAAGGGCAGCTAACTCTCTTCTCATAGCTTCTTGATAACAATCGATTTGTAGGATCGATGATTAAAGCCTCGATCTTTACCGATTTTCCGCAACTGTTTATGGACTTTACGAAACAAGCTAGGGTTCAAAGCATTGAATAAAACGTGGATTATTTGGAAATAGAACGAAGGTAACAACAATAATCAATCTCTCGATTATCGCCTCGTGATAATCCTATCTCAGAAGACCACCCAATTATTCAATCTCGAATAATTGAAAGAAACTCCAATCTACGAAAAGTCTCGGAATATAAACTAGATTTAATCTCCAAAATAATCTGTCTATCTCGGTTCGGCCAACACCATTAAATAGGAAGAGAAAATACGACCTAAATTATATGGGCCTAATTATTACACAAATAAAAGCCCAATCCGAAAAAACAATAAAATGCATAAATTCGAATAATCCATAAAACTTAGCAATCCGTACGGCTGGTTCCTCTTCAAGCCCAATCAACACTTAGCAAACTACAAATGGATGGATCATCAGCTTTTAAGTCTTTGCTCTCTTCATTCATGACTTAAACCAATGCTGCATAAGCTTCCCGAGCCTTCTTTACTTGAAATCTTGTAATAGGTCCATCTTGGATGACAGTAGGATCTTGAACATGGTGAATACGTGGTTGATCATCGTGGAGTGCATCATTCCCTCCCGGTTCGGAAGGATCTGACCTCAGATCATAATGAGGATCGTCAAATGGCGATAAGTCCTTAACATTGACGGTGGAAGACATGGTCCAATCCGGAGGCAAGTCTATGACATAGGCATTGTCATTGACCCGACGCAGTACTTGAAATGGTCCATCACCGCGGTAGTTCAGTTTGCTCTTCCGGTGATGTGGAAAACGTTCTCATGGAGATACAAACCACACCCAATCTCCCGGCTTGAAGATCATCTCTTTGCGCCCTTTATTAGCCTGTTTGAAATACCTCTCCGTAGCTTTTTCAACCTCCAAACGAGCTTTAGTATGCAAATCACGAACAAGCGCAGCCTTTTCCTCCGCATCTAAGCTCACATGTGTACCTGCAGGAAGAGGAACAAAATCGAAAGGAGCAGAGGGTAGAAAACCATAAACAAGTTCAAATGGTGCAGCCTTAGTAGCTGAGTGAGGAGCACGATTATAAGCAAATTCAACAAATGGAAGACACTTCTCCCACGTCCTAAGGTTCTTACCCACCACGGTCCTAAGCAACTGTCCTAAAGTACGGTTTGTAACCTCTGTTTGACCATCAGTTTGGGGGTGAAAAGAAGTGGAAAATAACAAGGATGTACCTAGTTTCTTCCATAACACTCTCCAAAAGTGGCTAATGAACTTGGTATCACGATCACTAACAATGGATCTAGGCACACCATGCAGACGTACTATCTCCTTAAAGAACAAGTCAGCAATAGCAGAAGCATCATTAGTCGTATGACACGCAATGAAATGTGCCATCTTAGACATTCTATCAACAACCACAAAAATCGAATCATGACCGTTCCTAGTTCGTGGTAAACCTAGGACAAAGTCCATGGAAAGATCACCCAAGGTGAAGTGGGAATAGGAAGTGGTGTGTATAACCCATGTGGTTGTGACTAGCCTTAGCATGCTTGCAAACTAAACACGAAGAACAAAAAGTAACCACATCGATTTCATCTTAGGCCAATAAAAATGTTGCTTAAGCATGTCTAAGGTCTTATCTACCCCGAAATGTCCCATCAAACCTCCCCATGAGTTTCCTTAACAAACAACTCACGATAGAACAACAAGCACACATAACTTATCATTCTTGTAAAGGAAGCCATCAAAAATAGAATAGTCAAGGTTGATCACGAGAAGGACACGCAGCAAATATTTTCCCAAAATCAACGTCATGTTCATACATATGCTTAATAGATTCAAAACCTAGCAACTTGGTTTGCATAGAAGTGATAAAGGAATAACGTCGAGATAAGGCATCAAAGAACTATATTATCCTTACCCTTCTTATACTTAATCACATAGGAAATGACTCTATAAATTCAACCCCTCGGATATGACGCTTATTCAATTTCCTTACCCTTTAAGTACTTGATAGACTCGTGATCGGTGTGGATAGTGAATTCACGTGGTCGCAGATAATGTTGCCACGTTTGTAAACACCTAACCAATGCATATAATTCTTTGTCGTAGGTGGAATAATTAAGTGCAGCCCTTTAGTTTCTCAACAAGTACGCAATGTGCCTACTTTCTTGAATTAGAACACCACCAATCCCCACACCCGATGCATCACATTCAAGTTGGAACATTTTATTAAAATCAGTAATGCAAGAATAGGTGCAGTAAATAAGCATAGACTTAAGAGTTTCAAAAGCTTCCTGTGACGTTGTGCCCACACAAACGGTGCATTCTTTTGACAAGCTCATTGGGGAGCCGCAATGGAGTGAAACCCTTCACAAAACGTCTGTAGAAGCTTGCAAGGCCATGGAAACTACGACTTGCGCACCGCCGTGGAAGGTTCAGCCACTCTTGTATCGCCTTGATCTTTTCTTGGTCCACTTCACACCTTTAGCACTAATAACAAAGCCAAGAAAGACAACACTCTCCAAACAAAAGTTACACTTTTTGAGATTAGCATATAATTCGTGTTCCTAAGTGTATGCAAAACAACCTTTAAATGTTCAACATGATCATCAAAAGTTTTGCTGTAGATAAGTATATCATCGAAGTACACAACGACAAAGTGATTTATAAATTCCCGAAGGACCTCATTCATAAGTCGCATAAACGTGGAAGGTGCATTAGTTAACCCAAATGGCATGACAAGCCATTCATATAAGCCAAAAGTAGTTTTAAATGCTGTTTTCCACTCATCACCTTCCCTAATACGTACTTGGTAGTAGCCACTCTTCAAATCAATTTTTGTAAAGAAACGACTACCATGTAAATTATCAAGCATGTCATCTAGTCTAGGGATAGGATATCGATACTTTACCGTTATTTGGTTGATTGCACGACAATCCGTGCACATGCGCCATTCTCCTGTCTTCTTGGGGACCACAATGACTGGAACTGCACAAGGACTCATGGACTCATGAATCTTTCCCTTCTCCAACAGCTCCGCAACTTGCTTTTGGATCTCCACGATTTCCGTGGGGTTGGCTCTATAAATTTGGCGGTTTGGTAGCACGGAACCGGGTACAAAGTCGATCTGATGTTCCACTCCTCTTATTGGTGGCAGCCCCTTGGGTTCCTCCTCCGGAAATACGTCCTTGAATTCCTGCAAAACAGAATAAATCGCACTAGGGAGAGAACTGGTTAAATCAGATATAGAAAGTAAACAAGGGGTAGGGGAGTCAGAGTTTTTAAGCACAAGAATATAAATTGGATTTCCAGCGCCTACGGCATTCAGCATTAAATTCCGATTGGCTTTAACAGTGAGTGAGGTGGCATTTTTATCCTTTTTAATAACTTTAGGATCCGATTCAGCCTTATCTACTCGAGCTACAACTCCTTCCTTACCCACGGCTTTATTATCATTTTGTGTTGCTTGGTGACGTAACCGGAAAGCCGTCATCTTAAGTTGCTCATCATGCGCTTCCTGAGGGGTCATTGGGTGCAAAACAATGGTCTTGCCTTTATAAGGCAGTGAATAACGGTTTAAGTAGCCATCATAAGAAACACGTCATCAAATTGCCATGGGCGACCTAAAAGTAGGTGTGTGACGTGCATAGGAAGAACATCACAAAGTACCTCATCATGAAATTTACCAATCTGAAAATTGATTAATGCTTGGGACTTAACGTGCGTCTCACCCTCATCATTTAGCCATTGTAATTGATAAGGTTTGGGGTGTGGTAAGGTAGGGAGGCGCAAAGTTTCAATAAGTAAGCTACTAACCACATTAGTGCAACTACCGAATCAATGATCATGTTACAAGTTCTACCCCAATACCACACGTGGATTGAAAAATGTTTTCACGTTGTATATTATCATCAATTTTTGATTGTGCAGCCAAAACACGTTGTAAAACACCACAGACACCCGAACCATAAGAAGAAGTAGCACTAACATGCAGCAAATTATCATCATCGCTATCACTATGTGGGTTATCATCATCCTTGTCGGAATCAGATTCAAAATCATGAGGTTCTAACTCAACACCAACAGCTCTTAAAACACGCTTATTAGGACAATCACGAGCATAATGACCTCTACCACGACACCTAAAACAAGCCATATCACGTGCACGTTCAACATGGGGAGCACCCTTTTCACGCATGTCTTTCATTTTAGCATCAGAATAAGGATAATTCAATTTACGTGGTTTAAAATCATCTTTAGGGCGTGTATGAGGTTGATTGGAAACATTAGAAGTCGAAGACGTAGTACCTCGCCAAAGGAAGGATAAGTAGAGCGAGTGTTACCATAAGAAGCTTTATATGCGATCCGGTCACCAAGCGCTTTTGCACCATGATTGCGCCTTGTAGAAGCTCGGCTTTGGTGCGGTAATTTCGTAATTCAACGTGGCAAGCAATTTCGGGTCGAAGGCCACATTGGAAATCTTTGCATTGTCGCTTCATCATCCTCTTCTACGTTGGCTTTAAAAGTGTGAGGCGAATCGTCATCGAATTCTTCGACGGTGCGATTACCTTGACGTAACGCTTGTAACTTGCGGAGTCGGTCCCTATAGTAATGAGTAGGTACCTTTGTTGTTTCATGATTTCTTTGAGCACCGCCCATGAAGTGATCTCACCATCACGTCGTCTTCGACGTTGGGCCTGGAGTTGGTCCCACCAATGCATGGCCATATCGGTAAACTCCATCGTCGCTAGCTGTACCTGTTTAACATCACTAAAATTTGTACAAGAAAATATTTGAGAGACTTTCATCTCCCATGCTAAATACCTGTCCGGATCAGCCTTACCATCAAACGGTGGAATTTTGTATTTCACATGACGTGAATCGTCATGTGGAGGTGCTTGAACAGCCCTGTCAGTGTTAGGAACGATAGCTCCACCTGCATTATCAACAGGGTTAGGTGGGGGGGAACTACCTCTTCTCTTCGTTGGATGTGTAATGCTTGAATAGCATTCATGAGTTGCTCAAATTTGCGGTCAGTTTCAGCACGGAATTGATCAAACTCGTCAGCGATATCTTGCTTCGTGGTTTCTAGGTTTTGATTAAGCCTGTCTTCGATCGCTTTTCCGAGAAGTTTATCATCAGCCATAGCGTGAGGCTTATGGTGACTTAACTCACGTTCACTCGTGTTTAACACTCACAAGATAGCCAAATCTTATTTTTTTTGTCAAATTATAGCCTAAAATTGCTGTTTCCCGCCAAATTTCGTGGAAAATTACGCAAAATTTTGTTTGGGTAAAATCAAATTTTGTTCCAGACTCGACACCGCATTTAATAATCACAAAATAAAAAAAATTCTTGCCTATTTTTCCCTTTTTTTTTTTTTTTTTATCATCACGTAACGTGAAGCTCGTGTGGTGTGTGTAGAGACAATCAAATTTTTCGGAAGTGCTTCGTCAAGATTGATCGGAGTACTACTCTTTCGATCGAAAATCAAGAATCCGGTTTCTTAAATTCTTGATAATTCTTGAGGTTCTTGATTCGCTTTTTTTTTTTGGAGTGTCGATCAAAAACGAGGAAGATACCGAAGATTGATTAAGTCTCGTAATTTTGTGCTTCGCTCGCTCTCTTTTTTTTTTTTTTTTTTTTTTAAATTGGTGCAATTCAATCAATGGAATACAACAATAGAACTAATAACGCAGACAAAAATAATCGAACAGGTCCGAAGTGCGGTGGTAATAAAGACGAGCTAAGAATTACGTAGGGCTCGAATTACCTCGACCGTTAAACGCTGCGTAAAGGATGCAAGAACACGGCTAGGGTTTCGGTGTTGTTGGTGAACGCGGCTAGGTTTTTTTTTTTTTTTTTTTTTTTTTTGTGATCAACCCTAAAAACGCAGTTAGGTTGTTGCAAACAAAGACCGATCAGCAAATTATGTAGCAGCAGATGGATATTAATCCGTAATATGCAGCAGCAATAACAGCAAATTCGAGGATAAAAACGCAGCAGAGTAGGGTTCTTGTTGCGCAAGAAAAACGCAGCCGATGGAACAGAACGCAGCAGCAAAATTCTTCAAGAAATCGCAGCAGCTTTAATCGCCTATTCTCTGATACCACTTGATAACAATCGATTTGTAGGATCGATGATTAAAGCCTCGATCTTTACCGATTTTCCGCAACTGTTTATGGACTTTACGAAACAAGCTAGGGTTCCGAAACAGATTGAATAAAACGTGGATTATTTGGAAATAGAACGAAGGTAACAACAATAATCAATCTCTGATTATCGTCTCGTGATAATCCTATCTCAGGAAGACCACCCAATTATTCAATCTCTGAATAATTGAAAGAAACTCAATCTCTCGAAAAGTCTCTGGAATATAAACTAGATTTAATCTCCAAAATAATCTGTCTATCTCAGTTCGGCCAACACCATTAAATAGGAAGAGAAAATACGACCTAAATTATATGGGCCTAATTATTACACAAATAAAAGCCCAATCTGAAAAAACAATAAAATGCATAAATTCGAATAATCTATAAAACTTAGCAATCCAAATGCAATTTGGTTCCTCTTCAAGCCCAATCAACACTTAGCAAACTACAAATGGATGGATCATCAGCTTTTAAGTCTTTGCTCTCTTCATTCATGACTTGAACCAATGCTGCATAAGCTTCCCGAGCCTTCTTTACTTGAAATCTTGTAATAGGTCCATCTCGGATGACAATAGGATCTTGAACATGGTGAATACGTGGTTGATCATCGTGGAGTGCATCACTTCCAACTCAGTTTGCCTTCTTGCTCTCTCTGCTGCCTTATTCATCTTATATGCACAAGCTTCTTTTTCATGCTCTATCTTTCGGTCAGACACCTCATTATAGCAATTTGGATCCTCAATCTCACTCCGCCTGAACTCCTTCAATGAGCACCTCATCATCCTTAACCACCTCTATTGCACACATGCATGTTCTTCCCTGCTTTCGAACCCCATTATTTCAATCGATCGCACCGCCTCTCTTGAAGATTTCTTATGGCGGAGTCAGTACTTATCTTGAACTATTTCATGTCCCGCAGTTGCTCTTCCATGCTCTTGTTCATTTTCTTTAGTAGCTCAATTTGTCTGTCGGTGAAGCTCTCTTGTGGCATGGGAGCAAATTGATCATACTGACTATAATTCATCGGAGGTGGGTAGTAGGCTTCTGCCAAGATGGATTCTCGATCAAACGGGTGATTCGTGCAAAGTTGTCAACATCTTTGAGTGTGAGAACCATAATCATGATAAGCATAAGGGTTCTGATAACCCTTATAATGTTGTGGCTCATTACTTGAATAACCAAAGTTCTTATTCAGGTATGCACTAGGGCTCTGATAGGCCCAAGAATCCTGGTTACTATGCTGTTGATACTGAGGCTGATGCACATACTGTTGTTGATAATATTGTTCAGGTGCCCGTAGTTGGTAGGATAATTGTTGTTCAGATGAGTAGTATTGATTGGAAAATCCATCCATTTAAGCTCAAACTGCAAGATCTCAGGGAAACAACACAAACACAATCAAAGTATCTCGTCTTCACCACCACAGCAATAGGTGGTGTGACGCTTCAATATACGAACTCCATCAAGAAAAGAAAAGAAACAAAATAAAAATAAAACGACCGAAGCCCAAGCTTTCGGCCAACTTTTGTGATATCAAAGTATTGCCAATCCCCGGCAACGGCGCCAACTTGATAAGAGAATTTTTGCAATCCAGTTAATCAAGTAAAAACTTGAAACCTTAGCAAAATCTACTTTCTAACCGGCAGTGGACCGGATCGATTGCAGGTAGTGCTTGAGGAGTCCGAGGTCGAACCCACAGAGATCGGCTTTGAGTACCACAGCTGACTTAGCACTCATTTCAGGTCAACCAGAAAAATAGGACGTTATACTATTGCATAAAAGAAAGATTATACTAATCGGATTTCTTAACGATTAAAAGTGGTACAGCCGAACTACGATCCAGTGGATTACTCTACCCTCAAACAAACTACCATGGGAGTGTGCTTTACCTTCCTTGCCTGAACGATAAAAACTCCGTATTGGAAGTGGACCAATGACCGGGTGTCAATCTAAAGGCTGTGTAGGTGTCAAACTACCTTTTAAGCCAAAACGTCTACGGTCCCGAAACCCGGTTCCCACACTTCGCGCAACATACATTTATAAGCTAGGTGTGTGTGATGGTGAACTAGGTGATCAAGCTAGCTCAATTACGATTAAAGCAGGTTTCGTGATATGAATTATCGATTAGGACATTTTATTACGTGCTATACTACCTCCCGGTTCATCTCTCTAATGGCGTTTCATCCGCTTTCACGTAATTCGGCCGTACGAAAGATTTAGCTACTCATTATCGAATTGAAACAGTAAACAGTAACGGAATTCATGATGTAAATGATAAGAGAGCAAGAAATCATACCCACTTAATTGAAAATTGATGAAATACCAAAACTGTGCTCACAAAGATCAAATCTTGACAATCGAAATGTAACGGATTGATGTTGTAATGTATTTAATGTAATAGAGGATCGAAAGACGAGAACAATGGTATATGGCACTTAATTCTACGCTTACGGACGAAGGAAATCGCCCAAAAGAGGCTACAACTATCTAAAATAGTAAAAATCTGTTGAAGAAAACGTTTGAGGTGCCCTTTTATAGCCTAGGGCAAAATTCAGCTTATCCGTACGGATAACGGGCTATCCATACGGATAGTTCTTGATTCTCCAAATTACCCGTACGGATAGGAAGCTATCCATACGGATAAGTCTCTACTGCTTCAGTCTATCCGTACGGATAAATGGCTATCCGTACCCGTACGGATAAGTCTCTGTTCAATATTTTTGCATCTATCTGAGAGTTGTCCGTACGGACAAACGTTTGTCCGTACGGATAGATGCCTTAACTTCAAAAACTTCACTTTTTCATACTTAGCCTTCGTTTCTCGCCTCGGACACGTCTAAACTCATAGATAATTGCTTTCCAGGCTCCCGACTCACCCAAATCCTGCATAAACATGGAAACAACAAGAAAAAACATAACTCCGCAAACTACGGGTGCTCGGGAAATGAGTATAAAGTGCTAAAAGTAGGCCGAGCTTACGGAAAAACCGACAGTTACTCGCCGTGCAAAGAAAACCTCATTAACACTCATTATAGGGTCCAAACTCACCCGAAACATGCTAGAAATATGATAATCGTGGGTTGCACAGAAATGTACAGTAAAGTTGGTTCCTATCATTCAATAATTGCATCCACCAAGTCATAACAACACAAAAATTTCTACTTCTGGTTGACAATGAAGACCGTGCCATAAGAGCTTGCCATATGTAAACAATAAACAACATTAATGAATCAAATTTGAGACAGTAAACATAAGTTTCGGGGATAGAGAAACTAGCAGTTTTATTCACAATCGTCAATGGACAACCACATTCAAATATTGTTCTATTAAGGTGTGTGTGTTCTTTAAGTTCATAACCCACAGACAACAAGCCTTTTAGTCAATACAAAAATTTAAAAACAAACACTGCATTATCAGGCTTCACAGCCATGTAATATGAAACCCTTCTCCAAAATGGATGAAATAAAACACATGATATCTTTTGGTCTCAAGGCGTCGTCCTTGACCATTAAACCAAGAACTCGCAACAATAAACCAATACCATCTAGTAAAGCAATTTACGACGTTCCTCATACAAAATCTGAAAGACCACGAGGGACAAAGAGAAGGCAAATGATTAATACCACGATCATCAGTTATTCTATTAAAGTGTATAAGATGTTAATTATCTACATCCCATCAACTTAAGTTTTTGGGAGAGATGGTAGTTTAACATGGTATCAGAGCGAAGGGTCATGGGATCAAACCTTGCTGACAACATTATTTTCCCCCATTTATATCGTGCTTTTATCGTGCAAGTGTTGGGAGAGATTTTCCACACTTGAGGGTGCATGTTGAAATGAGTGTTGGGAAATTTTTCCCACACTTGAAGGGGCGTGTTGAAGTGTTTAAAATTGTGCAAGTGTTGATAGAGATTGCACACACTTTAGGGGACATGTTGAAGTGTTTAAAATTGTGCAAGTGTTGGAGAAATTGCCAATACTTGAGGGAGCATGTTTAACATATTCTGTTGTAACAATCTTGTAACTGATAAATGAGGTGTATACTCTATAAATACCCACGATCAGCAGTAGTGTATCTTAACACATTTTATTTCGTGTTGTGTTCCTGTTTACAATTTCATCCACCCAAAATTGCCTGAAACCGCATAACCCTTAATTATTTTTATTTTTGTGAATGGAAAGTACGACAGCCAGCAGATGGGAATGTTAGAAAGAAAATTGCAAATCGGGAAATACATTGTTTTATTAGAATCTTCTGCCGAAATATTCGTTTACATGACTGTAAATTTGATTAAAGACTATTCGAGTAAACATAAAGGGTAATCAATATATTATTAAACCATAGTTGGTAAATGCTCTAATGGCAAACCGGATAGGTGAAGTGTCTTCTCAAACCCAAAAAGAAAAATTAGAAAACATTCATCCACCCCTTAAAAAAATAAAAAATAAAGGATGACCATCCACTACCTTTTGTTCACTATATCCACAACATACCGTCATCACCCTTGATCATTGTACAACTAATTTCAATAATTGGAAAAACACTTTAATCAATGATTAAAAAAATATAATGGAACTAGTGCTGTTAACGAGCCGAGTCAAACTGAGTATCAGTTGTTCAAGCTGTGTTCGTTTTGGTCAGGAGCTTGTTTATGTTCGTTCGTTTAATAAACGAACATAAAAATATGTTCAAGCTTGGTTCGTTGTTCGCGAATGTTTGCTTAATAAAGGAACATAAAATTATGTTCAAACTTAGCTCAATTATAAAGAAATTTTGTTTGAACTCGTGCTCGAATTTGACATGCTACATGTATTTTTGTCTCTCAATTCGAGTTTTGCTCGTTAAGGTGTTAAAAATTAAGTCCAAATAAATAAATAACAACTTACAAAACAATATTCAAACATTATAGTAATAAAAATATTATGACAACTCTATCAATATTCTATAATATTATCTATTAGATTAATATGAGTCAAAGTTAGGTTGTAAATTGATTTATCTATATAAGCAGGTTCACGAACCTAATCGAACGTTCACGAGTAAGTTTGTGTTCGTTCGTTTAGGAAACGAGATTAAAATCTTCTTTAACTTTGATTCGTTAAGCTAAACAAATGAACGATTACAAATACTAAGAACAGTTGTAATGGTATATGAAGAAAATGACATCGAAAGTCATAGGTGGCCCACCTATATGACTAGCATAAAGGATATTAAGAGGAAACCATATCAAATTTTCCGTAATGACTTTCGGAAAAACAAGGTGGTAATTATTAAAAAATAATATAGTTTATCATGTAGTAAATATTAAAAATATAATTTACCTTTTATTTTAAGATTATGTAAAAGCTGGTCAACATGTGATAGAAGAGAGAGAGCTCTGGCTGTAGTAAATATTAAAAATATAATTTATCTTTTTTTTTAAGATTATGTAAAAGCTGGTCAACATGTGATAGAAGAGAGATAGCTGGCATTATTTTCGAAGTTGAGGGCGCTAGTAATGGCCAAATGTTAAAATAGGGGCGATAGTCTAAATAGTTGGTGGTGACCCACTTAAAATATACCAGGGTAATGGATTTAATGAGTTACTTGACGTTATGGTCTTATTGAACAGTGAAGTTAATACCTCATGTTTTAGTGGTGAATAAGATGACTAGGAGAGAACACCTCACGTTGAAGAGATAACAACTTCACTTCTCCTGTCCTTTTATCTTAGGCCTCGGAGACGGCTTTAGCAAATACCAATCCAAAATAAGAGCCACTACCCTCCTTTTTGGTGAAGAAAACAGATTTATTTGTGATATGTCATAGAAAATCCATGAATGAAATATTATAATTCAAAGTGTATTGTGTTTTTATTGATTTGATTCAACAGTAGAGATACAAATATATAGGCCTTTAGCTACTTGGCCAACAAGTCACAGAATAAGATAAAGACATAATAATAATAATATTTAAAGCAAATATAATATTCAAACTATAATTATCCCCAACTCGCCCCCGCAATCCCGTGGGAAGTGGCTGAACACGGAGATTGGATTTTAAACTGGGCTTGGTGAGGACATCGGCTAACTAGTCCTTCGATGAAATAAAAGAGATGTCGAGCTTGCAAGCTGCACCTAATTCGCGAACATTATGGAAGTCGATCTCGATGTGCTTCGTGCGAGCATGAAACATTGGATTGTGAGCAAGATATGTGGTGCCTATATTATCACACCAAAGGGTAAGCGAAGAAGACAACGGAACCTGCATCTAATGAAGAAGACTGCAAAGCCACTGAAGCTCGGCGGCGGTGTTGGAAATAGTCTTGTACTCAGCCTCAGTGCTACTCTTTAAAACGGTCAAGTGTTGCTTACTAAGCCAACTAATGAAATTCTCACCAAGGAAAACACAATATGCCCCAACAGAACGGCGATTATCACTGTCCGTGGCCCAATCAGAGTCAGAATAAGCCCGGAGCGAAACATAGGACCAGCGGGAAAAGAATAGACCATCAGAAATGGTGTGCTTAAGATACCGAAGAATACATTTAACGGCAACCCAGTGAGCTTCGGTAGGTGAATGCATGTACTTACTAACCTTGTGGACCGCAAAGGCAATATCGGGCCGAGTGAAACTGAGATATTGTAGACCACCAACAATAGTACGGTAAAGCGACGAATCGGCGCATGGAGGGCCGTTGTCAAGTGTAAGGCGAGAGAAGGCCGACATAGGGGTCTGAAAAGGCTTGGCATTGTCCAGAGAGGCACGCTGCTGGAGCTGGAAGATATACTTGCGCTGAGTGAGAAATAGCCCATCGTTGGTAGGAAGCACCTCAATGCCAAGAAAATATGACAGAAAACCAAGATCCTTAACCAAAAAGTGCTGAGCAAGATAAGAGATAACCCGCTTAATAAGAGAAGATGACGAGCCAGTAATAACAATATCATCCACATATATCAGAATATAAACATGAGCACTATCACGAGAGTAAATATATAAGGAGGTGTCAACTTTGGAGCCGACAAAACCAAACTGATTCAAGACATCGGTGAAGCGAGTAAACCAAGCACGAGGAGCCTGACGAAGGCCATAAAGGCTACGGCGAAGATGGCAGACATAATTTGGATAATCAGGGTGAACAAATCCCTATGGTTGCTGCATATAAACGGGCTCAGATAGATGCCCATGGAGGAAAGCATTCTGAATATCCACCTGGCAAAGAGACGAACCCTGCAAAACGGCAAGACGAATAGTGACCGGTTTAACATTCGGACTAAATGTGTCAGTGAAATCAACCCCTTCAGCCTGATGAAATCCCTTGGCCACAAGGCAAGCCTTTTGTCGCTCAAAACGCCCATCGGCATGACGTTTAGTGCGATAAACCCATTTATTGCCAACAATATTCATACAAGGATGCGGAGGAACAAGATCCCAGGTCTGGTTGCACAATAACGTGTCAATTTCCTCTCTCATAGAATTACGCCAATTCGGGTGTTTGGAGGCTTCGGTATAAAAAGTAGGGTCAAGTGAGTCAGTAGAGGCAACAAGGGCCTTAGGAAGTGGGTAGCGTATAAAGTCAGGCCGAGAGACAGGCTTGAGGGGATTGGTTTTAGTTTGAGTAACCATAATATAAGTGGGAGCATGTGGTGAAGGAGACGAGTCTGGAGAAGCCGAGGCCGAAGTGGATGCAGGGGAGGTTGGAGGGGAAGCCTCGGGAGGAGGAGCCGTAGGAGGTAGGGTCGAGCAGGAAGTGGCCGGTTGAGGAGGAGGATTTTGTAAAGGCGTTGGCAGGAAGACGGGAAGCGGGACACAAAGATTATCAAGCGTGGGTTTGGAGGGAGAAGGTGTATATAGGAAGACAGATTCATCGAAAACCACATGGCGAGCAATATAGATATGGCCAGAGGAAAGGTCCAGGCATTTATAACCGTGGTGGAAAGAACTATAGCCGAGAAAGATGCATGTTTTAGAGCGGAAATCAGTCTTGTGATGGTTATAGGGACGAAAATAGGGCCAGCACACACCCAAAAACTCGAAGGAAAGTATAGTCAGGAGGCCAATGGTGGACCATTTCGTAAGGAGACTTATCATGAAGGACTTTGGTGGAAAGCCGGTTGATAATGTAAGTGGCAATGATAAAGACGTCCTCCCAATAGGGAAGCGGAAGATTGAATTGGGCAAGAAGGGAGAGGCCAACTTCAACAATTTGGCGGTGGTGGCGCTTTATGGCACCAACTTGTTTGTGTGTGTGGGGACAAGAAAGATGATGCTGGATGCCAAGAGAGGTAAGAAGAGTGGAAACACGACGGTACTCACCACCCTAATAAGTTTGAATGGATTTTAGTTTGGTATTGAACCGACGTTCACTCATAGCAAGAAAGTCAGGGAAGATAGTTTCAACATAAGATTTATTTTTTAGGGGATATAGGTATTTGGTGAAGTCATCTAGAAAACTGACATAATAACGAGAACCGTAAATTGAGGGCTCGGTACAGGGGCCCCAGACATCGGAGAAAATCAGGTCCAATGGGGCAGTAGAGGTAAACTCAGAAGTGTATAAAGGAAGACGGTGGCTTTTTGCTAACTGACATGTGGCACAAATAGAAGGCGATGCCTTAGTAGGATTAAAGGTGAGAAGATTTTTTAAGGCTTGACAGAGTGCGGAAGAAGAACAGTGACCGAGACGTTGATGCCACGTGATGGATGAGGTGAGGGAGGAGGCTAGAGCCTGAGCAGGTGCACAGGGAGGGTGAAGCGGGGTGGAGAAGTGATATAGGCCATCTTTGACAAATCACGTAAGGTGGGTTTGACCGGAGTAATCTTTGACAAGAAAATAAGACCCATGAAATTCAAAGTACACAGAATTATCCGAAGCAAATTTATGTACTGATAAGAGGTTTCTAGTGATGAAAGGCGTAACAAGAATATTAGATAAATGAAATGACTGAGAAAGAGAATATACAAAAGAATTGCCGTAATGAGTAATAGGTAAACCTGTACCGTCGCCTACATGCACTTTATCAGGCCCGGCATAGGGTGAAGATGAGAGGGTGAGATTGAGAAGGTCATGAGTGAGATGACGAGTGACACCAGTATCTGCAATCCAATCAGATCCGGGATGAGTGGAGTGAGAGGCGACGTATGCCTGTGGCGGTTGCCGATGGGGCGTTGGCTGAAAATGGTCATAGCGGTAGGGGCAGGAGAGAGCAACATGGCTGACTTGAGAGCAAATTCGATAAGAGAGGTACATAGTACCACGATTTTGTCCGGAGTAGAAAGGGCGAGGAGGACCGAATCCTTGGCTGCGCCCCCGCTCTCGAAAAGGATGAAAGTTGCACACCATGTCGGAGAAGCAATATGCGTAAGATTGATTTTTTTTGTTGGGTATATATATATATATATATATATATATATATATATATATATATATATATATATATATATATATATATATCAAAATCAAACCCTCCAAAATAAAGGATGGACGAGAGCCGTGTGTGTGTGTGTTTTTTTGGGGGTCTTTATTCGCACCACAGCAAACCTACCGCTGCACCACATTAAGTTAAAAAAAGTTGGATTTACTCATTACACCACACCTTCTACCTATACACCACAATAAAATTTCAAACATACAAAAAATAAACACTTTTTGCAATCCTTTTTTGTTATATCCACCTACCTTTAATAACATTTTGCCCCCCAAACATATGAATTTAACACAACCCTCCCCCCAACATAACCCACGGAATTCCACCCCTCATTCACATATTTTCAACTTCTTTCCCTTAACTCCATCCTTACCCCAATCTAACTTCTACCATTAATTTCCTTTCAAGTTCTTCCAACTTCCACAAATGAACTATTTTTTCTTCTTTTGAATCTCCTTCTTCTTTCCTCTCCCTTCCTTTTCTTCCATTCTTAACCTCCATCCACAAATGAACTATTTTTTCTTCTTTTGAATCTCCTTCTTCTTTCCTCTCCCTTCATCTTCTTCCATTCTTAACCTCCATAATATCACCGTTCCTCCTCATTCGTTCTTTATCTAATATCAAATTGGAGCAACTTAGACCTAGATTGTGAAGAAGCTTGAAACTGTGAACATTTTGTAGAAGAAACGGTATGTATAGCTATTGATGCTTTGTTAATCTTTCAATTATCATGTTTGTGGAAAAAGAATGCACCTTTTCTTGTAGTCAATGCCTTGAATCCTTAGTGTGTTCCAAGTGTTTGTTAAAATGCCTTAATGAATTTGTTATACACATTTAGTAGTAACCATTATGCATTTACTTTGTGAAATGTTTAAACTTGATGAAATGAAGAATCAAGTAGGTGGATGCCGATTATTGGTAGTAGAATGGATGTAAGGTCAGAATTTTGTCGATTATTGGTAGTAGAATGGATGTAATAGAATTGAATTTTGTCGTATTATTGAATGGATGGAATGAAATTTTGTTGATTAAGCGAGCAGTTGATCCCAAAAATACCATGGACCATGGACTCTCTTTCCATCATTCTGATGATTCATATTTGCTACAATCATAGTGTGTAGGTGAAGCTCCCCAATTGCTTTTGCTTTCTTTCATTATAATAATACCAAGAATTTTGTGTATTTGAAATTGGCTTGTTAATTTAACACAGTGGATAGCACTCTTTGCCATATTTTCTCACAAATGCTTGCCATGGGACTTGTTATCACCGCCTCCTTCTTCATCTATGACGCTACTTCTTCTCGAAAGACCAGCAATCTGTCCAATGAGCTCTTAATTTTGTTGGTTTTTTTTTTCGTTTTTGCTGCAAAATTTGCAAGTACCGATTTGTGATGGTGAACACAAAGATGACATCATTTAAACATGGCTAAGCTGAACTATTGTTTAATAAATGACTATTATGCCTATAAATTTTGTTGGGATATTATTGTTTATTTTTGTTTCATGTTGTTAATCTCCAGTACTATTAAATTCATGTTTGTTGACAAGGATGATTAGTTTTGGTCTTTTTGTAAGGTTTGTGGACAACATGCATAAATGAATAATTGGCTTGACGGTTCCAACGAAATATGATAGTCTTCCTTCTGAAGATGAAGCTTCTTGGTCTAGAATTGTTCACACTCTTATAAATGTGGCTCTGATTTCTGCTTCTCGTATATATCGTTCTTACTTATTAGTCTTGTGATGGTTGTTCATGTCAAGTAGATATGGTTGTCTAGTTTAAAGTTCAGATGGTAAGGCGTCAAATAGTGTGATGAAGAAGAAGTCCAAAACTGTTGTGGATGCCGGGAAAGCTAAGAGCAAGGGAAATGAGGGGACCGGTAAAATAAACATCAAAACCGTAATGGAACCCCAAAGAAGAGCAACTACCGGTGTGATAATCCGTGAACCATCTTCTGTTGGGAAAAGGAAGTCTAATGATGTACAAGGAAAAGGAAAGGCAGTTGTAGTTGAGAAAGAAAAGAAAAAGAAAAGGAAGTTTGCAATAATCCTTGTTGGATGTGTTTTTTTTGTTTGTTTAAAAACTACTTTTGTACGTTAGATGGTATTTTGTTGCAATCCAACTTGATTGGCTAAGACCATAAGCTCGACATATGATTGAAATCCCATATTTTCTTTTTCGTATGTTTGTTGTGGTTATCGATTTCTGATTGAATCTTTTTTGTGCTTATGTTGTTCATTTACGAGAGTTACTAAGGAATGACTTTATTTTGTGAGAAACGACCTTGTCATGGTTGATTCTTGGAGAAACGACCTTGTCAGGGTCGTATCAATGTAGAATCGTCCATAGCAAAGCCGTTTCAACAATTATAAGGTTACTGGTTTGATGCTAGCGAGATTCAACCTACTGAAGTCAATTCAAAGAAAGCGACCTTGTCATGGTTGATTCTTGGGAAACGACCTTATCAGGGTCGTATCAATGTAGAATAAATCCATAGCAAAGTCGTTTCAACCATTATAATGTTACTGGTTTGATGCTAATGAGATTTGACCTTACGCTAAGTCGATTCTATAAGAGAAACGACATTGTCATGGTTGATTCTTGGAGAACCGACCTTGTCAGGGTCGTATCAATGTAGAATCGTCCATAGCAAAGTCGTTTCAACCGTTATAAGGTTACTGGTTTGATGCTAGTGAGAATCGACTTCAGGGGTTGAATGTGTCAAGAATCGACCCTCTTGGGTCGAACATCTTATAATCGACCACAACAAAGTTGTTCACCTAAAACGACTCTGTTAAGGTTGTTTTCATGCAGGCGAATGAAAAGCATCAACTTTTGTAACATTGAATCACCAAACCCAAAATAATAGTTCAATACACTAAATTAATTTACATTTTAGCATTTCTACGTGTCGATTTCACGAAAACAACACACAATAGTAGATTGATTTCAAAAGTACATTTTCATTGATTTTGCTTGAAACCCCAATTTCTTCAATTGAGGTTTTTGATTCCACTCCTTCATTCATTGAACCTTGGTATACAACCTCCAAAGCAAGTTCTTTTATCCGTATGGTTTGGAAGGATTTGGTGTAGAGATGATTATGATGAAAAAAATTGATGAGGATTATGAGGATGGTGTGGGGTTTGAAAGTTTTATAATGATGAAGATAATGGAGTTATGAAGATGGTGATTTTGTTTGAAGATGATTTGGGGTTTAAAGGTTTTATGATGATGAAGAGTATGATGATTTTGTTTGAAGATGGTGTTGGGTTTGAAGATTTTATGATGATGAAGATTATGAAGATGGTGATTTTGTTTGAAAATGATGATTTTGTTTGAGGGTTTTATGAGGAAGAAGATATTTTTTTGGAGGGAAATAATGGGGTGTGTAGGTAGGGGTGTGAGATATAAAGTAGATTAAATTGAGGGACTAATGTGTATTTAAAAAAAATTGGTGTGAAAATAGTTTAAAAGTATGGTATGAAGATAGATAATGTGGTGCAAATAAAAAATTAAAAATGTTTCAAAATCAGCATGGTACAAAGGTACGTTTTTAGTTTTAGAAGTGGTGCAAAATATAAAGGTGTACAGCGATAGGTTTACTGTGGTGCGAATAGAGACTCCCTTTTTTTTGAATGGCCGAAGCTTGCGGCACAAAGAGGAGTTCGATCAACTCCGATCCAAATTAAAAACAAGGGCTTTCTTGCTGATAGTCCGAGCCTTTTTGCGGGAGTGTTTCTACAGAGCTAAGCAACGTTGTTTTTCAAGGTTAAACTCTAAATTCCCAGGACAGCAGAAATCTGCAATTCCCGATGATATAATTTGAATACCAGATCCGCAATCGACGTAGGTGATTTGATGTGATGAGTAATCGGAATCGTAGGTCAAATCTACCGCAGGACTCGAATTTACACTAGAGAGGCGATTAGGGCTTTGATATTGTGCTTCAAAGCTCACCGGAGAAGAACGGGATGCAGAAGAAGAGGCTGCGGCCAAAAATTCTTTTTTTTTTTGAGAAGCAAAAAGGGAAGAAGAATAGATGGGAATCGGCCTGCTGAGTTGTGTTGTGTTGTGTTGTTTTTTTTTTTTTTTTTTTGTGGTGATGATCTGACGTAGAAGGTAGAAGAAGAGGGAGGATTGCTGCAAATTTTTATTTTTATTTTTATTTTTTTTTTGTTGTTTTGGTCGTGAGATCTTAGGAGGAAGAACAGCAGGATTTTGTGTTTTTTTTTTTTTTTTTAAAATTTAAAAAGATTAGGGTTTATGGGAGAATTGACATAACGAGAGAAAGAAAATCGAGTTGTTCCGATATCATATTATAATTCAAAGTGTATTGTATTTTTATTGATTTGATTCAACAGTAGAGATACAAATATATCGGCTTTTAGCTACTTGGCCAACAAGTCACAGAATAAGATAAAGACATAATAATAATATTTAAAGCAAATATAATATTCAAACTATATTATCCTCAACATAAAAGACTTATGATCGCTCTGAATTCAGAATATTAGGTTGTGTTTGTTTTGGGTTGGAGTTTTTTTGAGAGTTTTTTTTGATAAAGTGATTGAAGTAATGATTAGAAAGTTGAATGGGTAAAATAAAGTAGAATAATGATTGGTGTAGATTATGAAATGATTGGTGAAATAAAGTAGAATAATGAATAAAATAATGGTAAAAAATGTAATAAAGTTGATAAAGTGAAATGATGAGAGATGATATAATATTTTTTATTTGTAGTTGAAGATTTGATTGGTGAGAGAATTGTAAGAAATGATTGGTGATGTGATGTAAAAAAAACGCCCAAAAAAACTCCGGCCAAAACAAACGGAGCCTTAGAGTCAAATGTCATCTATTTTACGACTCAAAGTTCATGGGCATAATGAATACCGGATAAAAATAAGAGTCATTACATGTTAATTATTTTGGGGGGTTTCTATTGGCACCATATTCTTATTTCTGACACCACATTATTCCTTGCATCAAAAAAAATTATTTTGACACCACGATGATTTTTTATGAACCGAACGTCAGCGACACTATTTAAAACCACGTTGGTGTTCAGTGACACCGACGTTTACGTTATACAAGTGTCACAACTTAGAAACGTCAGTCCACTGACTTTCGTTTTTGAATAGCACTGACGTTGATGTTCCATATCAACGTCAGTACCACTAACGTTTTTCCATCAAAATAAATAATCAAAAAATAGATATCAATAATAAAAGTGGGATGCCAATAAAACCACCTTATTTTAATTCAAGTCTTTTTTTTCCGATTATGTCAGAAACCAAGATTCTAGAATGAGCCATTACAATTACACTAACAAGTCGAACACGAGTTTATTCGTAAACGACTTTTGTTTTTAAAAGGAGGGGTAGTGACCGTCAAATGTCATGTGTATATGAAAATAAAATTATTTTGTGCTTTTGTCCACGTGGAATTACCCATAACCTAGATCATTAATTTAGTGAGCCCGGACCACAATCGGCCATGGCTGTGCGCTCTATTGTCCGCCGACTTGCTCCCAGCACGACGCGATCGCCCACCTTACGTGGCGGTGACTGCTCTATACCTTCAGCCTACTGCAGCGGCGGCCGTCACTGCTTAACCACCGTTACACTTGAAGGGACTCAGCGCGAGAATGAGAAGAGTAGCACTCAGAACAAAGCGAAGTGGATCACTTTGCCTCCCTTCACTACTGGCGCCGACGGTGCTGCTCTCGGGAAGAAGATTGCAGGCAAAAGAGGGGGAAATGAAGACAAAGTCTCTGCTGCAAGTTCTACACCTTCAATGACAGCGATCAAATGGGTCATGCGGTGCTGCCCTGAGCTGCCTAGATCTCTTGTACAAAAACTCTTTCGCTTAAGAAAGGTAAATAACTTGTAAATCGCTATGAGCACTGTGATTTACTTGTGAAGAGCTCATATATAACAGTTATACGTGTTGCTTCATAGAATTACACGTAGTATTAAGTAGTTTCGACTTCGAATGTTGTTTATACAATGAGATTAATTCTGACCTATAACCATAGATTTCACGATTTACATTTAACACCATGTATAATGGAATGGGAATTGTATTACGTGTTCATGGAGCATGATAGAATAGATGACAATCAGAACTTGTTTTAGATAGTAGTGATTGTCACTTGAAATATAGTAATTGGATTTTTAAATGGGAGTGTTATGCAATTTGATTTACCTTAATTTCCTGGCAGAATTTTGATGGAAATGTGGTGTGATATATGGGTGGTAAAGCTGTTTGATTTGTCATCAATGTTGTGATCAGGTTAGGAGGGAACTATCTGATGTTCAAGTTGAAGAATGTCGGTCTAAAAGGGTAAGGATCCAACTAAATTTTATTTTCATTGGAAAAAGACTGAATTACTGGTTATGTTTGGTGGAAGGAATTATTGTTAATGGATTTTTAAGGTAGCAGCAAAGGATATGATGAATTCTGGCGATAAGTTACATCTACCAGTGACTGTTGAGAAATCTTGCATTTCAAAACCAAAGGGCACCGTCAGCGATGAAGAAGAAAAGTTTCTCCTTAGCTTAATCTTGTACAAGGTCTAGACTTCCATTTATGTACACTTGTTTATTTTCATCTCCTTGAATCTCAGATCTAAACCATGTCTTCTTCGGCTTTTGCAAATCAATAGGATCCTGCTATCATTGTTGTTAACAAACCCCACGGAATGCCTGTTCAGGTTTGCTCACATTTTTCTCTGTAAAACATATATTTAGGCATGTGATTTTTTCCATTTCAACTTCTATAACCAATGATTTTTTTATTTATTTTTGGACAGGGTGGTATGGGGATAAAAAGCAGCTTAGATGAGCTGTCTGCTAAGTATTTGAGGCTTGATGTTCTAGAATCCCCTCGCCTGGTGAGTGAATAGTTATTTTTTTTCAATCATATATTCTTTAAAGTGTATCTCTTGTGCTGCTATGTGGCACTCTGAGCTTGATAATTTTGGAGTCTTGTTTTGAGCTGCTTCTGCCTACCCATTATATTTTCTTTAGAATCCATGTGCAGAATTTTGGAAGCTGTGAGGAAATGTGAACTTAAAAGATCACCTGGGGGCATCGGAACACTTGATTTTTTAGAATTAATTTACAAATATATAGAAAGAGTACAGACGTGGAATTTGAACGATTCATTCTCTCTCTTTAATATCATGGCTGACGATTCTCGCCATTTAGAGATGAAAATTCCAAAGCCAGAGAACATCCACATGTCAGCTTACTCTGGCAAACAATTTTGAGCCCTTATTCTCTCTATTGATCATTGATGAATTACCTGAGTGCGTATAAGAGATGATATTTGGTTGCGTCTTCTCTAGTGGATGGGACGAGAGAAAGATTGTTTCTCCTAATGAGTTTTGGATGGAAATTTTGGAGGTAGATTACCGAGAAAAATGGGTATATATCATGGAAGTGGGAGATAGAAAAGGGTGAGAGGAGGACAATATTTGGGTCTTCTCTTTTTATTAATCTGGAATTACCGTTTTCATGAATCAATTCAGAATACATTTTTGTGATCTGGCATTTGTTTACTTTTATAATAACAAACATTAATTCCAAAATGCTGAAGGATAGAGCATCTTTATACAAAGCATGCGCTCTATGAAATAAATTTGAGAATCCTAATTGTCAAATTGCTGCCTCATCGATAAAAAAAAGGTGGTTTGATGCATGGAAGCATCCTGCCTATGCAGGTTTCTGGGAAAGAAGGGTAAGGTCATTTAGGCCTAATGTATATATCCTTACCTTAAATTCTATAAGAGGTTCTTCGTACAGCTCGAACTCATGAGTGTAGATACAGCCTCATATAGTAAACATAAGATAAAGTAATTTACTACTTCATCTAATGTCTTACAATCTTAAATTATTTATTCATGCATTTACACACCCCACCACGCTCCTTCAGTAAAAGAAAAACCTCAATTCTCATTGTAAGATCCTAGGATGCATGGAAAAACTACCAAAAATGAAGGGGTCCTCTAAAAAGTGTTTTATTTTATGTGTTTTAATGTTTATCATTGATCCTTTAAGTTGCAATATGTAGAATTTGGTCCTTGTATCTTTAGTTTCTACGCATATGCCCTCCGTACCTTTATCTTGTATCTGCATACCCCGTATCCATACCCATGCTGCGTAGAGATCCAACATCTCCTCATTCATTCTTTCAACTTACTGGATTGTTATGAGATCTGAATGCAGAATCTTCATCCTAGACACCGTAGTTGTTCACTACAGCATGTAAATGTTGAAGCTATCATGGAAATGCAATTTATATATGCATTTAATCTCTTCAACTTCTCCTTGTTTTCCTTGTTTTATTTATCGTTTATCTTTATTTTCTTTCTCTCTGTATTTTTTCTTTTCTTTTTGGCAAGCCTTTTCTTTTCCCCAATAGGTGCACAGGCTTGATAGAGATTGTAGTGGCGTATTAGTGATGGGCAGGAGCCAGTTGAGTGCCAGTACACTCCATTCCCTCTTACGTGAGAAAACATTTCAAGCATCCAACTCTGTGGGTATTTTTAAATCTTTTTGTTTAGTTGGTTGTGACTTCTGCCATGTTAGCATTTGGGCTTTTTCTTCTTACTTCAAGGTTTTTGAAATTTTCAGGACATTGAGCATGAAAGTAGAATTATGAAGAAGACCTACCAAGCACTTGTTATTGGCACCCCTAGACGTTTGAAAGGATTGATCTCTGTGCCACTGGGAAAGGTTAAATATTTCTCAATGCTTTATCTTATGTTTAAGCAAAAGATAAAATGACATACTATGAAATTTTATCCGGGAGCTTTATTTCATCAACTTGCTGTTAGATTAGATCAAATCTCGGTCTAAATCGGTTCTTAGAAATTCTTGTTTTTTTAGGTGGTTATGGACAACGGAAAGTCTGAACGTGTCACTTCCATTCATGACGCTCAATCGCCATTAGCCCAGCATGCAGTGACAGAGTATCGAGTGATTGAAACTCTACATGGTTAGTTGGAAGCTTTTGACTGAAATCTTTATATGATTGAACATGTAGTATAACGTATAGGTGAATCTGATTCACCAGATAGCATCTTGAACCTTCTTAAAATAAGTGACGTTTTTCTGTCTTTAGTTCTTTGTATAATGCCCTCGGCGACTTCAGTTCATGCTTGTTTAATGATTTGAGGGCATAGAGCAAGCACCCATCTTCTCGGAAACACACAATGAGTCAATTAGCTTGTTGCAAAATTTTCAATTTCTTTTTGCAGTAAAGAATCTTAGGTTGTGTTGTGTGCTGAAAATGAGGTTCTGTTGCCAAATGAACATATAATGCAGTGTCAAGATCTATTTGCAAATATTCTGTTTAAACATTCTTCTGAAGTATCTCTGATTTATGGGCTTTGATGAGGGAACATGCCAGAAATTCTGTTTTTCTTCTTTTGAATATTCATTTTTCATGCATTTCATCATCTGTTCATATTTTTTGTGATGAAATCTGTAGGTTATACCTGGTTAGAGTTATCCCCAGTTACTGGCAGAAAGCACCAGGTGCGCCTGAATGTTTTTTTTTTGCAATTTTCAATTCCTAATCGAAAAGGCTAGTGTCATATTATACACTTGTAGACCATTGACTAATGGGTGGACCTATCTCAATCAATGGGTCCCACCCCACCACGATCAATGATGTACAAATGTTGCCTATATCATTTTCTGTGATGGATATAAACTCGAGGTTGTTAGTTGTTATTTGTGTATGCTAAATTATATTCTTCATGTGGGGTCGCGATACAAAAGCTGCGTGTTCACTGTGCTGAGGTGTTGGGGACACCTATAGTTGGGGACTACAAGTATGGATGGCAAGCTCACAAGAATTGGAAACCTTTTCCATGCTCATCTTCTGATTCTCTCACCAGTAACCTAAATGAGGAAATTGCCAAGCGGCCATGGCTCGACCCTTTCGGTCTCAACATGTCAAATGGAAGCATCTCTGACAAGAAACCTCATCTCCATCTTCATTGCAGGGAAATAACCTTACCTGACATATGTTTGGCAATGAAACTTGCTGCTACATCACACGGGAATATCGATATTGCTGATCTGCAGAGCATTAAATTGAATGCTCCTTTGTCTCCGCATTTGCAAAAGAGTTGGGATTTGTTGAAGCTTGGCCCTAGTTGAAACTCATGTTCGAAAAAGTTGGTAATGGCCGTTTATGGTATTATCACGGTTTTACTTACTTGGATGTCTTGCAATATCTATCACCTGGGGAACGAATCAGATGGGAACTGTTGTATGTCATGGGGTTCACAATATGTAATTTTGCACTGGGCTGTTTTCTTTCAACAGTGACGCAGGCATCGAATTATTGCACAAAATGTGCACACACTTTTGATTTTGAGCCATACCTTTGATTTCTGAAAAAGAAAAAAACAAAGAAAAAAATTCATACCACACAAGTACACAATGGTGGTACTGTGTGGGGATAAATGGTGGTGATCTATCATTTTTTTTGTTTTTCTTTTCATGCACCTGACTGCCCTCATCTAGGTAGAAAGTACAGTTAATCTTGTGAAAGAAAGGGGTGGATGGATTTTTTAGTACAATTTTCTCTTCTTTAGTACAGTTTTTCTTTTCACTCTCTGAATATGAAAGATTTTATGGTGCAACGGTCGTAAGAAAATTGTATTAACTAACATAGATTAGAGTTTGTTTTTTTTTACCCTTTTTTATAATACATTTTTTATCGTGTGTGAGGTTAAAAATGAATGACTGTACTATGATTCTACGGTGGTCTTGAATCAAGTTTTGGACAATCATATCATCATTTCTATCCAATTACAAATTTTAAGAAGGAACTTTTATTTTTAAGACAAAAGTCCACCATTTTTTTCTTCCATAACATTGGTTGGAGACCATCTAGTAGGATTTGGTCTGAGACCAACATAAATTTTTGATGGTTGTAATCTACGTTACTTGGTAAAATCTTTATACGATAGTTGTATCATATATAGTAGTATGCATATTAAATCTGCATGTTTGGTCGTCCGGCTTTTTGCGACGCTTTGGTTGTCCGACTTTAGCGACGTTTTGGTTGTCGCTATACCAAAATTTTTGTCTTTTTCCCTTTTTTTTTTTTTTTTTTTTTTTTTTGCCGGTTAGGTAAAACGAAGTCGTATGATTTGTGCACGAAGGTGCATTTCGATCTTCAGAATTTTTTGGTTAAGTAAAACAAAGTCGTATGATTTGGTACGGTGCCACAAAAACTACTAGAAAATAAAATATTGTAGTATCATATATGGTAGTATTATTATTTATCTTACCTTGTTCTTACCTATTAAAGTTGCATACTAGGGACGACCAAATTCCTTCCCTCCCCCCCCCCCCCCTCCCCCCTTATTACGTGTGCCTTTTTTTTCCCTTCTTTTTTTATACTAATATATTTGCTATCGGGACTGACGAACGCATTTAATTTCCACCGCTTTCTTCTCCAATGCCCACACTCCACGTTTAACGTTCCACTAGCGTTTTTTTGGCACCGCCCTCAGCTCGTTGGATATGAATAGGAGGTTTTGAGTCGGTCATGGATCATTTCCCACTTCCATCGTTGTTGCTTTCAAAGTTCGGTGATACCCGATCCTTTGCGACAATTTGCTTTGATTTTCCATGGTACAACGTTGTTGATTTTCGTTTTCATTCGCAGTTTGTTACCGCTTGTATCACGTCTGTGGAGTTCTCTTTGCAAATCGGGCGGTGGGCGTGGCGGAGTATCGGTGGCCTTATATTGCTTGGCTTTTGCTTCAATTCTTTGCTTGGGCTTAGAAGCGATTCGTTGATTTTTCATTGAATTCATCGGTGACTATCAAATACCTATTTACGTAATCGGTTTTTTGGTTTAAATCATGATTTAGCATCACGACCATTATCCTCCAAAAGCTCAGGCGGAATTTTCTTTGAGGATAGATTGAAGCGCAATTTTCTTTTTTGGTGGTTTATTTTTCCTCCGTGATTGCATTGTGTTATGATGCTCGATTATTCGCCACTTATTGAATTGAAAATCAGAATTTTAGCACAATCCCCTGATTTCTCTGAGAAAAGGGTAGTAGAAAGGATGTATTTTTATATATGTGATGGATTTTTTGTGTGTGTGTGTTTATCTCTTTTTCTTTTCTATGTTGTTGAAAAGCTAAATCTGTTCTAATTTGCTTGTGTTTTAATCAGGAAGTTTTCCAATCGGACCAAGAATTGTGATGGTGAGTAAATGGTTATAAATAAATATAATTCATTGGATGCTTGGTATGAATTGCATTCGATATAATACTTGCAAGGGAAGCTCCGCATTTGTTTCCGACGACTGCCAGAGATAATTTCGATGGATTTGATTCAAAGACAAATATTGATGTTGACGAAAAAACTGTATGGTCCTCCATTTAGATGATGTGATTCACTTTCAGTTAAAATATTTTTTGCAGTTCATTGATTTCTTGATGTCCATTATGTATATTTTTTGTCGTGATTGATCAGTATGTGATTGGTGGCAATGGTTACGGATCACCGTTAGGGGTCCAAATCTATGACAAATCAAGTGGTGAATGGTAGGTTGTTTTATACAACTGCAAGAGGTTATGTTGTTATTTCTTTGATAAAAATGTAGTTTTGTTGTTTGAAATGAATTTCACTATTAATGAGGCCTAAAGTTACTAAATCTTTGGTTTGTTGTTTGATTTGAATTTGAGGGTTATACCCACGGAGTTAGGAGCAGGCCTAAAGTTTCTAATGGTGCTCACCTATGCTTTTAAATGAAGAACGGATAACGATTACTACGGAGATTCTAATGTTGGTGGTGGCTTTTGGTTCCTTGAGGTGTGAACTCTTGGCATGAAATCGAAAGAACTTTTACGGTTTTTGATATTCATTCATGTTATTGTTAGATCACCTTGGTTTGAAATGGACTTGTTGAATTAAATTTGAGAAACAAATTAAATTATCCCCATATTTGAGGAGTAAGTCGTCTGAAGTGTGAAGATATTCGCTTTTTTGGAATCTTTGATTTTGTTTCTTAAATTGTATTCATCATTACGCTTTGAAAGCAGATGGACACGCCATTTGTTAGGACCAAAAAAGAACACAGGAGCAGAGGTGATTGCCTGGAGCAAAGGAGTTGTAGGCATTACTGCCGAGATAAGCCTGTTGTTATTAGCGGACATACGGAATCGGCAAGGGACTTTGATTTCTAAACTAATGAAAGAGTTTCCATCCATGTTCGGGTTTTCCGTTAGTCACACTACGCGCCATCCACGAGAGAAGGAGCAAAATGGGGTCCATTATCATTTCACTGAAAGAAGTGTTATGGAAGAAGAGAAAAAAAAACGGGGAATTCATGGCCTCCAAAGGAATACATATCTCGAGCTACTTTGCATTTGGTTAGCTTTTTTCTTCTTGATTCCTTTACCATTTATCATCTTCTTTGTTATCTTTGTATGTTCGTTGATTATATTTAGTTCATGACGGATGAAATTTCTTTGACTTGGACTACGATTTGTTGATGATCTTGCTAATTGAAGATGTCTTATTATGATTAAGTTTATATGCAATAGATTTAGTGGTATGGGTTCCCGATGTAGCGGATTTGCTTACCATGTTGTTGTTGGTGAATTCTTAGCTCTTTAAGCTATACTTTATTCCAACTATCGTGGAATACAAACATATGTAGATGATGTTGGTTGCATTTATATGATTTGATTCTACTTATGCAAAAGTTGGCATGACTAGGATTGTGGAGGAGAGGAGGCGTGTTCCTGTAGACTCATGTTGCGTATAGCCGATCAGTATATAGCTTATCAACCTAAGACGAAAAAAGAGGAGAACTCAAAATTTTAACATCTTTGAGAGAAATTTTGCACATTTCTGTGCAATTCCGTTGTATGTTTTTTGTGTTTGCGAGTTCATTTTGGTGGGATTTGAGTGGAGCTGTTGGTATTGATGGTTTTTACCTGTGAGCCACTTTTGATGACTAGATTGAATCCATAATTAGTAGTGTGTGGATTGAGAATTTGCGTTTTGGGAAGTCTTTTTTGGTAGGATATTGGTATTGATGTGTTAAAGATTGAAATATTCAAAAAATAAAGACCCAGAATTTGCTATATCTTCTTGTATATATGATTGTCATCTACAAGTGTGCTTGTTGTTTTCATTTATTGGATTTTTGAAGTTAATAAAAGAATCGAATCTATTTGGCGCATTTTTTTACGTGATTTTGCATCGAGATGGTGAAGTTCGATTGTTTCTCTATCCAAATCATCTATAAGCATTGGTGTCATTTGTTCATGTTAATTTGATTTCTGCCATATATTTTAGCTTTTTGTACACGAAGGTGCATTTCGATCTTCACTATCGTTTAGATGCTTTTCTAAGCATTGAAGTAGGTTCGTGTTTTTTTTATTTTTATTTTTGCTAAAATGAATTTATTGCAGACATAAAAACTATAACCGGTTTATAAAAAAAATGAGGGCAAACAGTCATAGTACGGTGCGCCTTTAAGTATGCATGTACGCTTTTTAATTTTGATAGCTAATATTCCAAGCTTATAGCATAACAACCGAGAACCACATCGTGCGGAGCACGATTCCCCCACTAGTATTAATTATTTCCCATGAATCGTGTACATTAAAGTGAAAATAGAGACGTAATTAAAACTTAGGATTGTTGGTAAAAATGACACATAGTTAACATAGTTAAAATAATTGTTAAATATGCATTTTTTTAAATTTATATATTTTTCAAAAGAGACAAAAAATTCTAACTGAAACGAAAATTGATGTATTTAAAGTAAGGATATGGGTGTTGCCGATGAATAAGCTCTTAGTAGCAAAAAGTTGTGTGCGGTAATTTCCCATATAAAAGCTGTTGGCCCAGATGGAATTCCTCCTGTCATCATCCTCAAACAGTGCTGGGCAGTGGTGAGTCCTTCTCTCCTACATTTTGTGTTTGATGCCTTTAATAAAGGTTTTCTTCGATCCCAAACATAATGGAACCTTGATGCCCATAATCCCTAAAACAAACCCTCTTGAGATTGTCTCCCAATTTAGACTCATGGCCCTATCCAATATTTGTGTTAAGATCATCTATAAGGTAATAGCAAACCGTATGCAGTCTTATATTGGCACATTGGTCAGCCAAACCCAGTCAACTTTCATACCAGCCGTAGGTACTACTGGCAATATCATTATAGTCCAAGAAGTCCTATACCACCTCAAGTGGAAAACTGGGAAAAAAGTGAAATGATCCTGAAAATTGATCTTGAAAAAACATATGACAATGTCATTTGGAGTTTCTTTAGGAGATCTGGCAAGGTAGGATTTAAAGATAATCTTCTTCACCTCGTAATTTTTGGCTGAAGACTTCCAAACTCAATATTCTCTGCAAAGGCAATAAATTGGAACCTATTCAACCCCCAGAGAGGATCGAGACATGGGGACCCCCTTGTGCCCTACCTCTTTGACCTTTGTATGGAGGTCTTGAGTCAACTCATTAACAAAGCGATTGAAGAAGGGAAATGGAAGCTTTGTAAAAAGTGAGTGGCGGGGCCTAGAAACATCACAATTATTCTTTGTTGATGACTTAATACTTTTGGGAGAGGCCTCAGTTGAACAAGCTCTGCTCATGAGAACATTACGAACACCTTCTGCTGCATCGGTGGCCAAAGTATTAGTGCCCAAAAATCCAGTTCTTTGTGTCCAAGAATACCGCCACCCAATTGAGGAACTTGATTGGATGAACCCTCAATGTGCAACACTCTGAAAGCCTTGGAACCTACCTTGAGTCCCACTTATCCACTCAAGTGTTACCAAAAGCAATTACACATATCCTTGATAAAATTAAAGAAAAATATTTCCATTTGGAAAATGAAGAACCTCTCTAAGGCGCAACCTTTGATCTTGATTAGAAGCTCATTCGAACAATTCTCTACTACATTATGAAGTCTGAAAAATTCCCCAAGGGAATTCTTGATGAAATATGCAGAATGTGTATAAGGTTTTTCTGGGGTGGAGATGAGGGTAACCGGAAAATGCACACAAAATCTTGGGAGAAACTCTGCCTACCTAAGGATTGTGGTGGCCTTGAATTCAAAGACCCCTACACAATGAATGTGGCTCTGCTGGGCAAGTTGGTTGGGCAGTGCCTACTAGATGATCAGGCCCTTTGGGTGAGTCCAAGTATGGTAGTCCCTTTGAGACCCCAAGGCTCACATGATCCTAAACCTTGAAAAGCATCTCATTTGCGGCTAGGGCACTCCATGATGGATTTACAGCTCAGAATAATCATCTAGAAGGGTTCCTATGAGCATAGATACAAAGTGGAGGAGGCCTATAACATCCTCTCTGAAGTAGAACAAGTTACCGGCCACTTCTATTGGTTAGATATTTGGAAGCTCAATGGACCTATGCGACTCAATTTTCTGACTTGGTAGGCAGCTCCCAACTCCCTACCCTCAATGGCATTGCTCTACAAATGCCACATATCACCCACACCCAGGTGCAAGCTCTGTAACAAGGACGCTGAGACGAATATCCATGTTTTGAGAGAGAGACCTTAGGCCCAAAAAGCATGGAAAAAAATCTTCCCGCAACGAGGATGGAGATCCTTCTTTTATCAAGCTGATGTGGAAGATTGGATTGACTCTAACATCAAGAGCACTACAGGCATTAGAGATGTCACGGAATTTATTAACACAAAACAAGTAATAATCCGGTTAACCTCAAGTATAAGGATCGTAGTAATAGTGGTTAATGCCGGGTCGATCTTACGGGGAACTGGCGATTGTGAGTTCTAGTTTTTATTCCTAACTAACCTATGTCACGATTACTAAACTAAGCAATGGATAAAACTAAACAGAACTGGAAATAAAACTTAACTAAAGCGTAAAGCCGGATGAAGATATGATCTAAAGCCAGGAAGGATATGTTTGAACCAATTTAAATCGAACTAAATCTAAGATGCAATAGAAAGAACTAACTAAGCTAAGTAATTCAATTTCAAGGGATTTTAAATCAATAATTTTACGAGGCGAACAAGCAATTGATCCACCTATCCTATCAATATTCGGTTTCAATTGATTATTTCGTGATTACTAATCAAGTTGTGATTCACCTATTCAAAGGTATGAACCCTAATTTCTTAGGCAAGTTCGTCTATTAATCTCTATCTTTCGATCTAAAGATTAACGCTCTCAAATCAAGGTGTGAAATCTCTCAATTTCTAACCTAGAAATCTAACCTAATAACTCTCGTTAATTAGATCAAATATCTATTCTTTATCATGGTGATCTAAAGTCTAACTTGATTTTCATCAATTAAACAATCAATAAAGCAAACATCTCTCGATATAAATTTACGCAATAAACATTATGGAGCATGATAAAAGAAACAACTTGTAATAGATACTCACAAAATAACCACGAAAGAAGTGAATTGTTGAATCGGACGGCTTCACAACGCTTGTTCAATGGAGGTCTAGCCTCTTAGCATCCTCTTGAAGATCGAATTATTGAAGTAAAAATACATAAAAAGTGTTTAGAACTACTAGAAAACTAAGAACAATGAAATCTCGGCCGCCCCACAGGGTTTAGGGTTTTCAATATATCTGTATTGTGAGGAAAACGCGCAGCGATATTTATAGAAGATTAAGTCGGTCTCAAAGATGTCGGCCGATGGACGACCGTCGAAAAGGGTGAACGCCCGTCCGCTTGTGAAATCTTCTTTGAGTCGGGCGAGTCACGACCAGGCGCCCGTCGCCAGCGTCCACTCCTGCGTCCAAACTTCACGAATCTACTTCCCATTCTGGGCCGCTCGTTCACTTGTGAGACTTTCGTCCCTTTGTGGGCGCTTGATTCGAGGATCGAATTTAATCTTGATTTCTTGAACTTTATCTCTTTTCTCCATCTCATTCCTTCATTATCTCTTTTATCTTCAATTACCTCGAACTCAATCAACTCTTGAGCATCTTTTGAGCCTCAAACATGCATCTCATGACACATAAAAACATCGCAAAATGTAATAACGCTCAAATGATCATAAAATCATAATTAAAACACATAAATCAACCTATTTTGCGATTATCTCTTTTAAAATATCATTTGCTCAATATTTCCATTAAACACACGTTTCTTATGCAAATTAGTACAATTACGAGGAAAAATATCATAGAATATAGTGTACTAAATCGTATAAATTGACCTTAACAACTCCCTACACTTAAGCTTTTGCTCGTCCCGAGCAAAACAAAACAAAGATAAAGGCTCGAGAAAGATAGACATCTAAACATATATAACACGTATCCAATAAATCGAAGTTCACGGTGTGTGTGCATAGCCATAATAAACTTCCACTAAATCCGAACTTGAGAAACTCAAAGCAAAACTAGCTAATACCCCCTTCAAACTAGAGATAAATGACACTCATAAGGCGTACCCTACAAGCGTAATATATCCCGAAAAAGATGATTGAATATATCAGGCCCTTTTTGAAATACTCGAGAGGATAATCCCCACAACATATACATCGGTTTCTCACTGGGGATAAGATGAGACGATAACTTAGTCTTATATCCATTCATACTAATCTTTTAGTTGATTTAACTTTTCACTTTTAAACACACACAGATGAGCTATTGCCTGTCATAGCGAGAATAGGATATTCGAGATATACCTACCTTATTCCAATCATAAGGCGGTTTTTATTATCGTGAGCTTTTAGTCATCATAGTGGTATAGGACATACGTGGTATACCCTATCGCACTCAAATCATCGACTAGCTTTACACACCCAATTACTTCATATTTTTCAACTTTTTCATTTGACAATAAGTTACGTGTTACTTATCACATTCAAACCTTAGATATTCACAGTATATCATACTCCGGATCTAAATACAAACTATCATAAATCTCAAGATATATCACGTAGCACTAAGTACATGACTTATAAGAAAATAAAAATCACTCGTCAAAAGGGGTATAACTTTATAAGTAGCTCATCATTTACTATGGCTCGTGAAAAATCGATCTCAGGTGAAACAACTAACTTACCAAACATATGATATATAGCTTAAATGACTATAAAAATAACGAACATTGAATCGAATTGCCTACTCGGGACAAAACAAAAACAAAAGTGTCGAAAAATTACGAAAACGAAAATTTTAGCTCATTGTTTGCATAGAAACATAGAAACATTACGAATTAAGCAAATGTGTAGATACATATCGAAACATTCCCTCCCCACACTTAAAAATCAACATGTCCTCATGTTGTGCGAACGAAAGAAAAGGAAAAGACTTAGTTGATTTAAATCGAAACTCAGATCGTCGGTTAGGGCGGAGCCTACATAATGACACTTAGAACGCGGAACCAGACAATGTAGCTCGACGAAACCGTGAAAAATATACCTGCACGTCTTAACAAACATGGAACCATCTCGGGGAAAACGGGGAATTATACCAGAACGAAAAGAGATATCAAAAATGAAGATAAAGCAAAAGGTAAAGCATTCAATACATCAGAAAGTATAAAACAAAGTATAAAATGAAGAAAATGCGGGTGCCTTTATGGCTTACATGATCCATCGAAAATAAATAGTAGCAACATAAAAATTACAATGAACCATATAAGTAAAAAGTAGCGAAATATACAATCACCGTAGCGGCGCAATTGAAAAATAGACAAATGAAATCAAGATTGTCCCGGGGCGGAGTATCATCGACCGGAGGAGGCAGCAGAATCGGCGATAGTAGTAGGTCGATGGAGAAGTGCGGCCGTAGAGCGTCGTCGATGAAGGTGCCGTTGTGTAATGGCGGGGCGTGCTTGATCCCGGTAGTTCTCTCCTCCGCAACCTCCTCATCATCAGGCTCTTTCTCCGCCTCAAGCACATCGGCAATAACTCGCTTTCGATCACATCGGAAAAGATGAACTCCGTATCACTCTCCTTGAAAATCTGCATATCCTCGGTTTCTTGCCTCCACAATGCAACTGCGCAAAGACGTACATCATGTTCTTCTGCGTCTCACGGATATCGAGTCATCCAATCTCATAGACTATTGGCCATCTTTGTGCCGAGCCCTCTCGCGAGGAGATAAACTAGACAAGGAGGGAACCAGAGGTGGGGCCGAAGATGGACCAGGCTCCTGGGGTGTCTCCGTCTCAGAGTGTCCCGAAGGCTTACCCTTCTCTCTCTGTATTGGCCTCGGGTTCTTGGGCTTGTGATCCGCTCCATACTCAGGCACACCGGCATCGAGGCACAAACCGTGGATCAGGTGAGGGACGATCAAGCTCCGCGTATAAACCTTCTGATTGATCGAGATCTCGTCATACAAAGCTTGTCCCACATTCACATTCAGGCCAAACGTCGCGCGCATACAACATACCGAGGTCACCAATGTGAAAGTGTGTCGAGGTTGTTCTTAGGCAACAACCGACTCTGAATGAATCGACCTTTGGACCTTCCAATCCTCCGTCCAGGTCGTGGTGACTAACTCCTTCCGGTCTCCTCCCGGTCTTAATGTCCAAGCCACATCCGGGCACATCCTTAACCGCAACTCCTCCAAGGATCACATCCCCAAACTCTGTCTATGCAAAATCTCTTCCTTATAATCTCTACCTCAAAGCCGCCAACCCATACTTTGCATTGATCACCTCCGGTGTAAAGCGGAACTTGGACTCCCGAACCACAACCACCCTCGATTCCAAGTCGGTTTCGAACAATTGGCATAAAACTCCGAACCAAGGAACTATTGACCGGGGTAGTTGGAATCGTCATCAAAGCGCCCATTTCCGATCCTTAAGCAATTTAACGAAATCCGGATCGACCTTTGCCTCTAAAGTGGCCCTTTCTATCAACATCGTCCTCGAGAAATAGTCTTTGTTTATACACATCGTGAGCTCAGGGTTCATGAACCTACTGAGGTAAGGGCATAGAAGTGCGGTTTTGGCTCTCTTTCTAGGTGGATCGACCACAGGTTCAACCGGCACATCTTCCCGTGTAGCTTCTACAACCTCCTCAACCCTAGGCGAGGCTCCGCCTTTACGAGCTCTAGGCATCCGTATTAAAGGAATATCGTCGTCCGTCTCGTAGTCCGAGGTTGGTTCATCTCTTAAGGTTGCCCTAGTTTGGGTGGCTCACAGGGGTTGCTCCCGAATGCTCACACCTCGGTTGGGATCAACTAAAGTTGGGTCGAACTCTTTGCGCTTCTTCCCGGCCTCCCAGCAGCAACTTCTTCCCGTGTCTTTTCACAACTCCTTCTTATGAACCATTTTCAAGCCTAGTCTACACCAAACAATCCCAATACGCACAAAAGATACCCGTTTAACATCCAAAGCGGGATTTCAAATCAACCAAACCACAACCACAACCATCCATGATCAATAACCAACCCATTCATCATCATCAACATCACCCAACAAGAGTCAAGAATCAAAAGCGAAAGAAAGAAAACAAATAAGATGACATTCAAGTGAGCGAGCCGACCCAAAGATCGAACTCGTAAAAGCGTGAAGAAAAGCGAGAAAAGTTGTGACTAACTTACCGAGTAAGATGAGTAGATCTTGATCGTAATGAAGATTAGTCCAAACAAGTCCAAATGGCCTCAAAAAATCGGATTTTTTCTCTTAAAAGTCGGACTACAATGAGTCTTTGATTCTCAAAAATATAGCGTGTTGGGAGTTTTGGTTATGAGAATCGAAGAGAGGGTATCAAAAGCGGTCTATAGCACTTGGAATCGCTCAAAATGGTTTAGAATGGGGGAATTTAGGGCAAAAGGAGGAAGAGAAACCTTTTTCCGCATTTGAATATCACGAAAAGTGAAGGTTCACTCGAAGAAGGGGTATATATAGGCAGAGGTGGACGCTCGTCCAACTTCGAGTGGGCGGGCGTCCACTGAAATCGAATGAAGCCGGACCAGGCGTCGGTTTAGTAAACGCTTCGTCAAAAGTTTAAATCACATACAAGATTGGAGGAATTAATCAGAGGCGGGCGTCGAGGCTTAGTGGACGCTTCGTCAAAAATTGGTCATGGTGGACGGGTGTCCAAGCGGGAAAATGCACAAAATCATAAAATTCCCATATAACTCAAACTCAAAATTTCATCTCTTATTAAACTTAAATAAAACTTCAAAACTACAAATAAAAAATCAAGCGAAAGTACATAAAATTTCTAGAAAATAAATAAAAACAAATAGAGAACGAGTGGGTTGCCTCCCTGCAGCGCTTTTTGTTTTACGTCGTTGCTCGGCGAAACAAACCTAACTAACGCTAGATCTGCATAAATCTCGTCCCAATCCACCAAGCGGATGAGGCGGCCGAAGCATATCAATAGCAGGAGGAAATCATAGTCGTCTTACGCCCAGGTCATCTCCGGCTACCTCTAAACCTCTAAAATGTGAAGCTGCAGTACCGGCGCTAGATGCATCGACGACATAGGGTCGTTTAGGATTCGTATATGGGCGTCTATAGCTTCCTGGAGCTCCTCAGTGGTGAAGTCACTACCTCCCAAACAATGGGGACAATGAGAACATAGGTGGCGGTCTTCGTGACGGGTACTAAGCTCAAAATCTCGTGCAAGACTATAGTGCCTCCTGGTCCATCATTTCTCATAATCAGTGGGATCCGACTAATGATGGGGAACTCCTCCGGAAGAACTCCGTAATCCATATCTAAAAAGCAAACTAAGCGCGAGATATAAATAGAAAAAACTTAGTCAACTAAGGCGTTATTAAACTAAAACTTAAATAAATATAACACTAATAACCAAAGCGTAATTTAACTAATATAATAAGGGATATCTAGGATGCCTCTAGTAGCGCTTTTAGTTAATGTCGTTAGCTCGACCTTTGTTGAAGTCTAGCCTGGATCGAGGCCATTTGACTTTTACGCGCCACCACTACCTCGTAAGCTCGATCGATGGTGTGGCGCATGAAGCGACACTAACACATGGGGTTAAATTCTTTATTGCTTTCGGACACGTTTAAACTTCCCCATGGTTGACTTCTTCGTCTTCTGAAGCTTCTAATGACATTCTTGTTGACGCTCTTTCCAATATTCGTCCATATCCCAACTACCAGCTAGAACTTCTTCCAATTGACCATCACCGTCATCCTCAGAGAAAAGATCGGGTGAAAACTCGTCTAATTCTTCGACTGTTGTAGCACCACATCCAAGGATATCGAGGAACCGAACAGTCAAAAGCTTGTCTTTAGGCTCACCAATGTAGTGTTTGCACCTCTGTCCGTTCACTCGAAACGGCTGGTCACCATAACCTCGTAGTTCTAGAACGCCTCCAGGAATAATTTGGAGAATTTCAAAGGGACCGGACCAACGTGTCCTCAACTTCCCAGGAAACAAATGTAACCTAGAATTGTAAAGAAGAACTTGTTCTCCGACTTGAAATTCTCTCCTCTTAATCTTAGCATCGTGGATTAGCTTCATCTTATCCTTACTAATCCTGGCACTTTCGTAAGCCTGGAGTCTGAATTCGTCTAGCTCATGTAACTGCTGTAGTCGATGTTTTCCACAAGATTGGGAATCAAAGTTCGAAACTTTGTAGCCCAATAAGCTACATCTCTAACTCGACGAGTGAGATGACATGGTTTCCGTAGACCATTTGATATGGAGATGTACCCATAGGGGTTTTATAAGCGATTCTGTAAGCCCAAAGTACATCATCCAATTTCAAACTCGATCCTTTCTATGATCATTTACCGTCTTCTCGAGATTTTCTTGATGCTTTGGTTGCTCCTTTCAACTTCGACCACTAGTCATCGGATGATATGGTGTGCGGTTTTATAGCGGACACCATAATTTTCAAGGACTTTCTCACGGGGTCGGTTGCGTAGAAATCGTCCCTTCATCAGCGATCAAGGCTCGTGGACATCCAAACCTCACAAAGATATTTTTCTTAAGAAATTTCATGACCGTCTTATGATCATTGTGAGGAGTGGCTTGAGCCTCCACCCATTTAGACACGTAGTCTCACGCAGACTAAGATGTATTTATTACCGCAAGATGATGGGAATGGTCCCATAAAATCGATACCCTACACATCAAAGACTTCGCATTCTAGGATGGGTTTCAAAGGCATGTCAAAACGCCTTGTCAGTGCGGTTCTTTGGCACCTATCACAAGCTTTTCTGAAAGCTTACGTATCTTTAAAGATCGTAGGCCAATAGAAACCGGATGGAAAGATCTTAGCAGCGGTTTTCCACGGACTAAAGTGACCTCCGGTGGGTCCTTTGTGGCATTGCTCAATAATATCCCGTTGCTCGGACTCATGAACACATCTTCTAAGCAAACCATCTTTCTGAGATCTTAAAAAGATAAGGTTCATCCCAAGCGAAATATTTCAAATCGAGAGAAGAACTTTTTCTTCTCTCGATAAGACATCTACGGATCGAGATAACGGGCATGAAGGTAGTTTACAATGGAAGAATACCATGGAACATCAGGAGGACAACCGTCTATCAACATAATGTTTTCTAGAGGAAAGTAAAGATCTATATCATCCGGATCATCCTTTTCCTCACTTAACATTCTAGAAGCGTGATCACCACTACGTTTTCTTTGCTACTTTTGTCCTTAATTTGGACGTCAAACTCTTGTAGGGTCAATATCCCACGTAGTAAGCGCGGTTTAGCCTCTTTCTTGGTCATCGAGATAACGCATAAGCGGTGTGATCGAGTCCACACAATCACTTGAGCTCTAACAAGTAACTCTGAAACTTGTCCATAGCAAAACTACGGCCAAAAGCTCCTTTTCGATTAGTGGTATAGTTAACTTGAGAGGGGTTCAATGTGTGGCTTGGCGTAGTAGATAGGTTGGAATTTCCCCTTTGATCTTTTGTCCTAGAAAACGACCTGTGACATAGTTTGATGCGTCGCGCATAAGCTCAAGCGGTAGGTTCCAATCGAGCGATATAAGAATTGGAGTAGAAATTAAGCGATCCTTGAGCTCCTCAAGCGCTTGCTTGCAACTCTCATCAAAATTAAACTCAACGTCCTCCTTTAGTAAAGTGGGCCCGGGGGCTTGGCTATCTTGGAGAAGTCTTGAATGAATCTTACTGTAAAAACCGACATGTCCAAGAAAACCTCTAACTTCACGTACATTCTTGGGGTAGCTCATCTTCTCGATAGCTTCCACTTTTGCCCTGTCAACTTCTATACCTTTGTGAGATCTTGTGGCCAAGAACTATTCCCTCATCTACCATGAAATGGCATTTCTCCCAATTAAGTACTAAGTTCTTTTCCACACATCTGGATAACACTTGATCAAGATTGTAGAGGCAATCATCAAAAGACTGACCAAAAACCGAAAAATCGTCCATAAAAATCTCCATACACTTCTCTACAAGCCCGTCAAAGATAGCTAGCATACATCTTTGAAATGTATTGGGGGCATTGCAGAGACCAAATGGCATTCGCTTTATAAGCGAATGTACCGTAAGAGGCGGTAAAGTGGTCTTTTCTTGGTAGAATTTGGGTCAATGGGTATTTGGAAGTATCCGAATATCCATCTAGGAAGCGATAGAATCGTGTCCCGCCAGGCGCTCGAGCATCGATCAATGAATGGAAGGGAAAGTGATCTTTCATGGTTACCTCGTTGAGCTTTCGATAATCGATCTGAGACTCGTAACATTGACAAGTCTCAATGCAATTTCCTATCCCTTCTCATTCTTCTCAATTGTAATTCCACCTTTCTTGGGAACTACTTGAGTCGGAAACCCATTCACTATCGCGATGGCATAAATGATTCCCGTGTCCGGAAGTTTGATGATTTCCTTTTAACGACTTCTTGCATATGAGGTTGAGCCTCCTCTGCGGATTTGTCTAACACATTTTGCACCCTCATTCGTCTTGATCTTGTGCATATGCGGATGTCGGAGATATCCTCGATATCTCTACTTGCCATCCAAAAGCTTTTTCATTTTTCTTCAAAGCGTTGATAAGTTTCATTTCCTCTAAGCTTGAGAAAGCTTGGCGAGATATAATCAATGGAAGCTTGTCACCTTCTCTTAAAAACACATACTTAAGATGTTTGAGGCAGCGGCTTCAACACCAAATCTCTGTGGGGGGGTCTTTGGGCTAGACTTGAGATCTCACTTTTCAACTCAATATTCTTGAGTTTACTCTGTGGTCCCATTTGCCAAAGCTTCTCCTTCGAACAATTCTTCCTCAAAATCATTTGCTAATTGATCTAGATTGACAACACCATGAGTATTTAAATTATCAACCAATCGCTCATATTAAACCTACGGCCATGACTTGCTTATCCATATAATCGGTGAAATCATCCGTCATATAATCAATGAAAAAGCCGGTTGGAGGGCAGAGGGTACTTGAATGGACTTTAAGACATTGTAACTCACCTCTTGATCACCAACTTTCGGATAGTCACGTGCCCACCATCGCAATCGATGATGGCTCTGGTAATAGATAAGAAAGGTCTTCCAAGAATCGAGGGGCGTTTCGTCTTTCTCATATCTAAAACATACCAATCAAGCTGGAAAGGTAAATCTATCAATCGAACCAAATTAAAAGCGTCTTTCAAGATCCTGAAGCTTTCTTAGAAGATCTATCAGTAATTGTAAACTCATAGTAGTGGGTTCTAGAAGGCTTTGTAAACCATTTGTTTACATCTGAGACATTGGCATAAGGCTTATAGAGGCACTAAATCACACAAAGAATTAGGAAAGACTAGACCTCCCATTAATACTGTAAGTCTGAATTTGCCAGGGTCACCTCTTTTAATTGGTAAGTCTCCATAATTAATCATGGAGCAATCCTCACCAATTTGCCTTTCCATGCACTGCTAACTTCTTATTTTTAGAAGATACAACATCCTTGATGAATTTTGTATACTTAGGCATCTCAACCAAGACATCGATAGTGGAAGATTTACCTGCGTATTTTTCAAAAGGTTCAGCACCTTTCCGTACTTTTTGTCCTCACTCAAGGAATGTTGCTCTTTCTCGGTGGAAATGGAAGCTTCTTAAGGTCATTCTCGAGAAAAGACTTTCTTTGAGGATGCACTTACGACTTTGTCTTCCAGATCTTTCCATCGAGCGACTTTTCAGATTTGTTTATAGTCGAGGTCGACCTCACGACTTTCGATTGCTTTTTAGATTCTCGAGGGATCAGCCACTTGAGGATCACCAGCTCTCTTCACCTCTCGAGGATTAGCCACTGAGTTTTCTCTCTTGCGATTAAGAAGTGTAGGTGCTCGGCTTCCCTCCTGCCTTATCAATGGCGAGGAGGGGCTAGTGGTTTCACGGTGGGAGGACCACTAACTTGAGTACCGCTCGCTCAGTTCATTTGCCTTGGCCTCCTCTTTACCGTATTGAATTGTTGGCTCGAGGTCGATTACATGGGCCTTTGTTCAAGTCGGCTGAGCAACTTGACCACCTTTGGATTCTTCTTAGTGGCGGGCGGCGTTTGCCACAGGGGTCAAGCTAGCTGTTCGACCATTTGCTTGCCAATTTGTCTCTCAAAATTCTTCATTGATCTACTTTGCTCCTCCAACTTGGCTTCAAGATTGTTAGATTGGGAGGAGCTTTGAGAGATTTGGAAATTTGAAGAATAAATTTGGTGGGCCGACTTTGAAATTGAGAGTTTGGATTGGAAGGCCAATTCGATTGAATTTTTGCGTAGGATTGGAAAATTCGAGTTTTGGTTCCGATTAAACCAGGTTTCTATTGAAATTTGATTCAATTAAAATTGAATTAGGATTGAAATTTGAAGATGGATTAAGCCCTTGGTTTTGAAAATTGCCCTGCGCGAAGGCGATTGAACCTTGGATTGTTACGGCCATAGAATGCATTCACTTCCGCATTCTGTCCGTTCATAGGACAGAATTTAGAAGTGTGCCCCACCTCGTCACAATTCTGACATGTGACTTGATTGTACTGTCCATAATCATGAACAACATTCACTTGATAAGGTGTAGGAGAATTAAAGCGACATTGGCCATTCATATGGCGGTCGTAGCGATTTTTTGTCTGAGAACTGAGGGTTACTGTGGAAAAGAAAAGTTTGATTTATCGGGTTTGAAACTTGAGATGGTGCCATCTCGCCTTGCGGCATGGCGATCAAACTTTGCAAATTAACTTCCTCAACCTTGGGAGGAGGAGGTGCTTGAATTGCTTGATAAGAGGGGGCATAGTTGTACTTTGCAATGTCCTCAAACAATGTCCATCCCTCTTCCGGTGTTTTCTTCAGAAATGCCCCACCAGAAGAGCTATTGACCATGCCTTTTGTAAGCTTGGTCAATCCACTGAAGAATGTGTTGACTTGCCTTTCGGTGGCAAGCTATGGTGAGGACACTTTACGAGAAGAGACTTGAATCTCTTCCAACATTGAAGAAAGATTCATTTTCTTTACGATAGAGCGTGAAAATGTCGTTCAAACAACTGAAATTTGTCTTTGAAGGCGGAAAGTATTGACTTAGAAATTCTCTTTCAAGTTCGGCCAGGTGGTGATAGATTCGAGAGGAGAGAGGTGTACCACTCTTTAGCCTCTCCGCTTCAAAGAAAATGGGAAAAGTTTGACTTTGATAGCATCCTCACTTTCTCTTGGATGCGTGTAGTGCCGCATATCTCAGGAATGTATGCAAGTGGGTATGCGGATTCTCGATTGATAACCATGAAAAATAGATGCATCTTTGCATCATGCGAATAAGTCGGTTTTAACTCAAAGGTTTGTGCGATGTGCATTTGGAATAACAATAGCGGGTTGACTTTGACCGCCTGGCATGGCGTAGTGCGCCAGCGTCGTCTATTATTGGCGGTCATTATCACAAAATCGATGATTTCTCTTGCTAGTTGATCTTCAAGATCTCGCTCGGCTCATCCGCGAGAACGCGATAAGCGGAAAATCCGCTGTTTGGCGGACTACGGTTCGCTTCGGGGTGAGGGTGTATAATAACGGTCTCTTTTGACTCGAGTTTGCATAAACCGGACCAATAACAAATGGTTGAAACCTAAAAACTAAGAAATTGAAAGCCTAAACTAAAAATTAAAAACCTAAAAGAAAAGAAAGGGGAAAGAAGAAAAGAAACAAAAGTATTGAAGAAAACAGGACCAGACGGACGTCGAGAGTTTGGGCGGGCGTCCGGATGGAATTGAGATTGGACGGGCGTTTAGTAGACCAAGCGCTCAAATGCGCATGGCAAAAGAATACTTGGGCGGGCGTCGAAACCTATGGGACGCTAGTCAAGCGAGTAAAAGTGGTTGAGGATAGAAGACTTTCCGACAAGCGGGCGCCAATTTCCAGGCGTCCGTTTAGAAGCGGGAAAACAAGAGCGAAAAGAAAAATTTACGAAAGAATAGATAAAAAAGAGAAAGAAGATAACTAATCACAAGAGAACCTTAAACCCTAAGCTAAAACCCTAATTAACTAATTACCTAAGCGTTTATCAACTATAAGCGAGAATTTAAAAGCGAAATAAAAGCAGGACAAACTAAAACAAAAGAAAAGCGGAAAAACAAAAACTAGACAACCGTCCGGTTCCCGGCAATGGCGCCAAAAACTTGTCACGGAATTTATTAACACAAAACAAGTAATAATCCGGTTAACCTCAAGTATAAGGATCGTAGTAATAGTGGTTAATGCCGGGTCGATCTTACGGGGAACTGGCGATTGTGAATTCTAGTTTTTATTCCTAACTAACCTATGTCACGATTACTAAACTAAACAGTGGATAAAACTAATGAGAATCGAAAATAAAACTTAACTAAAACGTAAAACTGGACAGAAGATATGATCTAAAGCCAGGAAGGATATGCTTCGAACCAATTTAAACGAAACTAAATCTAAGGTGCAATAGAAAGAACTAACTAAGCTTAAGTAATTCAATTTCAAGGGATTTTAATCAATAATTTACGAAGCGAACAAGCAATTGATCCACTATCCTATCAATATTCGATTTCAATTCAGATTATTTCGTGATTACTAATCAAGTTGTGATTCACCTATTCAAAGGTATGAACCTAATTTCTTAGGCAAGTTAGTCTATTAATCTCATCTTTCGATCTAAAGATTAACGCTCTCAAATCAAGGTGTGAAATCTCTCAATTTCTAACCTAGAGATCTAACCTAATAACTCTCGTTAATTAGATCAAATATCTATTCTTTATCATGGTGATCTAAAGTCTAACTTGATTTTCATCAATTAAACAATCAATAAAGCAAGCATCTTTCGATATAAATTTGCAATAACAACGTAAAGCATGATAAAGGAACAACTCGTAATAGATACTCACAAAATAGTCACGAAAAGAGCTGAATTGTTGAATCGGACGGCTTCTGGCAACTTGTTCAATGGAGGCCTAGCCTCTTAGCATCCTCTTGAAGATCGAATTATTGAAGTAAAGAACATAAAAAGTGTTTAGAACTACTAGAAAACTAAGAACAATGAAATCTCGGCCGCCCACAGGGTTTAGGGTTTGTAATATATCGTGTATTGTGAGGAAAAGCAGCGATATTTATAGAAGATTAAGTCGGTTTCGGCATGTCGGCCGATGGGCGCCCGTGCGGAAAGGGTGAGCGCCCGTCCGGCTTGTGTAATTTTCTTGAGTCGGGCGAATCGCGATCAGGCGCCCGTGCGCGGCGTCCACTCTGCGTCCAAACTTCACGAATCAACTTCCCGTTCACGGACGCTCGTCCAAACGATGCAGCTTTCGTCCACCATGGGCCTTGATTCGACTCCTGAGGCGCTTGATTCGAGGATCGAATTTAATTTAATCTTGATTTCTTGAACTTTATCTCTTTTATCTTCAATTACCACGAACTTAATCAACTCTTGAGCATCTTTTGAGCCTCGAACATGTATCTATAACACATAAAAACATTGCAAAATGTAATAACGCTCAAATGATCATAAAATCATAATTAAAACACATAAATCAACCTATTTTGTGTTTATCTCTTTTAAAATATCATTTGCTCAATATTTCCATTAAACACTTGTTTCTTATACAAATTCAAATATGAGGGAAATTATCATAAAATATAGCGTTATAAATCGTATAAAATCACCACTTAACATCGGATCATGCTTGCCACGAAAGAAGCGAGGATTATTCCTCCTCACCATAGTGAACAAAGTAAGCGTCTTCAAGAGTTCTATTTCCATGATGAAGTGAAGCCGAACACACTGCCGATGGTCCAAAACACATGGAGCACAGTAAGCTGGAGGTACGGGCTATAAGTTGGTGGATGAACGGTGGGTAACCAGCAAGTGAATCTGACTCGGTGGAGTGCACAGTGAGGATAAGCCATCGTGGTTCATCTTGCTCTGATAAAAGCTATGATGTGGTCCCACGGACTCCTTGGGTGGGTAGTAAGGTCGTCTTGATGGTAGGTGTCTTTGGGAGTATCTTTATTAAGGCCGTATTTATATGATTATTAAGGGTTTATTTCATTATTATTTTCCCCACATTTGCATAATTTATATAAAATTAAGGGTTTAAGTGTAATTATTAAGTAAATGTCATTTTAATATGGTTATTTGCAAAATTGGTTATTTTAAGTGTTTAATTGATTTAATTATGATTATTTGGATTTCCTACATTTTGCAATGTTTATTTATCTTTTAGGAGGCTTAATTTGAGATGAGAGGATCAATCAAAGATATGGGAAAATAAAAGAGATAAGGAAAGAAATCAATCAAGATAAAGATGGAAATATCAAGAAATCCGTTACGCACCAATGTGGGCGGGCGTCACAGTAGTCGGACGGCGTCGAGGAAAAAAAAGTTGAGCAGAGAGTTTGGGCGGAATGCAGACGAAGCGTCTTGATAGCGTCTAAGGCATCTTGAGCAGGCGTCCATATAAGTGAGCAGCGTCCGCCGCCGACCTAAGGCTAACCGACTTAGCACTTTCTATAAATCTGGCCCGACCCCGACCCTAAGGAGATACTTTTTACACAACATTGAGATCTTAATTTTCACCCAAGTTGCGCCCCAAAAACCACTTTTACCAGAGATGAACTTCTCAACTCAACAATCATCTTCAACATGATTGTTGGCTAAAAACTGCTACGGTGAGTCGACGGAGGAAGCTTATCAACAACACAACCAACTAGAGGAGTTCGATCTTAGATGAGTAGTGAGTTAATTCATAGTTTTTCATTACTTTGGATCTGTTTTGCATTGTTATGTTTTATTGGATTATGAATTTGATGAAGCGATCTATTTATATTTGATGCTTGGATTAATATATGAAAATATATTATTTAAGTTCTATTTTGTTCAAAAGTAATGCAATTATTAGTGTTGTAAGAGATTAAGCATGTTTAGTTGAGTAAGAGTTTGGAAACAATCTTGTGATTTCGTTTTGATTGCATGTTTAGTTTGTTTGAAAAGATAAGCGAAACCCAGAATTTGGTTGAAGAAATTTAATTGAATTAAGTGAATAAATCACTACTAAAAACTATGTCTTTTAATCACCGTCTAGTTGGATTGTTGGTTGATAGGTGGAACCTGAGTAAGCCTTCTTTGTGTTTTCCTTTATTGTTTATTAATCGAATCGTTTAGATTAAGCTTAGTTTAAGTTCTAGTTTTATAAACCCTAATTTCCTCTTGTTTTCTGCACTTTTACGCTTGATTCGTAATCGGACGTTCGTCATAATAGCGAGCCTTCGTCCATTAGATTTAGTTTCCAGACGCTCGTTCATCAAAGTGAGCGCTTTCGTCCGTCTTTGTTTTCTTATTTTACTGCTTGTTTTTATTCTGTTTTAGTTTTAATTCTTAGGTTTAGGTTTTAGTTTAGTTTCAACCCTAGTTTAGTTAATAATTGTGACATAACCGATATAGATTTATACTTGAATTCGATAAACATTCCATTCCCTTAGGGCGACCCGATAACATCCTTTACTACTGAGATCCTTATACTTGGGGTGTTTCGGTTATAAATTGTAAGCGTGTTTTACCGAACATATGCCACTAACGAGGCTCAAAGCGCCCCAAAGCATGGAGGATACCTTTGGCGGCTGAGGTGGGTAAACTGCAGGCTGAGGGTGATAAACCGGTGGTGGTGGTGGATAAACAAACATCGGTGGAGGCGGATGCACAGATGCTGGTGGTGACGGGTAAACTTGTTGGGGTGGATAAACATGGTTGTGCTGAGGATACTCATGTTGGGATGGTGGGTGCACAAAAGGTTGTGGTGGATAGGCAGAGGGATGTGGTGGGTAACTTGTGGGACACTGTGAATATAAGGCGGGAGTTGCCTGCAAAGAAGTAGTGCCATGGTAATCTGTGGATTGTATAGCAGGTACATGCACGGTCATCTGAACCGTCGTGAATCTTGCCCGGTACCTTGAAGTGCAGCAGACCCGGTCAAACCCTCTGAAACTAACCTCAAACTGTGCTCAACCTGCCCCGAGAAAGTCTCAACCTCTCGTTGTAAGCCATCAGAAGACTCATTAAGTTGTCCTACCATTTTGTTAACAAGGATGGATTAGCTAGGATCTCAGAAAAGATAAACTTATCTTCAAGAAGTTTAACTAGCTAGGAAGGAAAGAAACTACACTCACGATACCAGCGGTGGCGCCTCGTTTCCGAACACCAAGTCCTTATCACGGAAGCGAGCGCCCGACACGTATATAATTTGTATTTATACCAAATTATATATGTAAGCCTTACAAAATACAACATCAGTATAATTACGAAATTAAAACAACTCGAGATTTGATACAAGTCTAGGGTAGAATAGGAAAACCAAATGTCAAAACCAAAACAACATTTATAGTCGAGAGTACAGCGATAGTCCACAAAGCCAAAATATTACAAAACTTATCCTTATAAAGTTTGACAACTAAGGTACAAGTTAGTTATTCAATACATAGCGAAAATAGAATAAAGTAGCAACAAAAGATTAACCGGATCAACACGGGATCACTCTTGAAGTGCTCGAACACTTCCTCGTAACTTTGCATCACCTACCGGTAGGAACAATATAAATAGGGGTAAATCACGAATGTACTTAGTTGGAAAGCGATAGCATTGAATCAACAACAACAAGCGAGATATGTTCAGCGGGATCATAACCACGAGATATCAATAGCGAGTATGTAACAAGCGAGCCACGTATGTTCAACATCTCACTTCCTCTACTAGCCCGGCTAGTAAAGCTCAACAAGACAAGGTTATGTGTTGCATAAAAGTCCAAAGGCACTTTGCATGGTGAGAATGCACCACGACATATTCAACCCCTCGTATGGCATTATCCCGGATCAAGTAGAGTCCGACTCCCGGTTGCGAAAGGAAACTTGCCTCATCAAGGGCTAGTATGCTTTAACTTTTAGACTCTCAAACACGTATTTAGCGTTTATACTAACCACTAAGTTCATTGCACATAAAAGGCTTTTAGGGACTCTTAGACCTTAGACAACTCTACGTTACACTACTTGCGCGTGTCACGAAATATCGATTCTAATCCAATACCTGCGAGGCTAAGGAATAAGGTTTCCAATGACCCGAGATTCTTCCCTTGAGAGAGGTCTCCACAAGGTCTTGAGCCACATCCACTAGAAACCAAACTCTAACCGTCATATAACAAGTATGGTGTTGCCATTCGGAGCAACCCACCGTAAGGCCAAGCGTTTCATGTTCCAATGCTCCGTAAGTAGCGGTGTGGAGCCAAAGCCACTAGAACACTCACATTTAACTTTACAACAATCCACAAAGGTATCTACACTAAAACATGCTCAAAAGGGTCAAAAATACATTTTCACACAAAACCGGGTATAAGTGCGCTTGTGATTAGCAGGCATGCGCTTGAGTTCTCTACTCGGGCCGAGTGTGCTTGCCTTACTGGCGTGCTCTTGAGATCGATAAATAATTCCAAACTCTACTGCTCAAGACAAGCGTGTGCTTGTCTCCTTCAACATACTCACGAGCACCCGAGCGACCAAAATCTACAATTTTCTAAGGTCATTTCTAAGGAAATCTCACACATGCATCGCTCAAAACACATCTAAAACCTTCCTAAGACATGTCTAAACATAATATATAAGTTCTAACACATGAATTAAAGATCACAACAAGATTTTGAGGCTCTAATTCAAGGCAAAACATCCACACACATGTATGGTTGTATGTGATTGCTATGAATTGAATTCGATCTCTGGTGGTATGGTATGTTACATGCATGGTTACGGTGTTAAAATGTTATGCTTCAATATTTTATGTTACCAGCCCATAACATACTTTTCAAAGTCATAATTAGGCGATTTGGTAGTTAACCAACCATATCTTCCACGCTTTCTCGATTATACGGACTAAGCGAGACAAGTGATTTCAGTACTTAACCATCACCTCGTATGATCACCATTGTACTTAACCCTACACTATGCTTGACCATGCATAGTTTCTGGAGATTTTATAGTATAAAAAAATGAGCATCACTTGGGATGGTGAGATTTCAACTTCCCCGGGGTGGCAATTGAGAGTCATCCTTGAATTGACAATGGCGTAACAATATGAGACAAGAAGCAAGTGGTGGAGCTATTGCGGCACTACCCACCATAATTATTCTCGTTAGCGAAAGCACAATATAGGATTGAGGATGATGCTTGATGAGGGCCGACCAGAGTTACGCCACGTGTCATCCTTTGATAATCATATAATAAATTAAGTAGCCTCTAAAATAGGCATTAAGGGCCAGGAGCCCTAGAGACATGCCCAAGGTGTTGAAATATCCTAAACCCAATTGGGTTGGACCGGATCCGACCGGGTCGGATCTTTTCTACTATTTCTTTATGTTTATACATATATTAAATGACTTTTCTGTTGTCATATATTTGTTCTTTTAAAGAACCAATATGAATTGTTATATGATAACGTCCTTAGTATTAAACTGTGATAGACAAACCATGATAAGCGATTATGGTTGATAGGATCTCTAATCACCTTAATAAGTTTGATACTTAAATGTCTCATCTTATGTACTATTAAGCGAGGGCATTGATAGTACAAGCAGGCTATGCGTATTAGGTTTCTTGTCTTTAAGGGTAGGGATAGATCTTGTCAATCGAAGTGTAGAGACACTCGGGTATGCGTGGGCGTGTATTAGAGAATCGTCGTCGTTAGATTGACCAGCTTAACTATCTCACATGGCATCATGATGTGGATTGTCATGCTTTGACACTATTGAGGTTCCACAGCCATGGGCGATAATCTTTGTAGTGATTGAGTGTGATCTTTGAAACATCACGGAGTATACATGTTTGGTGAATCCGGAAATCGTGTACCACTAATAAGCGAGGGGTGAATATCCGAAGGGCCTTCTTATAAGGAAAGTCTTACTCTCGTGAATCTTTGCAAAGTGGAAGTAAATGAGTTACTTGAGAGCATGATATCAGTTATAAGATCACGATTCGTTGATGTTTGACACTCGACGAGCGACCGTATGGATATTATTATAGCGATAGAATTCTATTTACCACGGTAACGTTTAATGAAAGGTAGTAGTCATTGCATTTGACTCTTCCGATGATTGGGGGTCATGGTGTTTTGCTAGGCGCTATCCCGTGATCATTAGGTATGAAGGGCATTTGCGTAATTTGCACTTTGTGTCTCGACCAACATATTCGGAAGCCTGTCGGGCCACACATATGAACATAAAGTCGGATTAAAATATGGTTATAGTTGATAGCTGAATAAGGAAAGTTTTATCTCGAAGACTATAAAGGTTATAGTGGTAAATTAATATGTTAGTATTTATTTATTATGAATAAATAAAATACAAGATATTAATTATGTTGATTAATTAATTATGTATATTGATACATATAATTTAGATATATATATATATATATATATATATATGATATACATGTATTTTATGAATTAATTAATCATAGTATTATATTAATTAAAGAAAATCTCAATTCCCATATTTGTGGGAAATGGATGCCACTTTATTTTGTATTGGATACATTTGAAATGTGCTTGATTTAATTAATAAGATTACAATAATAATATTAGATATTAATTGATTTTGAAAAAAAAATAGATTTATGGTAACAAGATAAATATAGTCAATATAAGATATTGTGATATCTTGGAAATTTTAATATAGGATATTAAATTAAATGAGATAATTGATAAAAAATATTTTCCTTGTTTTATTAGAAATTTGGTTTCTTGTTTCTCCCTATAAAGGGGACTTGTGCCATTTCTTTTACAACACTGATATTTTTGCAATATTTTAGTGAGATAAAATGAGAGCTTATTTGAGAGAGTTTTGAGAGAGAAAAAAGTGCATCTAGCAAGCCAAGAGTTTTCTAGTAGCAATCCATGATGGGATTCGGTAGGTGTTCGTGTGGATCACGGTAGAGGCGAGGCGGCAGAGGCTCTGTGCATCACTACTCTCGCTTAGGCGGTGAAAGCGTCGATCTTTTAGATCAACCAAGGTAACCACCGTCTACTAGCTTATTTGTTTATTGCTTAAGCGAAGTCGATCTAGTCAAAGGAAATAAATTTTTGAATTCATTTGCTTTCCCGCGTAGCTTTCCTAACTGATGGTAGGTCTTTGACCACTAGGTGAGAGATCGTCGGGAACTCTCACCCGACCACCTCGGGTCGGCCAAGGTTTGGTGAGGAGGAGGCTGCTTGATTCGACCATAGTGGCCACTGAGGCTCTCAGCGGGATGAGCAGAGCACCCATTTCTGAGTCCATGTCTTTGAATAGCCAAAAATAAATAAGGAAAGAATCTTGAATCATAATGACACTGATCATATCATTTAAATATGTCCATAATTATCCCTAAATTGTAGGGATTTGCGTGTACCTATCCTTATGGAATAATAGTACAATTCCTTGTAGAACAATGAAAGAGATAAATCGTCCCCTATATAAACAAACCCTACAGAACTACGAAAAACTTGATTCCAATTCAATAAATTGGATACGTAGGCAACTCGAGAGAAATAACTAATGACCTCAGTCTAAAAATACACAAAAAAACCACCCCCGATTAACCTAATCATCAATTTGGGACCTTGAATCGTTGTCACCAAGAGGAATACGGTCCGGATAATTCATAGACGATATCCAGCCTCGTCAATGCTAGACGCAGAGGAGATGCCCGACGAGAGCCAATTACCAAATATTGCGTGCATGAGGGATTATGGTTTAAACAAAACTCGCCAGAATATTTTCTACCTTGTTCTTACTAATAATTCTTCTACCTTGGTAGTCGACGAACGACGAAAAAGTGACCGCCTTTTGCTCCAAGCTTGCTGCTCTCCACGTATGCGTTTTCACTACTGATTTTTCCACCGCCTCTTCTTCTCTTCAGCTTTATAAATAGCGGATTTTCAGGCGGTGATGGAGTGTTTGCCATTTCCATCCATCGTTGCTGAGTTTAGACTTCGGTGAGAGCCCATTTCTACCTTCTGCTGCAACAAATTCTTCTTCCCCTTTTTCCATCTTCTGAATTTTCGTTTTATTTTTTTCTGTAGGTTTTTTTTTTGTGTTGTAATGATCATTCTGCAGGCTTCTTACCTGGTGATTGTGTTGTGTGCTTCAGGCTATCCATCGTTTTTAAGGTACAATCTGGTGCTCATTGTCTCATTTGCATGTTTGTGTTGTGGTTTCCTTGCTTATCCGTCCTTGTTCCAGCAAGATTGTAGATTTAGATTCTGGTTTCTCGATTTTTTTTTTTTGGGTTTGCATAGGCAGGTTTGTTCCAGCAAGATGGTAGCTTTAGATTCTTCTTGGTCGATTTCATGTTTTGTTGGATTGCATGTCTGTGTGGTTGTTTTCCTGGTTATGTTTATGCTGGGTTCTACCAAGATGGTAGCTTTGGCTTCACTACAAGAAAACTGCTTTAAAGGAACGAAATTTGAAGGGACGACAATGTCGTCCCTGAAAATACCTTTTTTTGGGACGACAAAGTCGTCCCTTTAAATGAAATTTATAATAGTCAAAGTTTTGGGTGGATTTTTTTTGAGGATACTTTAAAGGGACAACAATGTCGTCCCAAAAAATAAAAAAATTGACCCCACCGTGCCAGCTTGGATTTCCACGTGGCCAGAACTCTTTAAAGGGCGACAATGTCGTCCCATTTCTTCTGAGAAAATTAAATGTTAAGCGGAAAAATATATTAGATTTTTCGGTTTATAGGGACGACAATTATCGTCACTTTAAAAAATTGATTTTTAATAATATTATGTTATATAAAACATTTATTAAAAAATGTGTTTATAGGGGCGACATTTTATCGTCCACTTTAAAAGAAATTAAAAAATTTCAAAATAAAATATGTTATATGATACAATTATAAATTTTGGGTTTTTAATATACATATTCTAATAAACATTACGTTAAAATATAAAATACATTATTTGTTATAAAAATTCATTTATCGAGCGATAATACGGTGATTTTATAGTACTCTCTTATAGATAAATCGATTCGTTATCGGCGATTGATTTGAATCTCGGGGTTCGTTAACGGCGATTAATCTCAATCCACTAGATCCGTTATCGATTAAGCGATTTCAAACCGACATCTTTATTCTGGATCATCATCGATAGTACTCTCTACTATAGATCGGTGATTCATTCTTGGCGATTGATTTGAATCTCGGGGTTCGTTAACGGCGATTGATCTCAATCTCGAGATACATTATCGATTAAGCGATTTCAAACCGATATCTTTCTTCTGAGATCATCACGATAATCGCATACATAATAGATCGGCGATTCATTGCGGAGGCGATTGATTTGAATCTCGGGGTTCGTTAACGGCGATTGATCTCAATCCGAGATCCGTGTCGATTAAGTGATTTCAAATCGATATCTTTCTTCTGAGACCATCACGATAGTACTCTACTATAGATCGTTAGTTCGTTATCGGCGATTGATTTGAATCTCGGGGTTCGTTAACGGCGATTGATCTCAATCCGAGATCCGTAATCGATTATGTGGTTTCAAATCGATATCTTTCTTTCTGAATCATCCTCGTAGTACTCTCTACTATAGATCGTCGATTCGTTATCGGCGATTGATTTGAATCTCGGGGTTCGTTAACGGCGATTGAACTCAATCCGAGATCCGTTATCGATTAAGTGATTTCAAATCGATATCTTTCTTTACAAATCATCACGATAGTACTCTACTATTATAGATCGTCGATTCGCTATCGGCGATTGATTTGAATCTCGGTGTTCGTTAGCGGCGATTAAAGTAAATCCGAGATTCGTTATCGATTAAGTGATTTCAACCCGATATCATTCTTTATAGATCATTACGATAGTACTATCTACTATAGATCGTCGATTCGCTATCGGCGATTGATTTGAATCTCGGGGTTCGTTAACGGCGATTGAAGTAAATCCCAGATTAGATTTATCGATTAAGTGATTTCAACCCGATATCTTTCTTTATAGATCATTATGATAGTACTATCTAGTATAGATCGTCGATTCGCTATCGGCGATTGATTTGAATCTCGGGGTTCGTTAACGGCGATTGATCTCAATCCGAGATCCGTAATCGATTAAGTGATTTCAACCCGATATCTTTCTTTATAGATCATTACGATAGTACTACTCTACTATAGATCGTCGATTAAGCTATCGGCGAATGATTTGAATCTCGGGGTTCGTTAACGGCGATTGATCTCAATCCGAGATCCGTAATCGATTAAGTGATTTGAACCCGATATCTTTCTTTATAGATCATTACGATAGTACTATCTACTATAGATGCGTCGATTCGCTATCGGCGATTGATTTGAATCTCGGGGTTCGTTAACGGCGATTGATCTCAATCCGAGATCCGTTATCGATTAAGTGATTTCAACCCGATATCTTTCTTTATAGATCATTACGATAGTACTACTCTACTATAGATCGTCGATTCGCTATCGGCGAATGATTTGAATCTCGGGAGTTCGTTAACGGCGATTGATCTCAATCCGAGATCCGTAATCGATTAAGTGATTTAAACCCGATATCTTTCTTTATAGATCATTACGATAGTACTATCTACTATAGATCGTCGATTCGCTATCGGCGATTGATTTGAATCTCGGGGTTCGTTAACTTGGCGATTGATCTCAATCCGAGATCCGTTATCGATTAAGTGATTTCAACCCGATATCTTTCTTTATAAATCATTACGATAGTACTATTTACTATAGATTGTCGATTCGCTAGCTATCGGCGATTGATTTGAATCTCGGGGTTCATTAATCTCGTGATTGTTCTCAATCCGAGATCCGTAATCGATTAAGTGATTTCAACCATTTTTATATAATTTTAATAATTCATATAATATGTAACTTATATAATTATATTGAGTAGTGATTTCAAACCCGAGGCTCGTTAATTAGTCGATTAATGATTTCAAACCCGAGGCTCGTTAATTATTTAAAAATAAAAAAATAATACTTTAATGGGGCGACAATGTCGTCCCAAAAAAATCTTTGTCGTCGTTAAAAAGGTTATAACCTAAACTAAATCAATTTGCCTCCTTTCTTCTTCTTCATTTCAACATTTACGATTATAAATCATTTGCCTCCTTCAAATCAATTTGCTTCTCCACCTCCTCGGCGGTTGAGTTTTGCGCCACACCACCTCCACTTCATTTTCCTTTATTCTTCTCTTTCAATTTTCTAGTTCTCCGGCCATTTCAAGCTTAATCCGGTGATTTGAAGAAAAAATCGCGAATTGATTCACCATTTTAGCTACTTGAGCACCATTTTCACTACTTGAAGCACCAAAGCGTATGTAATCCTCTAAGCTTTCTAATTATTTTTTTTTTTCGTTTAATTTTTGGCGCTTTTTTTTCTTTTTGTTTTTAATTTTTCTGTTTTGGCATTGAGGCATATGGTTTGGAATCGTGTAGTGAAATGTTGCAATTTTGTTGGAGTTTGGGTTGTATTGTATATATGGCTTAGATTCGTTTTTATGGTGAATGGTGAATGGTGAATGGTGAATGTAGTGAGTGGTGAATGGTGAATGGTGTGTAGTGAGTGTGTAGTGAATGGTGAATGGTGTGTAGTGAGTGTAGTGTAGTGATGATAGTGTATGGTGGATGGTGAATAAATTTTTAGTGAATGGTGAATGGTGTGTAGTGAGTGAGTGTAGTGGTGTGTAGTGAGTGTAGTGTATTTGATAGTGTATGAGTATGGTGTAGTTGATAGTGTATGAGTAGTGAGGGTGTGATTGAGGCTTGATGGTTAGATTGATGCTTATGGTGAGATTTATTGGTGTAGAAGGACTTTGGTTATAAATTTGGTATTGTTCGTGTATAAACTTTGGTATTGTTGATTTGGTATTGTAGTTTTGATGAGTTGTTTTTTGTTGAGTTGTTTGGTGTCCATATTGATTGTTTTAAGTGTTAAAAGTGTTTGTTTATTTGTTTGAAAATGGCCATGTTTATGACCATTGTTATTGGAAAATTGATCAGTGTTACATTTAGAGTGAAAGTGTTTTAAGTGTGAAAGTGTTTTAAGTGTTTGAAACATCTTAGTGTATAAAGTCTTTGTTTGAATCTTGTATATGTGTTGGAAATGTGTTAGAAAAGTATACTATATTAGCGATTAACAAAAAGTATACTCAAGATCATATACTAATGACAACCGGGCGATACCTTTTTCGATTCTTGAAATGGTATTAACATCCCTAACACTTCTAGATTCCCTTTTGCCGAGAGAGAAAGCTACTTGAGTTAGTGTAGTTAAGATAGTGCTTTAAGTCTGCAAACCCCAATAGTTAACTAGACATGGAAAACCCGTTGTGTTTGTATCTCAAGTATGGCGTGTATATATACATATGGAAAAATGATGACCTTGGGTGGTCTTAAGTGAGATACTAACGATTTTTCTTGGGCGTCGAACTTTTGAACATGTTTCCTTAATGCGTTGATATTTGGATTGGATTCTAAGTTATATTTGTATTTAAATTGTGTATCTTGTTAAGAACAGTGAAATCTTATGGTTCTAGACTTGACCTTGTGCCTTAAGTGAGATACTAAAATGTTTTCTTGGACACTTAATGAAAATAAAAAGTATATCTAATGAAACTAAGTAAACTATATTAGTATGAGAACATCCCTTGTGAAATACTAACTTAAGTTGTTGTGGTATGTCAAGTTATTGTGTATCGGTGATTTCAAATGGAACTAGACAAGTCATGGTTGTATCTTGTGAGAATGAAACCGAGTTTGATAAAGGGTTGAGGAATTCATTGAATCATACGGCAATTTCTTAACGATGAAGGTAAGATTCGTTGCCCGTGCAAAAGTGTTTCAACATTGGTTTGAAACTTTGGTGGGCGTGTATGATCATTGTTTCTTTTGGGGATGGGCATTTGGGTATACAACATGGTTTCACCACGGTGAAGATGGTGTATCCGTAGCGTGCACGAAAAACTCAATTGGTAGTTGAATCCGGAGGCGAAATGGCTCGGTTATAAATGATTTCCTTGGTAGAGCCTCGAAGAAGAAGTTTCTGAGGCGAGAGGAGGATGACAACATTGATGAACTCCTCTCCAAATTGCACGAACATGTTTATCCGGGATGCAAAAGCTCATCCGTCTTGAAGTTCTTAGCGGATTTAATGCATATAAAAGTGTTGTATAAGTGGCCAAATGAAAGCTTGGCGTTATTTTAGCAAAGCGAAAGAAGTTTTGCGGAAGAAGTCAAATTTACCCGATTCATTCTACAAGGCAAAAACTCTTACGAACAAATTGGAGTGCAGGGTATGAAAAGATCGATGCTTGCTTGTACAATTGTTGCATTTACTATAAGGAGGCTGCTGACTTACAATCATGTCCGGTGTGCAAAAGCGAGCCGTTATAAAAGTACAAGGAAAAAAGGTAGCTCGAGAAAGTGCTCGTTATTTTCCGTTAAAGCATCGTTGAGGCGTTTGTATGCTTCCCGTCCACGGCTCGAGGCAATGACATGGCATAAGGCGGGCGTTCTATGGATGAGGATGTGATGAGGCATCAACCGATGGTAAAGAATGGAAAGAATTCGACGAGCAACACCGGACTTAGCTTCTCGAACCTAAAAATGTACGTCTCGATGCAGCTCTGAGATGGTTTTGCCCGTTTGGTACTACGACTCAAACATACGACATGTGGGCTGTTCTAACACAAGTGTTGAATCAAGCACCATGGGTTTGCAACAATGAAGCTGTATAAACACATGTGTTTACTTATCCCGAGACGAGAATCCCGTGCAAGGACTTGGGCGTTTATTTGAGGCCATTGATTGATGAGTTGGAAGAATTGTGGTCACAAGGGTAGTTGTGCTTGATCTTTGCTACAAATACTACCTTGAGAATCGTGTTGCAATTATGTTTACGGTTAACGATTTTCCCTTTCGTAGTTATCTCGAGTTGGACTAGTCAAGGATATAAAGCATGTCTAACTTGCACAGCGACGATACACGCCCGATGCGGTTAGATAGTAAGACTGGATCGTCGGACATCGTAGATAGATGGCTGTGGCGGACCACCCGATGCGAAAGAATAAGGGGTTTAACGGTAAAATCGAAACATTAAGCCCTCAGGTTGAAAACCACGGAGAAATTCTTCAACAAATTAGTAACCTACCGAATATTTGCGGAAACACAAAATGCGGTGGTAAAATTCATAAAAGCGTCGAATCTTGTTTGAGTTGGAATAAAAACACCATACTAAATAGATTGCCTTATTGGATGCCGAAAAAACTAAAGTACAATCTAGATGTTATGCACATTGACAAGAAGGTGTGTGATAGCTTATTGTCTACGATATTGAATATTGATGGTAAGACCGAAAGACACTATCAAGGCACGTAAGGATCTAGCAAACATGAAAGTGAAAGGAACTACATGTGATTAAACAAGGCAATAAGACCTTAAAACGCGTGCTTTGTTCATGTTGGCACGATGGATCGGACCAAATTCTACGATTTCTTAACAAATGTTCGGTTTCGATGGTTTTGAGGAAACCTCGAAAGAATTTATTTAGTAAAGACAAATTTAGCGGCCTAAAATCTCATGATTTTCATATCATACTCGAGAGACTTTTACGGTTAGGGTGCGAAAATTCTTGAAAAAGGAAAATTACGATACTATCATTGATTTAAGCGATTTTTGATTGATTTGTGTGCGTGCGTTGAGGTTAGTGATTTAGAGAATGCAAAGAAAGGTTTTGGAAATCTTGTGTAAACTAGAAAGCGATATTCCCCCGGCATTCTTTGATATTTTGATACATGTGATAATGCACTTGCACGAAGAAGCGATTAGGGGTGGACTGTTCATTTGAGATGGATGTATCCGATTGAGCGTTTTCTAGGTAAGTTAAAGAGGTATATTAGAAATCGGGCCAGGCGGAAGGATCCATCGCGAGGAGGCATACGTGGCTAACGAGACTTTGATGTTTTGCTCGTTGTATTTTTGGGAAATGAGACAAATTTCAATAGGCCCGAAAGGCTGGGTTGAAGCGAAGATACAATCAAGAACCGTATATCGGTATTCAAGACTCCACCGATCAATGGGATCGATGAAATGTGACATTCAATACTAATTTGAGAGAGAAGGTTCGATGGTATGTCTTGCAAAAGCGCCATGAGATCGATGAATACCTCGTGTAAGTGAGCAATCAAACTTAATTCTTTTGTTTTTATAATTTCATTAAAGCTAACTAGTCTTACACATGGAGGCGATGAACATCGTACAAAGCTGTCAAGTTATTGCGAGGCAGAACTGGACAAAGTGCACCGTCAAGAATTTCTTGATTGGTTTAATTTGAAGGTACAAAATAAAGCTTCATACACTTATTGTGCACTTTTATGAGCGTTACATAAATACTTATGTATGGTACATTATGCGAGATGATTGTATTGAGTAAACAAAACCCATCGAGACTTGAATGACCAATTGTTAGCCCTTTCCACGGATCTTTTCAGCGGTCAAAATCTATCGAGTTGTGTGATGAGCGGTGTCGATTCAATGCACAAAATCGGGATCGCTGCGCACTGACTCAAAAGCAGTGGGGTTCTTTGTCAAAGGGACCGAAGGCCTTTACATGGTATGGAGTCTTAGAAGACATATATGTAAGTAAGCTATTCAAATGATGCTGCTTTGTTGTTCTTTTCAAATGTACATGGTTCGATACTAGTCGGCTAAGAAGGGTGTCCGTGTATATAAGAATACAACAAGTATACATACTTCTACAAACACTGAGTGCGAGCAGGATCCATTCATTCTTGCTTCACAAGAGAACAAGTGTTCTACATAGATGATTTGTATAGCGGATGTATTTGGAAAGTTGTTGAGCATTTTCAACACCGTCATATAAATGAGCGCGCAAATATTAATGGTGATGTGGTTGTTGATGATTTGGTGTCGATGAAACAACCCGCGGAAATTTCCGACTTGTTGTTGAGCGCCACCCGATGGAACCGTTCTACATGAGTGCAAATGATGTAGAAACATATGTTGATGAAAATGATGAAAACGATGAAAACGATCTCGATCAAAATGAAAATGATGACAATAACGAATATACTTCAACGGATTGCGATGATGATAATAACTGTGTAGATGGTGACATATACGACTCGATCCCACCAAACTATGCAAGTGATGATGAATGATGCTATAAATATAATATTCTTTTAGTAAGTTCATTCAAATATACTTGAATTTAAAAATTATATAATACTAGTGCTTTACTTATACTACATCAACATAAAATATGTTCTTTATATCAATTTTTTATTATATTCAAATATTTGATCATATAGGTGAATGGCTTGCGGCGGGATCGGCGGTGGTTCTTAACCACCATACGAGCATCCATTTAGGCTACCGGGCCAATGCGAGGGCGGTAATTACTTAAGTTTCATTTTTTCTAGTATGATTATTCTTATTTCGTTGAATTAACATTGACACCGATACTACGGATCATATAGCGGATAATGAGTTTGAGGAATTCATACCATCACCTCCATCCCGAAAAAAGCGGGGTGAGCGTGGACTGCAAAGGTATCACCGTCCAAGCCCTCAAGAGAGAAAGTTAGGGGCTTGATTCCTCTTATATGGGATCTAGATTTCCAAGTGTTCAAAAGGCATTGGGAAGATACACGAAGGATTTTGAGTGCGAGGCAGGGAAAGTCGTGAGGTCCCGTGTTCCTGTTACACCACGACTGGAAAAAGGTGGAAGACCGACTTAAACAATTAATTTGGGAAGAACTTGGGTGCTTAGCTAATCAAATTGTTAACACTTTCAAATTGTAAGAGTCAAACATATTAATTTAGAAACCAATCGTTTCATTTCTTGTGTTTTCGAGGCATCGTTCCAACCCCTTGAGCCTATTCACATGTATTTGCCGTGCTTAAAAGCGCCCGGTACTTCATTGAGAAAATGGAAGGCTAGACTAAGGAAGGTTGTATATGAACACAACAACAAGGGGTTGCTGGGCCTTGTCCCGAGCCGGGATGTGTTTTCCACGGACAACAATGGGAAGTGTTTCTCCGCCACCTTAAATCTGCTTTGCTTTTAAGGTAAAGCTTTTATTCCATTACATGTATTACGTAGAATCGATTATTATTACTTATTCTTTGCTTATATATAATACAAAAGTACTATTTTTTTGAGACTAAATCGATCTGAATAAGAAGAATCACGCCGGGAGTAAATATGTAGTTTGCCAGAATGACGCCTATGGCCGTAGTTCGATGGGATACATTAAGAAGGGTAAGTATTAGGAAATAAATCCTTATGACTTCATTTTTTGAATTTTCATAACTAAAACTTTTGTTTTTTCAAGGGTAATGTAGTCAGTGAAGATCCTTTGAGGCGAGGATCTATCCATGTAGGCGAGCAAGCATAAGAATCTTGGTGGTTCGTTTCTCTCATGATGATCACGGAGTGATTATGTAAGTGATATCGTTGTATATATTTCAATTCAATCGTTCACATTTTCTTATCTTAGCGCCAGCGATATATGTTGTGTTTAGAGGAAATTTGGAGGATTGGCGTAATATGATTGCACCGGGTCGACCGATAACTTTTGAAGATGAGGAGGAAATATTCCGAGGGAGCCTTAGGAACAAGGCGAGATTATTTGATTGGCCTTGGCCTACGCAATCTTCCTCAATATCAATTCATCACAATCGTCCCGATCTTGACATCGTCATCATCTTACCACCAAGGATGCAATATGCAGATTGAAGAACTTAGAAAGTCTCATGATCGAGTTGGTGAAGTTAACCAAAAAACAAGAAGAGAAACAAAAAACAAGGGCTCTTCTCAAATTGTTCTTTGACTAATCTTAAGACTAAGGAACCGGATATGCAAATAGAAAGTCGACTCGTCATCTTCCGATGAAGATGAAGGCGATTACGAAGATGATTCTCAAGTTGATCTTGGTGATGATGCGTAGACATTGTAGAAACTATTCTTACTTTTGGAAACATTACACAACTTTGTATTTTACGTAACATTTTTGTTTATGCATTTTTTTTTATAAATCCCCGTTTATAAATACATATGTTATTGATTTTGGAAAAAACAAGATTGGATTGATTTAATAGCATGGGAGGCCATGCAAAAATTAAAAAAAATAAAAAAAATAAATATTTAAAGGGACGACATATGTCGTCCCAACAAACATTTTTATAAAATAAATAAAAAAATTTCGTATTAAATTTTATTATGAAAATTTAATATATAATCTTTTAAGGGACGACATTGTCGTCCCAACAAACATTTTATAAAAAAAAAAATTGTTCTTATTATATTTTATTATGAAAATTAAATATATGATCTTTGAAGGGACGACATTGTCGTCCCAAAAAACATTTTAATAAAATAATTAATTTTTTCCCACGATAATAAATTTTTGGAAATTAAATAAGTCATGTTTATAGGGGCGACAATGTAAATCCTTCAAAATAATGTCGTATCGTCGGCGTTGAATTTTCTTAGAAAATTTAGGCGTGCCACGTCGACATTATTTTAAAGGGGCGATTTTGTCGTCGCTTTAAACATATTTGTTGTTTAAAGGACAAAGTGAAAGGGCGACTTTAAAGGGGCGGCGTGTCGTCTTTTAAACTTATTTAATGGGGCATCTATGATATGAGGCCTTTAAAGGGGCGACAAAATGTCGTCGCTTTAATTTAGAATTTTGAAACATGAGCATTGAAATAGCGAGATGGATTAAGAGTTTTAAGAATCCGTTGGCACAGGACTCTTTGTTTAGTTTCTAGGCGTGCACATGTCTTTCTTTTATTCTGTTTTATGAGTCCTTGCTTGTATATCTTGAAACACATCATTTGAAGTGCTCTTGTTTAATTGAAAATGAAAAGGGTTTTAAAATGCATCACACTCGACTTATTGTAGCACCAATCTTATTAGAGCACCATCTTTGAAAAAAGGGATTTCAAAAGTTGAGTATGATAATCGTTTTCTTAAAGTTGCTTATATGGTCTATATTTGGCTTTTATGTAATCGAAGGTGCATACCCGACTTTTTGAGTGTTGATTCATCATGTTTGAGGAAGTTTAATGTTGGTGATTGTGAATGTTTACACTCACAAAGGTAGTAACCTTTGTCTTGTATGCTTCGGTAAAAGTTGAAATCTTTAACAATTGATTATGATGGACTACTATATCAACCAATAGGCCAGCGGTGTATAATTGTGTTTTGGTGATTTTTGTTGTGGCGTGTTTGGTATGGAACTAGCGATTACTAAGCGAAGTTGAAATGTATCTTTTCGGTTCTCACTTCTTGAGAATTTCGATTCTTTATATGATTGTGTTTGGAAGTCCTTCTTGTATGGCTCCATTTTTAATATGAATTGATGATTATAGGCCATCTTACATCAAGATTTATACTTTTGTCAAAACTTGCTTAAGTTTGGGAGTTTCACTTCTGGATTTTATTGATATTACAACATATGAAATTCTTATTTTGATCTTGAATTAGTTCATAATCTTTCTTTATTTAACAATCGGTGTAGTATTAGAAGTTAACTTTAAAGATGTTTGAAAACATCTTGAGGTGCTTATGACTATGTTAGAGAATCCGTAAAAGACATTATATTTGGGACGGAGGAACAAGTAGCATTGAGTTATCCGTCTTTAGAAACGAAATTTGAGCTTCCAAATGCCAATATGATAAAGAATTTGAGAATCCAGCTAGCCCGTATCTTGTGTTTAGTTTCTACTTTCTAGGCGTCGTGTGTTTCTTTTCTTTCCTGCACATTCTATAAGTGTATTTCTAAAAACACGTCAATTGAAGTGCTCTTGTTTAATTGAAAGTGAGAAGGGGGTCTTTAACAATCGACTAATTATATGATCTATGTATGATTTTTCATGCAATCGAAGGTGTGTGTGCCCGACTATTTTAGTGTTGATTCATCGTGTTTTGAAGTTTCTTTGTCGGTGATTGTGATCGTTTAACCTTGTCCCCGTATGCTTCCTGTAAAGTTGAAAACTTTAACAATGGACCTTCAAGCGACACTGCGCCCATGAAAATCTTGAAAATCGAGCATGCGCGTTTGACTTTGCAAAGCTCAAAGACATGATTTGATTTGGAAGTACAACTCTTATGATTTCAAACAACGTCGACATGAAATTGATGAGGATGATGAGAGGCGAGAATAAAGTATTTCTTGAAGTTAACTTTCGAAGGCGTCGGAGGTAAATTGAATCAAATTCGTTTTTGTGACCTTTTACAAGTTTATCCTAAACTTTGGATTTGTGATCCACAATGTATATTATTGCATCTTAGTTTAAATTTCTAATCTCTCGCATGCCAAGTGTCTTATATTTAATATAGCACGTGTTGCCCTATAGTCAATGTATCATGCAGCTGCAAACACTTTAGAACGAGAATCGTAGACTAGAACAACTAAGGTGGCCTACAACCTTTGAACCATTCGGAGCTACAAAGATAGTTATGAAATCGTTAGCACGCGTAATCTCACAATTGGCAAACAAAGTAATTCTAATCGGCAATCTTAATGAATGCATTGATTCGGTTATCGAATCTATTTATTCTTGTCTTTGTATTTGGATGCACTTCGATATCTCAATTAGGCATTTTTTTTTTTTTTTTTTTTTGCTTTTGCGGGATGGGTAGGTCTTGACCTTTGGGCTTAAAGATGAAACACCTTGTTTGGTGAATTCTTTGAAATGCTCTGCGCTTTAAGTTTTAGTGCTTATCTTATAGCTTTGATTTTAATCCTGCCGAGACATTTTGTCCCAAATCTCACAATTGGCGCTCCGGTGATTGAAAGTGCGAAAGCATCTGAGTAAATTTTACACTTGCTTTGATGTCTCATCTGATCTGCTTCTTCAAAGAAAAGAAAGCGTAAAACATTTTTCTTGATGTTTTCTAATATGTTCTTTTATAGTGCATATTTGGATTCCCTAGCTTATAGTCACTAATCCTCTTGATTACGTGGAAACAATGGGAAAATGCGGTGCTTCGAGGCTTTACATTTCATGTAGAAATATCAAAGGTGAGTCGATGTTAGGTTTTGTTGTCGATTGGTGTTTGTTGCATTTGTTTTAGATTAAGAACAAAGATTTTACTCTTCGGATAATTGGCTTAATAACTTGTTCAAAAATTAAATACAAGGAATGAGACCAGGTGTTGTTTTGAAGCCCAGAAACACCAATTGAAGATGTGTATCCATTGGTAGGATAGTGTCAACTTATACTTTATCTCTTTCCAAATTAAATATGGACTTTTTCAAGATATCCTTTTTAGTTATACGAGGCTTGACTATACATTTCATTGAAATGAGGGTAATATGTGTTCTGAAATGATGGCCCAACGAATGGGTGGTTTGGAATTTAGAAAGGATTTCTTTGCTTAAAGATACTAAATTTTAAACTAATTGTCATTGTTTTTTGTTCACGATAGGTTGAGGGTGAAAACCACGTGGAAATAGTTCTTGTCATGGTTGTTGAACTGGATTTGGTGGACAAAGTTCATGCGGAAGCTTGATGGATAAGGTGCACAAGCGCAAATTACTTGTTCAATGCGATGAAAAACAACGTCTTCATTATCATCGTCGAATCATTTATATTGATGCATTACTGCCAGTCGTGCACTTTCGAAGTAGGTACCCTTCACATGATATAGAGTGCGTCTTGATTTCTTGTAGAAATGATGATGTAACCTATAATTGGTTAGTATTCACGGCTAAATTAGTATTATTCTTAGCACCTTTAAGTGTTGCTTGGTTGCTTCTCGGATCATTTTAACTTAGCATGTTTGCTTTGCATTAACTTACACTACAAAGTTAATATGCGATTTTACGCATTACAACTCTACTTACTTGTTGGTTTTTAGCAGTTTGGAAAGAAGGAATTGTGGTTATTCGACTTTTTGCGAACAAAGGCAATTGCTTTAGGTAAAGAGTAGTTAGAGTGCTTCTTACGCAAACCTCGATAGTTAGGATCATTGCAAACCCGTGAATTCTGAGATCTCTGCAGAAAATCTAAGTTTCCTTGTACATGTAGGTACAACAACTTCGTTTATATCTAGAATATATACCTTTACTTAGTCTTATAGTTGATAGGTTACTTATGTGAGTCGATCTTTCTTTAATTCAAGCTGCTATTGTAGGATGCATCACCATGCTGGCTATCTAACTGTAGGCTCTTCTACATCAAGGACGGACATATTTTTAACAATAGTAATGATGGACAATGACAAGCGGAATTTGCGAAACCTAAGAAAATGAAAATTTACGAACACTTTTCAACCTTCTTGAAACATGGTCTGTATATATGCAAAAATTGCCATACATTTTATTTACTCATCATAATTCAGTTTTACGATATGAATCAAGACATGCATTGCTCAAAAGTTGGTTTTTCATTCTTGGATATTCTTTGAAAAAAATGAGCTAAATACATGGACTATTTCGTTTGATGCCTACGAGCATCTGCCGTCATTCACGAGTTTGTTCAAACCATGTAAAATGCGCGTGTCTTTATTATAATCGAATGCAAGTAAAACTCCTCATTAGTAATGCATCCTGAATCAATTTTCCACCAAATTCGATTCTTGAAAGACTTACTTTGTTTAGGAGCTTATTTGTGGTCAATTTGATGCTAAATGTCGTGTTTTGATGGCATCTTGCCATAAATTTCACATTAACAAGTCTCCGTAGTAGAATTTATATACGGCATCACCGTAAATCTATACATGTCTTGAACTAAATAAATAGAAAAATATGCCTCATAATACTTGTACATTAAATTTGCGGGATCTAGCCAAATAATTACTCGATTCTATCAGTTCATTCTTTTAGGCTTCACGTGACAATTTATATCACTTTGCTAGAAATGAATGTGAACTATTCATGATATACATAGGGGTGATTATATTGATATATCATATGAATTTGTTGATCAGGGGAAACAAAGGTATCATGGAAAACTCTCAACAAAACACACCGCGACCACCACATACGAGTGTCAAATGCCGGATCAGGTAAAGTCACGGCTCGACCTGTATGCCTTGAGACATTAACAACACGAGAACAACCTCCCGAATAAAACGAACAACACTGACCAAGTAGGGCAACACCGTGCGTAGCGCAATACCGATAAGCATAACCACTAAATTTGCAAACATTATATGTGTTCTTATTATGAATATGTTAGAAGTTATTTTAGTTGAAACAATACGTAACATACAAAAGAAAGCGTACAAAATCACGTACATATTATTGATGATTATAGTTTACATGATATTTTAGTTAGCGAATAGCGGGTTATGGCGATTGGTTAACTACCAACCAACAATCGGACACAATTTTATAAGACTCGATAAACCGATAGTTTCTTGTGGTAATAGCATTCGCATCGGAAAGCTTATTTATTTTTATTTTTAAATAATATAAAATAATAGATATTTTTGTTTCTGACAATGTCAATTCGAAAATATTGTAATAAATTTCTATTATTTATATTTATTTTTAGAATAAGCGAGTTTGTGATGTGCAACCGTTAACACACCACTTTCTCTTTTAGGAGGGTATAACACGTGAAATTTTGAGAGGTTTTATGGTCTGCAATCCGGTTGTAGGAAGGTTATACTTAAGTAGCGTATATTAAGTGGCATATATATTTAATCTCTTTTCACATAATACATTTTTATCGTGTGTGAGAGGTTATAAATAAGTGGTTGTAATGTATCTTGAACTTGGTCAGAAAATATTACTCTGACTGATTTGTATTTTTAAAATTTTATATATGAAGAAGTAAAAATAAAAAAAATTTCTAAATGTATCTTATTTTTATAGCATTATGATCGTTGCGGCGTAAAATCTCTCGGTATAACACACCATTTAACAACCACATGTTCATAACTCAATTTTTTAATTTTTTTACAAAAGTAAAACGTACCACAACTCTTAAGGATACGTGTTGCTCTCCAAATGGTTGTCTTTACAAGGGCACAGATTCTGTCACGGACTACTCCTTGCATTAATCAGCCGTTTATTTAATCTTCAATCAACGATTTGTCTTCACACCTCAACCCAAAATGAAAATTTTCGAAATTTCAAACCACCGCTCAAATTCCCTCTCAAAAAATTTAAAACCTCCCTATTGTCCCCGCTCCTATAAAACAACCCCCCAATTCCAGACCCAAATCAATTCATTCACGCAGTTAAGCAATAACCAATCTCTCGTTTTTATTTGTAGTTTTAATCATCATTCCCTTCAATGGCACGCACCAAGCAGACCGCAAGGAAATCCACTGGTGGAAGGCTCCGAGGAAGCAGCTAGCAACTAAGGCTGCTAGGAAGTCTGCTCCGGCCACCGGAGGAGTGAAGAAGCCCCATAGATTCCGTCCAGGAACTGTTGCACTCCGGGAGATCCGCAAGTACCAGAAAAGCACAGAGCTTTTGATCAGGAAGCTACCGTTCCAGAGGCTTGTCAGGAAATCGCTCAAGACTTCAAGACCGACCTCAGGTTTCAGAACAGCGCTGTGGCGGCGTTGCAGGGAGGCAGCTGAAGCCTACTTGGTTGGTGTGTTTGAGGACACCAATCTTTGTGCTATCCATGCCAAGAGGGTCACCATTATGCCCAAGGATATTCCAGTTAGCTAGGAGAATTAGGGGTGAACGGGCCTAGATCTGATTTATTTCACCTAGGATTTTGTATGGTTTCTAGTATTTTGCTTCAGTTTCTGGTTTAATGGTTGTATCTTCAGTGATGTATTTGCCCTTTTGATTTCAATGGTAATAGATCTCATTTACCTATTTCACTCTTTTTCCTTTGAATTTTTTTGTCACTTGTTTTAATTTGTTTTATCTCAATCCTGTTTTCTGCAAATGTTGTTCGATTTTCTTAACAAGCTAATTGTAAATGTATTGTGTTTGTTGCCTTCTTTGCAATGTCATAAAACGGAAACAAATACAAATGGAAAGGAAAAACAAATTGCATTTGAAAAGAAAAGCCAGAAAGCCAGAACTCTTTGTACTTTCTAGTAGCCATAGTTCTTGAATTCTGTTTATTTTATTTTATTTTTATGTAATTGAATTCTGCTGTTTTACATAGGAACGTATTTTGGCTCCCTTTAAATGTTTGTTTTTATCTGTTGACTCTGTACAAGTCAAAATTATGCATTATTTTGTTCATATTTTAATATACGAAGAATGGTTGTGGCTTGAATTTACATAACCGTATATTAACCAAATATAATGAAGATATTCAAGTGTCATAAACTTGTTTCGTCATAAACAGTACTCACTACCCACTAACAACCGATTGGGATCCCTCTGCCGTGAATGTATGTCGGCGTGTCTGTTGTGGCGTGAAAGCTGGCGTCGTTTTACTTTCCTTGCCATTTGCATTAAGTGTGTAAATGCTTTTGCTGTTAATTTTAAGTAGAGATCAAAGCCAGCCGTTTCCTGCCAGAACGGCGCCCGTTCTGGCGTCGTCATGCTTTCTCTTTCGCGGCTGTATTTCTTTCTGGCCGGAGAGGATCGAAGCCTCTCTAACAACCAATCAATAACCATCAATTATATGTACGTGCGATAGAATCGGGTATAAAACACAACTCTTGTAGTTTCATTCACAATCCTCACTCCATATTTTTTCTCACAATTGAATTTTTGTACTCAAAATCTGTCACTAATTTATTTGAGGCATTTTGTAAATCAGCGATATTTAAGGAGGCATCGATTATTGAGTTGTTTGGTTATTTAAAACTTGATCAATTTACCTTTTTATCCTTTTATATGTAACATTTTTTTTTCTGATATTTGCCAGAGGCATTCGATTAATGAGTTGGAGCGATTTAGGCAATTAAAACAAAATTAAATCTATTTATAGTTATGAGAACATTTAAAAACGATAAAAAATAAAAAAATTCCCAAACAAATTGGGATGCAACAGAGTATTATCCATAATTTGTTATACCTTGATTTAGTAGATTTTGTATTCACCGTGTACAAACTACATATGGCGGAGTTCGAGATTCTTGGCGGTTCCGGACGCCCGACTTTGCAGTTCGGGCCAAAGAGGCGGGCGAGCGAGTCCAAAATGACTTGTTGGCGGGTTGTATTGCTTAACGTCAAGTTGAACAGATTCACCGGGTGGGATATAAGTTGAAAGCGGTTCGGATTCAGAATGCGTTTTATATTATTTACAGAGATTATTATCATTATTGATATTTATTGTACTATTGTAATAAGGTATTGATGGTCAAAATCTCGAGGATTTACAGGCCTGAAATAATGCGTACATTGAGAAATTATGTAAGCTTTAAGGTATGCTAGATTGTTCAGGTAACCCATATATTTCTGATGATGAATGAAAGAAACCCGGCAACCACTATGTGATTTAACATGATGTCGAAGCAGGATGTCGTGAGATCGAGCCAAGTAGGTAGGAGAGATT